>CM067844.1:180648531-181116031 GCA_034509565.1 Triticum monococcum
GATCCCGATGAGGATTTGGGGGGATAAGTGCGGCGGCGGCGGCAGGGACAAGCCCCTAATTTCTAGGGTTGGGTCCGTATATATATATAGCAGGTGGAAATAGTTAGGGGCTATCGAACCCCTCCGATCGTAATTGGACGGTCGCGAATAAAATAGCTAGGGAGTCCAAATAATAAAACGGTGATATTTTGTAGACGTTTGGGGATGATCTGAATCCAACAGTGACGACTATCCGGGTCGGGTTCGGGACAGTTTCGGACGCGCGCACGAGGAGGTCCGCGGGCTGACAAGAGAGCTTAGGTTGGGCTTGGCGGAAGGCAATGGACTGTGTAGACGGTCTCGAGCTGAGAGAAGAGAAGAGAGAGAGGTCCGGCAACTGTTTCCGGAGACCGAAAACGTCCGATGATAGACCGGCTATAATGCCGCTATAGTTTAACGGTTGGGCTATCAAACGAACTCCGAACGCGATGAAACTTGGCAGGCGGCCTACCTACAACATAAAAACACCGCATGCCAACTTTCGTCCAATTCCGAGAACATTTTCCGGCCACTTATAAAATAATATTTCGAAGGTGCCGCGGGCACGTGCAAGTGTGTGTGGGCTCAGAACGGACAACGGACAGAACTGGGGAACCCGAACGGATGCAAGTTTAAAAACATGATGATGCAATGCACATGATGACATGACAAGATGCAACATGCAAGCGAATGACACATCAACGACAACGAATAACTGGACTACACCTGGCACATCGGTCTCGGGGTGTCACACATCGGCACAAGCATACAAGGGTAGCGGGTACCTAGGCGGTGGCCTTTCATACCAAGGCCGCGACACCACCTGCCTCACTACCATCTCGCGGCGATGGGACCTCCTCTTCTTCGGCGGGAGCAGCTCGGGCCCGGCGAGGGGAACCTTTCCCTTCTCTGCGGTCGAGAACCTCCGAATCGGCGCCATGACTGCACCAGAGAGGAGTGGAGTGAGGAAGGAGAAGAAGCGGGAGAGGCAGATGAGAGACTGGTGATGGGGCTCCACCCCCACCTCCCATTTATAGCCAAGAGGAGGCCAACCTCCGGCCTCCATGATCTAAGGTAATAATGATGGATTTCCCTTGCATGCAGCAGGGACTCATCAAGTCGGGCAGTTGCCGAGGCAGCGTGGGGAAGTGGAGACACCCACGTCCAATCAACTACCACACGTCGACCAAGGCCACAAGCTATTGGGGCCCGTGGCGCTCCGCACTTGGCCTTTGGCTTCGCCTCGAAGCCAAGCCCGAGCGCGCCTTGGGCCCGGGGGCTACTGTCGGCATTCTGGGAATGGGGGTCCCCAGACTTGCCTGCCTGCGGCCCACGGCATGGCTCTGCGAGCGGGCCCGTATGGCCCATCTTCACTAGCAAGGACTCAAGACCCTCGCGAGGGGCCAAGCCTCGCGAGGCGAGTGACATAAGACCTCCTCAGGGGCGGCCTCACCAGGCTGGCTCGCGAGGGGCGGAGAGTTCAAGGCCACGCGAACCTCGCGAGGTTCTAGTGACGTGAGCCATGACGACCAAGGCCAGGCGGGCGCTAGGCGGGCTCCGGCGCGCACAGTGTCCTTGTTTCCTCTTCGGTGCTAAGGAAGCAGGCACAGGCGCGGAGTACTGAGGCGTCAAGCAAAGGTTTCCATGTCAGTGCAACAAGACCAAGACCAGAAGGACGGCAAGATGGAGGTCACCGTGGAGCCCAAGACGGTGTCACCACCAGAGCCTTTGGTAGGCGAAGACTGCTTTTGTCAGCATAAGCTGTACTAGCTGTCCCCTTTCAAATTGGCCGTTGTTGGCTCCCTTCCCGCTCAATATTTGGGGAGAGGACCAGGGCCCCTATAAATAGGACTAGCCACCACCGTAGCTAGGGGATCGATCGATCGGTCTGGACAAGAGAGACCAGGACAACCACAAGTTCACCAAGCACAACACCTCTCCTTAGGAGGCTGTTCTTCCCCTTCTACTATTCACCCTTATCCCAAGAGGCAATCCACCACACCACACTGGAGTAGGGTATTACACCACAACGGTGGCCCAAACCAGTATAAATCTTGTGTCCTTTGTGTTGCGAGTTCGTCGCGTTAGTTCATAAGATCTTAACAGAGTTAGGACGTGGATCGGTAGGGGGGAGATCTTCGCGTGCACCCCAGTGTTTGAACCTTGAGGGTTTTGCTGGAACCCGTGATCCGAAAGCTGTGGCCACGGTGAGCCACGACAAAGGCAGCGGTCCAGAACGCAGGTGGAGGTGACGTGGCATCGGCCTAGCAGGCGGATCTGCGGCGGAGGAGAGCTCATCACGGCGAGTCTGGGGCCGTGGCGGATGAGGTCCCACGGCTGTGAATCCGAGTTGATGCTGTATTTGCTTCCGGGTCATCAATTGCGTCTGAGTCTGTGGCATCACTGCATGGGCCTTGGCGCAGAGGCGAAGCGGTGATGACAGCTTGGCCGCCAGAGTGCGGCGGCTCAAGGAGGAAACACAGCAAGGCGATGGGAGACCGTGGCTCGGAGTGGCTAGGGAGGGCTTGAGGCCGCAGTGGTGTCTTTGAACAAGGACGTCGATAACTACCACACGTGTGGCATCTAGTGGGGTTGTGCCGCATGCCCTGTGTGGCCCGGAGATGACCCCGCCCGCACAAGGCGTCCGGACGCAGGCAGCCACAGCCCGCACGTCTGATGTGTGGAACAATCGCCCACACGTCCGGGCGATTGACCGCGCTGCCTGCACGACCTAATGCACCCTTCGTCCCGGCCCGCCTTCCAACCCAAGTCCGACCTGCCGCCGTCGTCTCCTACCTCTTGATCCCCTACCTCCATCACCTTCCTTCTCTAGTTGCCATGGAAACCAGAGCAGATCCCTAGCGCATCCCCACCGCTACCCACCCCCCAACCCCGCCCTATCGAGACGACGACCTAACAGGTGGATCTCCGATCTCCTTCTATTTCTCGTCCTTCTTCTATCCAAAAAAATGAAATTGCAGATTGCCAACGAAGATGGTGACTAGATCCACGTTGTCATGGCCAACACACAACTGATTTTTGTGTACATTTGCCCACCAACATACGCCAGATCTGCCATATTCTATCCTAGAGTTGAGCTAAGCTTCTGGGTTGGCTTGGTGCAAGTAGTTCCTATAGAAGGATGCGTAGGAATCACTAAAAAGGGAAGAGAAATAAGGAATTTGGCATATGGAGGGGGAAAAATAATTGCCACTTGTATCTGACGCTAGTTGCCATCTATCTTTGCCGTCAGCTGCCACAATATTATCTTGTTACTGGCCATCATATTATGTTGGCTGTTGCCGTCGATTCAAAATGATAGTTGGCATCAAGATTTTAGAAAAGAGAATGAATGTGCATATCCTACTTGCCATGATGTGTTGGTTGTCTAAGCAAGAAATGTGATAAGATGCTGTGTTATCTTGTATGTGCAAACAACAAGAATGCATTTTGCGGATAATGATGCGTTCTTGTTCATGCAGTGACTAAAAACAAAGTGGGAGAAAAGTGGAAAAATGAATCATGAAGATGGCACTGGTCCTTGGTTTCTCAAAGGCCGGAAACCCCCCTTGGGATGCAGCAGAGTATAATCAACTCATTTCTGCAGGGCCGTTGCTGCCACTACTAGAGCAGTACGCGAGCATCGGTACGATGCATGATAAAAAAGGGACAGTTGCCATGTTTGTGACGAGGAAAATGGCATTCTACTTATATCGCACAATGTCATTTTTCGCAGGTTCTTATGACCCAACCACACACACGGGGATACCATGGAAAGTTCAGGCATAGGGCGCTAGTGCTGATAGATGTCCAGGCGATCAACTTCAAGTATCCAATGTGGCAAATCAAGGTAACACATACTAAAAAGAAACATACTGGTGTGGCCAAGAAATTAAACTTGCAAGGATGGCAAAGACTTATGCGTTATATGGAAAAATGCAGGACCTTCATGCAGGACGTGGCAACAGGCGGCAACCATGTACCTACCATCAATGTCGTACACATGTGAGTCTATTGAAGTGATCTTGTGGACAGTGAATTAGGAGAAGGAACATAGGTGGCATTGGTGTTTACGTTGTGACTTGACAAAACACAATTGCCGTGTCTGGACAGCTGCAGTTGCCATGTCTGGACATCTGCAGTTGCCGTTGATACGTCTCCAATGTATCTATAATTTTTGATTGCTCCATGCTATATTATCTACTGTTTTGGACTATATTGGGCTTTATTTTCCACTTTTATATTATTTTTGGGACTAACCTATTAACCGGAGGCCCAGCCCAGAATTGCTGTTTTTTTGCCTATTTCAGTGTTTCGGATAAACAGAATATCAAACAGAGTCCAAACGGAACACAATCTTCGGAAACGTGATTTTCTCGCCGAACGTGATCCAGGTGACTTGGACCCTACTGCAAGGGATCAAAGAGGTGGTCACGAGGGTGGGGGGCGCCCCCCCTATGGCGCGCCCCCTGCCTCATGGGCCCCTCGGTGCTCCATCGACGTACTCCTTCCTCCTATATATACACATGTACCCCCAAATGATTAGGACAGGAGCCAAAACCCTAATTCCACCGCTGCAACTTTCTGTATCCACGAGATCCCATCTTGGGGCCTATTCCGGAGCTCCACCGGAAGAGGGCCATCATCATGGAGGGCTTCTACATCATCCTAGCCCCTCTGATGAAGTGTGAGTAGTTTACCTCAAACCTTAGGGTCCATAGTTAGTAGCTAGATGGCTTCTTCTCTCTCTTTGAATCTCAATACAAAGTTCTCCCCCTCTCTGGTGGAGATCTATTCGATGTAATCTTCTTTTTGCGGTGTGTTTGTTGAGAACGATGAATTGTGGGTTTATGATCAAGTCTATCTATGAATAATATTTGAATCTTCTCTGAATTCTTTTATGCATGATTGGTTATCTTTGCAAGTCTCTTCGAATTATCCGTTTGGTTTGGCCAACTAGATTGGTAGTTCTTGCCATGGGAGAAGTCATAGCTTTGGGTTCGATCTTGCGGTGTCCTTACCCAGTGACAGAAGGGGCAGCAAGGCACGTATTGCATCGTCGCCATTGAGGATAACAAGATGGGGTTTATTTCATATTGCTTGAATTTATCTCTCTACATCATGTCATCTTGCTTAAGGCGTTACTCTATTTTTAACTTAATACTCTAGATGCATGCTGGATAGCGGTCGATGAGTGGAGTAATAGTAGTAGATGCAGAATCGTTTCGATCTACTTGTCACGGACATGATGCCTATATACATGATCATGCCTAGATATTCTCATAATTATGCACAATTCTATCAATTGCTCAACAATAATTTGTTCACCCACCGTAGAATACTTATGCTCTTGAGAGAAGCCACTAGTGAAACCTATGGCCCCCAGGTCTATTCTCATCATATCAATCTCCATCACTTTTATATTGCTTTGCTATTTACTTTGCCTTTACTTTTTACTTTGCATCTTTATATCGAAAATACCAAAATACTCTATCTATCAGATCTCACTCTCGTAAGTGACCGTGAAGGGCTTGACAACCCCTAATCGCATTGGTTGTGAGTAGCTATCGCTTTGTGCAGGTACGAGGGACTTGAGCGTGGGCCCCTACTGGATTGATACCTTGGTTCTCAAAAACTGAGGGAAATACTTACGCTACTTTGCTGCATCATCCCTTCCTCTTCGGGGAAAACCAACGCAAGGTCAAGACGTAGCAAGAAGGATTTCTGGCGCCGTTGCCGGGGAGTCTATGCAAAAAGTCAATATACCAAGTACCCATCACAATCCCTATCTCCCGCATTACATTATTTGCCATTTGCCTCTCGTTTTCCTCTCCCCCCAATTCACCCTTGCCGTTTTATTCGCCCTCTCTCCCCATCCTCCCTCTCTATTTGCCTCTTTTTGTCCGCTTGCTTTTTGTTTGCCCGTGTGTTAGATTGCTTGTTTATCGCGATGGCTCAAGATGCTACCAAATTGTGTGACTTCACCAATACCAATAATAATGATTTCCTTAGCACTCCGATTGCTCCTCTTACCGATTCTGAATCTTGTGAAATTAATACTGCTTTGTTGAATCTTGTTATGAAAGATCAATTCGCCGGCCTTCCTAGTGAAGATGCCGCTACTCATCTGAATAGCTTCGTTGATTTATGTGATATGCAAAAGAAAAAAGATGTCAATAATGATGTCGTGAAATTTAAGTTATTTCCTTTTTCGCTTAGAGATCGTGCTAAATCTTGGTTTTCGTCTTTGCCTAAGAATAGTATTGATTCATGGAACAAATGCAAAGATGCTTTTATCTCTAAGTATTTTCCTCGCACTAAGATCATCTCTCTTAGAAACTATATAATGAACTTTAAACAACTTGATCATGAACATGTTGCACAATCTTGGGAGAGAATGAAATTAATGATACGTAATTGCCCTACTCATGGTTTGAATTTATGGATGATTATACAAAAATTTTATGCTGGATTGAATTTTGCTTCTAGAAATCTTTTAGATTCGGCCGCGGGAGGAACTTCTATGGAAATCACTTTAGGAGATGCTACTAAACTCCTAGATAATATTATGTTTAATTATTCTCAATGGCGTATTGAAAGAACTTCTAATAAAAAAGTGCATGCGATAGAAGAAATTAATGTGTTGAATGGAAAGATGGATGAACTTATGAAATTATTTGCAACTAAGAGTGTTTCTTCTGATCCTAATGATATGCCTTTGTCTACTTTGATTGAGAATAACAATGAATCTATGGATGTGAATTTTGTTGGTAGGAATAATTTTGGTAACAACGCTCATAGAGGGAATTTTAATCCTAGGCCATATCCTAGTAATCCTTCTAATAATTATGGGAATTCCTACAACAACTCTTATGGAAATTATAATAAGATGCCCTCTGATTTTGAATCTAATATTAAAGAATTTATTTCTTCGCAAAAGAATTTTAATGCTATGATTGAAGAAAAATTGCTTAAGATTGATGACTTGGCTAGAAACGTTGATAGAATTGCTCTTGATGTTGATGCTTTGAAACTTAGATCTATTCCACCTAAGCATGATATTAATGAGTCTCTAAAAGCCATGAGAATTTCAATTGATGAGTGTAAGGAAAGAACCGCTAGGATGCGTGCTTCCAAAGATGTCTTTATTAAAGCGTGTTCTTCCAATTCCTATGAAAATCAAGATGAAGATCTAAAAGTTATTGATGTGTCTCCAATTAAATCTTTATTTTGCAATATGAATCTTGATGAAACTGAATATGATCTTCCTTTACCTAGAAGGCGTTCTAAAAATTCGGAGTGTTTAGATCTTAATGATGAAATTGATGAAAGTGGGATTGAAGGAAATAAAAATCTAGATGTTGCTAAACCCACTATATTGGATTTCAAGGAATTTAATTATGAAAATTGCTCTTTGATTGATTGTATTTCCTTGTTGCAATCCGTGCTAAATTCTCCACATGCTTATAGTCGAAAGAAAGCCTTCACCGAACATATTGTTGATGCCTTGATGCAATCTTATGAAGAAAAACTTGAGTTGAAAGTTTCTATCCCTAGAAAACTCTATGATGAGTGGGAACCAACTATTAAAATTAAAATTAAAGATCATTTAGATACATTATAACCGAGCACTTTTCCATCCATCTCAGGCCATTAGCAATTTTAACCATTGGATCATCACTTATAGGGTTCCTTGGCCGTCTGATTGCTCTTAATTGCAGCTAAATCGCGTATACAGGCTTTGTGACAAGCGCTAACCATCTCGGGCCACTGCTCCGGTGGTTTTTTTGGGCTTCTGAGGTTCAATTGGGCCTAGTAGCCTATTGGGCCTGTACTAGGATCCCGTCCAACGCAAAAGTGAAGAACCCTAGAAACACTTGATGCTCGCTACCCTCTGTTTCGCTCGCAGCCTCGCGTGGCGGCGCGTCACCATGGTTGACTGACATGGGTGCCGACCGATGTGTGGGTTCGGATTGCAATTGTGACTGCGCTGGGTTTCCACCGATGCGACGGACAGCACCTCCCCGGTCTGTTCGGTTACACAGACGCGAGTTGCGCAACGGGATTGGGCATGGTGGCAAACAACCGTGAAGTTGAATCGTGAAAGATGATTGATTGAGAGGTTAATCGGCCGTTAATGCCAATAGATGCTCTGGGTAGGTCAGTTTCATATTCATATTCATGCCAATTGATTGATTGAGAGGTTAATCGTGTCTCCTTATATTCATGCGGGCCTATAAAATCCCAACCTTGCCGCTGCTCCTTTCCACTCTTTTCATTTTCACAAACCATTCTCTAGCACAGAAGCAATAGGTGATGCTTAGGTCTCCAGCCGTTCCAATTCTCCCTCTTTGCTGCATCACCTCTTCACTGAATTCTTACTGCTCTTTCTTTTAAAAACTGCAGGTTGGACATGTTGACAGATTTCAGCCTGCTCTGCTTGGTTAGAAGTTGATGCGTAGGTTCCAAGTCTCAATTGTTGTCTACATATACCGATGTGTTCTATGCCTAATTTATAATTTGAAATGATTGCAGCTTCTCTCCAAGTAGGAATTTGAGCTATGTACTGCTTGGTTTCTTTTGTTCTTCCAGCTGAATCTGCCGGCATCCAATGGCTAACGGACATATCAGTATCAGTTTTCTCTTTTCATTATAGTACATACCTTTTATTTGTATGATATGATTTCACTCCCTATGATTGTTTGAAATAATCAAAAGTACCACCTACTGTTCCTGCCACTTCTGTTTATCATGTTGAACAAAAAATTGGCAAATACCGATGGTATCCCTTTCATTTTTATGACACATGGGCAGTGATTTCAGCATTGCTTACTGAATTTGTAGAAACCTTGAGGTGACTACATGTACTCGTGAGTTTATGGAGTCACTATCAAGAGGCATATATGAGGTAGCAACGCCAAATCAAACCGAGTACCTATGGGATTAGATCGATACACAGCCTTACCATGAATAAATATTCGCTCCAAGATAAATATTTTTTCTTCAATTATAAGAGTACTTGATTAAGAAACACTGATTTGGTCTGAGATATTTTTCTAATCGTGTATTGTTGTTCCAACAGGGGCTCCCTTCCCTCTAAACTTTCGTTTTGTCATCAACATGATCTTCAATCACTATTTTTACCACACCTCCCGGAGGTAAATCAGATGCCTAATGGTATGTACACCTGTACAAAAATTCGGTGTTTTTCAACCATTTTGTATGCGAAACACTAGGAATTTGCCGTGACTAAATGTATTTACAGTTTTTTCTGAATGAATATACAAGAAAAATAAAATAGAGAGAGCGAAAGAGCTACAGGCCAGGGGTTGCATTGCATATTAGCTATCGACCGAGTAGCTATATTTGTAGCTAATTGTGTTTCAATTCATTCTCGAATAGCGATGCCCATTAATGTTTCGGCGTCTCATTTTTCTCAAGTGCGCACGACAAAACCGACAATAATTTGATGGAGGGTGCCAACATCTAGCTCAATATAGATGCCTCTTTATATGAAGATCATTGATGCGGTTCTAATGGAGGAATCATCCAAGACAGTAAATGTTTTTCTATAGGTATCTTCAAGTATGAAACTGTATTATGTCCGGGATGCTCATATGGCAGAATATTATGATTTAAGACATGGCCTACTGCAAGTACTCCCGTTGAGCTGTAACCGCCTTGCTGTTGAACTAGACATGGAGGTAGTCATGACTATGGAGGAGGATTAGAAACATGGCTCGGCAGCGGTGGTGGTGTATCTCGACCACTGTCCCCGTGAAGATAACACAGTTGCTATGACCTTGCTGAATTGGCGACGAGCATATGCGTGCCTTGCATTGTATCTCTTCTAGCTGAAAATGTAGCTATTATATCTGCTTAGTAAAGATATTTTGCTATTAAAATAATCCCAATTCATTCCCATTGAGTTCATATTTCTTATTTGTGGTACTAATCTATGGAAGAATAAGTAGTCCCGGATGGATTCTACGCGTTTCATTCATCACTTTACACATATGGTAATAGATTCTGAGTGTTCCAAGAAGGGACAATTAGCCGACTTTAGTTAAGTACCTAGGATTGGTGACCGATGCAAATTTAGAAAATTGTACAATGCATGGTTTACAACTTTTGCTAACTGTGCATTTGCAGTCTTAGTCAGAGATCATGAACGCTTGCTGAATTAAGGAAATGCTCTTGTAGATTTTTTTTGTTTTGAATCATATTTCAAGTATCAAGATACATATAACCTTGACAGTGATCATGGAGCCCCAAAAGGAGATTATTTAACAATCGAAACATTACAGGTCATGTAGTTGGGTTATACTTTTAAGTCTCGATCTTTAAAAATTGGAAAATTAGTGGGGACATTACGTGGTAAAGCAGCTGAAATGGCCATATTTGCCCTGCTAGGTGTTTCCTCTATTACTCTTTGAAGAACTAATTACTGGTGCTATGTTTTGTTAATCCGGTAAGTTTCAGTTTATTATTGTGTTTAAAGTTAGAAAATCTTAGTTTGTGTTTAATTTTCATATCTTATACAACTATATATTTTACAAAAAATCTAATGTTTAGAGAAATCACAAACATGCACTGTTTAGGTTATTTGTGTTTGTACTTGTCAGATCTTCAGTTTTGGCCCATGTCGGCCGTCAGATTACCTCTGAATCCCATTTCCTTGCTTCCTTTACTACGACCAAGCACTATCCATGATGGGCCACTGCTTCAGTGACAATTTCGAAATCCTGATGTGAAATTGGCCTAATGGGGTACAAGCCTACAACCCAGCCAAAAAAATAGTGGTGCCTACGTGACCGTCCTTTCCTTCATAATGTTAATGCTCGCAACATCGCTAGAGTTAGCATCAGGATGTCATGTCTGGCTTTTGGATCCCGGGCAATGTGAAACTCTATTATGGCTGATACATCGGGCCCCTCGCCGGGCGACCAGATGGCGCCATGGCCGGTGACACCACGAGGCAGGGGCTTGGGTGGCGAACAACCGATTTTCGATTGAAATTCACTCACCATCGATTCATTGAGGTGTTAATGTAATGGCAATGAATGAACCAGCTAAACAGGGGATTATTTCGGGTCAGTTATGCAGATATCGATTCATGTATGCAACTGCAAACAACCTTTCTTTAACCAAATTGTGCATAGTCATCCAATTCTTTTACGGTGTATAGATTGTCTTATGTCACTGCCATCATTTATATGTAAGCTTATGTTCACCTGGAATTGCAATGCTTCCCCAAGTGAAGGTGAGTTACATACTACTAAGAGCTTAGTAGCAATCGGATTCCACTCTTTAGTTATGTATACTACCATTATTTTGAATAAATAAAGAAAAGTACAAGCTATATGAAAGCATAATATTTCAAAACAATGCATGCAAATGCATACAAAGTGTGTTATATCTCTAAAAACTAAGAGCCAAAATAGACGGGCGCAGCAACGCGCACCATCAATGTTCTAGTGAGTTTTATGATTTGTGTGATTTGGGTGCTAGTGTCTCTACTATTCCCAAGACTTTGTGTGATTTACTAGATTTCCGTAATTTTGATGATTGCTCTATAAATTTGCATCTTGCGGATTCCACTATTAAGAAACCTATGTGAAGAATTAATGATGTTCTTATTGTTGCAAATAGGAATTATGTGCCCGTAGATTTCATTGTTGTTGATATAGATTGCAATCCTTCTTGCCCTATTATTCTTGGTAGACCTTTCCTTAGAACGGTTGGTGCGATTATTGATATGAAGGAAGGGAATATTAGATTTCAATTTCCATTAAATAAGGGCATGGAACACTTTCCAAGAAAGAAAATAAAATTACCATATGAAACTATCATGAGAGCCACTTATGGATTACATACCAAAGATGACAATACCTAGATCTATTCTTGCTCGTTATGCCTAGCTAGAGGCGTTAAACGATAGCGCTTGTTGGGAGGCAACCCAATTTTATTTTTATTCCTTGATTTTTGCTCCTGTTTAGTAATAAATAAATTATTTAGCCTATGTTTTGGTTGTGTTTTTTGTGTTTAATTAGTGTTTGTGCCAAGTAGAACCGTTGGGAAGACTTGGGGAAAGTCTTGTTGAACTTGCTGTAAAAAACAGAAACTTTAGCGCTCACGAGAACTGCTTTCATTTTTATTTGAAGAGTGGTATTTAGTTAATTCTTTTGGAAGATGATTAATAGATAAATTACTCACGTCCAGAAATTTATTTTAGAATTTTTGGGGTTCCATATCTTGCGCTAGCTACAGATTACTACAGACTGTTCTGTTTTTGACAGATTCTGTTTTTCGTGTGTTGTTTGCTTATTTTGATGAATCTATGGCTAGTAAAATAGTTTATAATACATAGAGAAGTTGGAATACAGTAGGTTTAACACCAATATAAATAAAGAATGAGTTCATTACAGTACCTTGAAGTGGTCTTTTGTTTTCTTTCGTTAACGGAGCTCACGAGTTTTCTATTTTGAGTTTTGTGTTGTGAAGTTTTCAAGTTTTGGGTGAATTCTTTTGATGGATCATGGAACAAGGAGTGGTAAGAGCCTAAGCTTAGGGATGCCCATGGCACCCCCAAGATAATCCAAGGACACCAAAAAGTCAAAGCTTGGGGATGCCCCGGAAGGCATCCCCTCTTTTCGTCCACTTCCATCGGTAATTTACTTGGAGCTATATTTTTATTCACCAACATGATATGTGTTTTGCTTGGAGCGTCTTGTATTATTTGTGTCTTTGTTTGTTAGTATTCCACAATCATACTTGCTGTACACACCTTTTGAGAGAGCCATACATGAATTAAAATTTGATAGAATACTCTATGTGCTTCACTTATATCTTTTGAGCGTTATAATTTTGCTCTATGTGGTTCACTTAGATCTTTTAGAGCACGGTGGTGGATATGTTTTAAAGAAACTATTGATCTCTCATGCTTCACTTAAATTAATTTTAGAGTCTCTTAATAGCATGGTAATTTGCCTAATAATAACATGCTTGGTATTCAAGATTTGTGAAACTTTCTTTTAAGTGTGTTGAATACTAAGAAAAGATTGAAGCATGATAATTGTTTTGAGATATGGAGGTGACAATATTAAAGCCATGCTTCAGTAGTTGTGAATTTAAAGAATACTTGTGTTGAAGTTTGTGATTCCCGTAGCATGCACGTATGGTGAACCGTTATGTGATGAAGTCGGAGCATGATTTATTTATTGATTGTCTTCCTTATGAGTGGCGGTTGGGGACGAGCGATGGTCTTTTCCTACCAATCTATCCCCCTAGGAGCATGCGCGTAATACTTTGCTTTGATAACTTATAAATTTTTGCAATAAGTATATGAGTTCTTTATGACTAATGTTGAGTCCATGGATTATACGCACTCCCACCTTCCACCCTTGCTAGACTCTCTCATACCGCGCAACTTTCGCCGGTATCATACACCTACCATATACCTTCCTCAAAACAGCCACCATACCTACCTATTATGGCATTTCCATAGCCATTCCGAGATATATTGCCATGCAACTTTCCACCATCTAGTTCATCATGACACATCCATCATTGTCATATTGCTTAGCATGATCATGTAGTTGACATAGTATTTGTGGCAAAGCCAGTGTTCATAATTCTTTCATACTTGTCACTCTTGATTCATTGCATATCCCAGTACACCGCCGGAGGCATTCATATAGAGTCATACTTTGTTTTAGTATTGAGTTGTAATCATTGAGTTGTAAATAAATAGAAGTGTGATGATCATCATTCAACAGAGCATTGTCCCAAAAAAAGGCCAAAGAAAAAAAAAATAAGGCCAAAAAAGGGGCAATGCTACTATCCTTTTTTCCACACTTGTGCTTCAAAGTAGAACCATGATATAGCAAGTCTCATATATTGTGCTTCAAAGTAGCACCATGTTCTTCATATAGAGAGTCTCATATGTTGTCACTTTCATATACTAGTGGGAATTTTACGTTATAGAACTTGGCTTGTATATTCCAATGATGGGCTTCCTCAAATTGCCCTAGGTCTTCGTGAGCAAGCAAGTTGGATGCACACCCACTAGTTTCTTTTGTTCAGCTTTCATACATTTATAGCTCTAGTGCATCCGTTGCATGGCAATCCCTACTCACTCACATTGATATCTATTGATGGGCATTTCCATAGCCCGTTCATACACCTAGTTGATGTGAGACTATCTTCTCCTTTTTGTCTTCTCCACAACCACCATTCTATTCCACCTATAGTGCTATATCCATGGCTCACGCTCATGTATTGCGTGAAGATTGAAAATGTTTTGAAAAAGTTAGAGTATGAAACAATTGCTTGGCTTGTCATGGGGGTTGTGCATGATTTAAATACTTTGTGTGGGGAAGATGGAGCATAGCCAGACTATATGATTTTGTGGGGATAACTTTCTTTGGCCATGTTATTTTGAGAAGACATAATTGCTTTGTTAGTATGCTTGATGTATTATTATTTTCTATGTCAATATAAACTTTTGTCTTGAATCTTTCTAATCTGAATATTCATACCACAATTAAGAAGATTTACATTGAAATTATGCCAAGTAGCACTCTGCATCAAAAATTCTCTTTTTATCATTTACCTACTACAGGACGAGCAGGAATTAAGCTTGGGGATGCCTGATACGTCTCCAACGTATCTATAATTTTTGATTGCTCCATGCTATATTATCTACTGTTTTGGAATATATTGGGCTTTATTTTCCACTTTTATATTATTTTTGGGACTAACCTATTAACCGGAGGCCCAGCCCAGAATTGCTGTTTTTGCCTATTTCAGTGTTTCGGATAAATAGAATATCAAACGGAATAATATCTTCGGAAACGTGATTTTCTAGCCGAACGTGATCCAGGTGACTTGGACCCTACTGCAAGGGATCAAAGAGGTGGTCACGAGGGTGGGGGGCGCCCCCCCTATGGCGCGCCCCCTGCCTCATGGGCCCCTCGGTGCTCCATCGACGTACTCCTTCCTCCTATATATACACATGTACCCCCAAATGATTAGGACAGGAGCCAAAACCCTAATTCCACCGCTGCAACTTTCTGTATCCACGAGATCCCATCTTGGGGCCTGTTCCGGAGCTCCGCCGGGAGAGGGCCGTCATCACGGAGGGCTTCTACATCATCCTAGCCCCTCTGATGAAGTGTGAGTAGTTTACCTCAGACCTTTGGGTCCATAGTTAGTAGCTAGATGGCTTCTTCTCTCTCTTTGAATCTCAATACAAAGTTCTCCCCCTCTCTGGTGGAGATCTATTCGATGTAATCTTCTTTTTGCGTTGTGTTTGTTGAGACCGATGAATTGTGGGTTTATGATCAAGTCTATCTATGAATAATATTGAATCTTCTCTGAATTCTTTTATGCATGATTGGTTATCTTTGCAAGTCTCTTCGAATTATCCGTTTGGTTTGGCCAACTAGATTGGTAGTTCTTGCCATGGGAGAAGTCATAGCTTTGGGTTCGATCTTGCGGTGTCCTTACCCAGTGACAGAAGGGGCAGCAAGGCACGTATTGCATCGTCGCCATTGAGGATAACAAGATGGGGTTTATTTCATATTGCATGAATTTATCTCTCTACATCATGTCATATTGCTTAAGGCGTTACTCTATTTTTAACTTAATACTCTAGATGCATGCTGGATAGCGGTCGATGAGTGGAGTAATAGTAGTAGATGCAGAATCGTTTCGATCTACTTGTCACGGACCTGATGCCTATATACATGATCATGCCTAGATATTCTCATAATTATGCACAATTCTATCAATTGCTCAACAATAATTTGTTCACCCACCGTAGAATACTTATGCTCTTGAGAGAAGCCACTAGTGAAACCTATGGCCCCGGGTCTATTCTCATCATATCAATCTCCATCACTTTTATATTCCTTTGCTATTTACTTTGCCTTTACTTTTTACTTTGCATCTTTATATCAAAAATACCAAAAATATTCTATCTATCAGATCTCACTCTCGTAAGTGACCGTGAAGGGCTTGACAAACCCTAACCACGTTGGTTGCGAGTAGCTATCGCTTTGTGCAGGTACGAGGGACTTGAGCGTGGGCTCCTACTGGATTGATACCTTGGTTCTCAAAAACTGAGGGAAATACTTACGCTACTCTGCCGCATCATCCCTTCCTCTTCGGGGATAACCAACGCAAGCTCAAGACATAGCAGCCGTGTCTGGACAACTGCAGTTGCCATGGCAAAATTAATTGAAGTTGCCATGTCTAATCAACTGTGATTGCAATGTCTAAACAACTATGGATGCCAAGCGTGAACAAATTTGTTTGCCATGGTTTAACCACTACATGTGCCATGTTGTATGAACTATAGTTGCCATGCATTGACCAACTGCTAATGATCGTAGGTTGTTATGGTGGAACCACATCGGCAAACGTATCATGGCAAGCTTCACCGTTGCAGGCCAACACTATTGCAGATAGAGCACAACAAATTGGAATGACAGACCAGCTTCGATTAGCACATGCGGCACAACAAGGTAAAAAAATGTGAACCAACAAAACAAATAGTGCATTTACTTTTGTGGAAAAAGCATGGGGGAAAGTGGATTTGTCACTGTGTTGGCGGAAAACAACAAAAATGCTACCAAGTGGACACATGCAATATAGTCATCTAGTGGCTTGTCTTCAGGATTTGTCACTTATTGCATGCCTGTGTGCAACATTCATGATTGACTCCATTTGCCTAGTGAGCTCGTACCTAGAATCCAAGTTTTGATGCTAAAAGATGCTGGTTGCCATGCCTTGGCAATAGTAACTGCCATCTTTGGTAGACTGTAGCTGCCATGGCTTAAAAACTGCAGTTGCCATGCATGGCCACATGCAGATGCCATGACTTGCTGTATGAATGATGTCATGCCAAATCAGATGCAGTTGCTATATTCCGTTACGATAAACCCGCCATCGAAGCAATGCTTACATACGTACCTGTTTTTTTTGTAGGACCTTCAAGTACAATGAACAGCGCCCCGAGGACATCTACCGCGGGAACCTCTGAGCACACGAAAGAAACATTCCACCAGCCAGCCAACAATCTGGTCACAAACAATGCAGAATCAGTGTCGAAAATGGCAATCGTTCCAGGAATGTCGACAAGCACACCTTTGCACACCAGCACAAACAACACTCTAGCAGATGAAACAGCCGCCGATACTGAAGTGAATGATAAAACTGATGACGAAGCACAAGGGGATGAAGAATATGGGCAATCAGAAATCATGGTACCTCAACCACCATATGTTGGGTCAGGTCAAAAAAAACCCACCATATGTTGGGTAGAGATTTGGTTTGTTTGAAGATGCCAATGAATTCTACCAGAGATATGCAATGTTCCATGGGTTTGCGGTGAACAACGAATACCATAGGAAAATAAAAAACTAAGGAGTACAGCAGAGGTGAGATAAGGTGCTACAAGGCATGAAGGAACAAGAAGGGTAAAGGTGCTGCGCCTGTCGTGCTGGAACGAAAAAGAGGCATCATTGTCAAGGTGGAATGCCCTGTCCGGTGTAAGCTAAATGCAGATGGAGCATGGTGGGTGGTCACCGAATATTTCGACGAACACAACCATGAACTCATAAAGAAGTTTGATCTCATAAAATTTCTGAGCGCCCACAGAGGATTCACCCCCTCAAGAAGAAATTCATAAAGCTGCTACATGATTGTAACGTCAGTCCATCAAGAATGGTCCAGATACTGTCCTTGATCCACATCGGAGATGGTAGACTGAGTAGCATGCCCTACATAACGGAAGGCATCACAAACCTAAAGGCAATGTACCGTAGAGAGAGCAGGTTGGCTGACATAGAAGACACGATAGCCAACTTCGAAGAGAAAACAAAAGCGGATGCTAATTTCTTCTACAGGATAAGATTGGACGATGAGGACCGTGTCAGAAACATGTATTGGGTGGATGGTGCTACAAGAAGATCCTACAAACATTTCCGTGATTGCATTTCATTCGACATGACATATCTCACAAATATGTACAAGATGCCTTGCGCTCCATTCATGGGAATAAATAACCACAATCATTCATTGCAATTCGGTTGCGGACTCGTTCGGAACGAAGATACATATGGTTACACTTGGCTGTTCAAAACCTTCTTGGAGTGCATGGATGGACTTGCTCCGATGAATATAATAACAGACCAGGATTTTAGCATGCGTGCAGGCATAGAGGAGGTCTTTCCGTTGGCATTGCACATGCACTGCAGGTGGCATATTATTAAGAAGGCTGAGGAGACGCTAGGACCATTCTTTGCTGACCGTCCAGAGCTGCACAAGGCATTCGAGTTGTGCGTGGACCACAGCTTGACAGTGGAGGAGTTTGAACGGAGCTGGATGGCTATGATTGAAACATATCAAGTCCAAGACAACGAGACACTTACTAGCCTATGGGAGAAGCGAATGTACTGGGTGCCAGCCTACTTCATGCAGTGCTTCTTCCCATTTCTGTAGACTACGCAGCGCAACGAGGGGTTCAATTCTGTTTTGAAGTGGTAAATGAGCCCTGGCAACTCATTGCTGTAGTTTGTCAAGCAATACACCGCTTTGGAACAGAAATACTGGGATCTGAGCTACAACAAGAAGAAAACACCGCGCTCAAGCAGCCTAAATTGCTAACATATTTACCGATGGAAAGGCAGATGAGCAAGATATATACCAACAAGAGTTTTAACAAGTGAATAAATTTACCGTTCTAATTTGCACAAGCATGAATTTAGTAGGTGACATGTAGAATGCAATGCATTTTCCAACTTTTTTGACTTGCTGATCTATTGAAAAATAGCCATTGAATACATAGTATGCATGTTCTATAATTGCCATGTGAAATCAACTATAGTTGCCATGTGGGTTGAACTATAATTTCCATGTTCAATGAACTATAGTTGCCGTCTGAAATGATGTGTAGTTGACATGTGACCCAAAACTGCATTTGCCATGTTTTATGAACTGGATTTGCCATGTTAAATGAATCATAGTTGCCATGTTAAATGAACTGCATTTGCCATATTAAATGTTATGCAGTTGTCATGTGAAAATATCATGCGGTTGCCATGTGGAAACAAACAACACAAGAACAGATGTGGGAAAAAAATAAGCATTTCCATGCCATCGTTGATGTTAGATACATTTGCTATGTTACGACCTACATCAACACAAGGTGCTACAAAAACATCATATAAGAGTTTCACAAAAACATGCAGATTCCAGGAGGAAATCAAGCGTGCCAGCATGTACACAGCTTACCAGATGGACGAACATAAATTCAAGGTGTGTTCTCTCTTGGGCATGTCGGAATTCAGAACCTGAAGACCCAGACAAGGGAAGGAACTACTCTGTGAAGGCCTCGATAAATGAAGGCGAATACTACTGCCAATGCTGCATATTCGAACAGGGTGGGATTGTGTGCTCTCACATACTGAAAATAATGGACATGGTCGTGGTAATGCGATTGCCCCGCCATTTCATATGGCGGCGATGGACTTGGGATGCTGACGATGCGTTGGGGCCACAAACATCAAATGTAGTTTTGGCTGTGCATGATGAGAGACCAGCGGCAACCATGGAAGCTGTGAGGCACGTTGTGTTGACCAATAACTATACTGAACTAATAGATGAAGCATGCAAGAGTGATGAGACAGCAAGGGTGGCAGAAAAACACAGGAAGGCCCTGAAAAGAGAGCTTGATGAGATCAAAAAGAGGAAGGCTGAAGAAGCCTTACACAGGTTCCCTCGTACCTCAAGTGTGCCTTCGTCCACGGGTCCATCATTTGAAAACTCGGAGGTAGGGTCTGGAACAGCAAACACGCAAACCCAGGTCAGGAACCCGCCCCGTTCCACCACAAAAGGGCGTCCAAAAGAGGTCAGATACAAATCGGGGTTGGAGATTCAAGCAAAACACAAGAAAAGAAAGAAAAGGACGGGCAATCCGTGAGCAACGCTGGAGGATTGTAACTTGGGTGTTGGTGACATTTTTGTAAGGTAGATGGTCTAGATTTAAAAAATTGGGAGAATGACTATTGATGGGCATCAGAAATTGAAAGAGAATGACATGAATCAGTGACTACAATTGCCCCGTGTGTGGTACTAAATCTGACATGTTATTTATACTGAATCTGCCATGTTATTTCTGTTGGCGTCCTGGGAACGGGGGTCCCCGGACTTGCCTGCCTGCGGCCCGTTGCGTGGCCAGGCCAGCAGGCCGTACGGCCCATCTTCATCAACAAGGCATACAAGACCCTCGCGAGGGGCCAAGCCTCGCGAGGAGGACGACATGAGGCCTCCTTCGGAGCGGCCTAGTCAAGCAGGCTCATGAGGAGCAGAGGTATCAAGGCGAGGCGAACCTCACAAGGCTCTCATGACGTGAGCCATGACGATCGACACCAGGCGGGCACCAGGCGGGCGCCAGCACGCGCAGTGTCCTTGTTTCCTCTTTGGTGCTAAGTGTTGGGGAACGCAGTAATTTCAAAAAAATTCCTACGCACACGCAAGATCATGGTGATGCACAGCAACGAGAGGGGAGAGTGTTGTCTACGTACCAACGCAGACCGACTGTGGAAGCGATCACACAACGTAGAGGAAGTAGTCGTACGTCTTCTTCCCGATCCGACCGATCCAAGTACCGTTACTCCGGCACCTCCGAGTTCTTAGCACACGTTCAGCTCGATGACGTTCCTCGGGCTCTGATCCAGCAAAGCTTCGGGGAGGAGTTCCGTCAGCACGACGGCGTGGTGACGATCTTGATGTACTACCGACGCAGGGCTTCGCCTAAGCACTACAACGGTATGATCGAGGTGGAATTTGGTGGCAGGGGGCACCGCACACGGCTAAGGAACGATCTCAAGGATCAAGTTGTGTGTCTATGGGGTGCCCCCTGCCCCCGTATATAAAGGACCAGGGGCAGGGGGGTCGGCCGGCCAGGAGGGAGGCGCAGGGAGGAGTCCCACTCCTACCGGGAGTAGGACTCCTTCCCCCAAATCCTATTCCTAATAGGACTCTTCGGGAGAAAGAGAAGAGAGGGGGGCCGGCCCCTTCTCCTAGTCCTAATAGGACTAGGGAAGGGTGGTTCGGCCGGCTAGCCTGTGGGCTGCCCCTTCTCTCTTTTCCACTAAGGCCCAATAGGCCCATTTGCCTCCCGGGGGGTTCCGGTAACCCTCCCGGTAATCCGGTAAAATCCCGATTTCACCCGGAACACTTCCGGTGCCCAAACATAGGCTTCCAATATATCAATATTTACGTCTCGACCATTTCGAGACTCCTCGTCATGTCCGTGATCTCATCCAGGACTCCGAACAACCTTCGGTACATCAAAATGCATAAACTCATAATAACTGTCATCGTAACGTTAAGCGTGCGGACCCTACGGTTCGAGAACAATGTAGACATGACCGAGACATGTCTCCGGTCAATAACCAATAGCGGGACCTGGATGCCCATATTGGCTCCTACATATTCTACGAAGATCTTTATCGGTCAGACCGCATAACAACATACGTTGTTCCCTTTGTCATCGGTATGTTACTTGCCCAAGATTCGATCGTCGGTATCCAATACCTAGTTCAATCTCGTTACCGGCAAGTCTCTTTACTCGTTCCGTAATACATCATCTCACAACTAACATATTAGTTGCAGTGCTTGCAAGGCTTATGTGATGTGCATTACCGAGAGGGCCCAGAGATACCTCTCCGACAATCGGAGTGACAAACCCTAATCTCGAAATACGCCAACCCAACATCTACCATTGGAGACACCTGTAGTACTCCTTTATAATCACCCAGTTACGTTGTGACGTTTGGTAGTACCCAAAGTGTTCCTCCGGTAAACGGGAGTTGCATAATCTCATAGTTATAGGAACATGTATAAGTCATGAAGAAAGCAATAGCAACATACTAAACGATCGGGTGCTAAGCTAATGGAATGGGTCATGTCAATCAGATCATTCTACTAATGATGTGACCTCGTTAATCAAATAACAACTCCTTGTTCATGGTTAGGAAACATAACCATCTTTGATTAACGAGCTAGTCAAGTAGAGGCATACTAGTGACACTCTGTTGGTCTATGTATTCACACATGTATTATGTTTCCGGTTAATACAATTCTAGCATGAATAATAAACATTTATCATGATGTAAGGAAATAAATAATAACTTTATTATTGCCTCTAGGGCATATTTCCTTCAGTCTCCCACTTGCACTAGAGTCAATAATCTAGATTACACAGTAATGATTCTAACACCCATGGAGCCTTGGTGCTGATCATGTTTTGCTCGTGGAAGAGGCTTAGTCAACGGGTCTGCAACATTCAGATCCGTATGTATCTTGCAAATCTCTATGTCTCCCACCTGGACTAGATCCCGGATGGAGTTGAAGCGTCTCTTGATGTGTTTGGTTCTTTTGTGAAATCTGGATTCCTTTGCCAAGGCAATTGCACCAGTATTGTCACAGAAGATTTTCATTGGACCCGATGCACTAGGTATGACACCTAGATCGGATATGAACTCCTTCATCCAGACTCCTTCGTTCGCTACTTCAGAAGCAGCTATGTACTCCGCTTCACATGTAGATCCCGCTATGACGCTTTGTTTAGAACTGCACCAACTGACAGCTCCACCGTTTAAAGTAAACACGTATCCGGTTTGCGATTTAGAATCGTCCGGATCAGTGTCAAAGCTTGCATCAACGTAACCTCTTACGGTGAGCTCTTTGTCACCTCCATATACGAGAAACATATCCTTAGTCCTTTTCAGGTATTTCAGGATGTTCAATGCGGTTATGCCTCTAAGTCGTGCTTCGACACTTGGGAGATATAGCCGCATCGAGGGCGTTACAGATCCACTCCTGGATTACTTTGGTACCTCCCTGCTAAACTTATAGCAAGGCACACATCAGGTCTGGTACACAGCATTGCATACATGATAGAGCCTATGGCTGAAGCATAGGGAACATCTTTCATTTTCTCTCTATCTTCTGAAGTGGTCGGGCATTGAGTCTTACTCAACTTCACACCTTGTAGCACAGGCAAGAACCCTTTCTTTGCTTGATCCATCTTGAACTTCTTCAAAATTTTGTCAAGGTATGTGCATTGTGAAAGTCCAATTAAGCGTTTTGATCTATCTCTATAGATCTTTATGCCTAATATGTATGCAGCTTCCCCGAGGTCTTTCATCGAAAAAATTTTATTCAAGTATCCCTTTATGCTATCCAGAAATTCTATATCATTTCCAATTAGCAATATGTCATCCACATATAATATCAGAAATGCTACAGAGCTCCCACTCACTTTCTTGTAAATACAGGCTTCTCCAAAAGTCTGTATAAAGCCAAATGCTTTGATCACACTATCAAAGCGTTTATTCCAACTCCGAGATGCTTGCACCAGTCCATAAATGGATCGCTGGAGTTTGCATACTTTGTTAGCTCCTTTTGGATCGACAAAACCTTCTGGTTGTACCATATACAACTCTTCTTCCAGAAATCCATTCAGGAATGCAGTTTTGACATCCATCTGCCATATTTCATAATCATAAAATGCGGCAATTGCTAACATAATTCTGACGGACTTAAGCATCGCTACGGGTGAGAAAGTCTCATCGTAGTCAACCCCTTGAACTTGTCGAAAACCTTTTGCGACAAGTCGAGCTTTATAGACAGTAACATTACCGTCAGCGTCAGTCTTTTTCTTGAAGATCCATTTATTCTCAATTGCTTGCCGATCATCGGGCAAGTCAACCAAAGTCCATACTTTGTTCTCATACATGGATCCCATCTCAGATTTCATGGCCTCAAGCCACTTTGCGGAATCTGGGCTCACCATCGCTTCTTCATAGTTCGTAGGTTCATCATGATCTAGCATCATGACTTCCAGAACTGGATTACCGTACCACTCTGGTGCGGATCTCACTCTGGTTGATCTACGTGGTTCAGCAGTATCTTGTTCTGAAGCTTCATGATCATCATCATTAGCTTCCTCACTGATTGGCATAGGTGTCGCAGAAACATTTTTCTGTGATGTACTATTTTCCAATAAGGGAGCAGGTATAGTTACCTCGTCAAGTTCTACTTTCCTCCCACTCACTTCTTTCGAGAGAAACTCCTTCTCTAGAAATGATCCATTCTTAGCAACGAATGTCTTGCCTTCGGATCTGTGATAGAAGGTATACCCAACAGTTTCCTTTGGGTATCCTATGAAGACACATTTCTCCGCTTTGGGTTCGAGCTTATCAGGTTGAAGCTTTTTCACATAAGCATCGCAGCCCCAAACTTTAAGAAACGACAACTTTGGTTTCTTGCCAAACCATAGTTCATAAGGCGTCGTCTCAACGGATTTTGATGGTGCCCTATTTAACGTGAATGCGGCCGTCTCTAAAGCATAACCCCAAAACGATAGCGGTAAATCAGTAAGAGACATCATAGATCGCACCATATCTAGTAAAGTACGATTACGATGTTCGGACACACCATTACGCTGTGGTGTTCCGGGTGGCGTGAGTTGCGAAACTATTCCACAATTTTTCAAATGTACACCAAACTCGTAACTCAAATATTCTCCTCCACGATCAGATCGTAGAAATTTTATTTTCTTGTTACGATGATTTTCAACTTCACTCTGAAATTCCTTGAACTTTTCAAATGTTTCAGACTTATGTTTCATTAAGTAGATATACCCATACCTGCTTAAATCATCTGTGAAGGTGAGAAAATAACGATATCCACCGCGAGCCTCAATATTCATCGGACCACATACATCGGTATGTATGATTTCCAACAAATCTGTTGCTCTCTCCATAGTACCGGAGAACGGTGTTTTAGTCATCTTGCCTATGAGGCACGGTTAGCAAGTACCAAGTGATTCATAATCAAGTGATTCCAAAAGCCCATCAGTATGGAGTTTCTTCATGCGCTTTACACCGATATGACCTAAACGGCAGTGCCACAAATAAGTTGCACTATCATTATTAACTTTGCATCTTTTGGCTTCTACATTATGAATATGTGTATTACTATCTTCGAGATTCAACAAGAATAGACCACTCTTCAAAGGTGCATGACCATAAAAGATATTATTCATATAAATAGAACAACCATTATTCTCTGATTTAAATGAATAACCGTCTCGCATTAAACAAGATCCAGATATAATGTTCATGCTCAACGCTGGCACCAAATAACAATTATTTAGGTCTAATATTAATCCCGAAGGTAGATGTAGAGGTAGCGTGCCGACCGCGATCACATCGACTTTGGAACCGTTTCCCACGCGCATCGTCACCTCGTCCTTTGCTAGTGTCCGCTTATTCCGTAGTCCCTGTTTCGAGTTGCAAATATTAGCAATAGAACCAGTATCAAATACCCAGGTGCTACTGCGAGCTCTAGTAAGGTACACATCAATAACATGTATATCACATATACCTTTGCTCACTTTGCCATCCTTCTTATCCGCCAAATACTTGGGGCAGTTCCGCTTCCAGTGACCAGTCTGCTTGCAGTAGAAGCACTCAGTTTCAGGCTTAGGTCCAGACTTGGGTTTCTTCTCCTGAGCAGCAACTTGCTTGCTGTTCTTCTTGAAGTTTCCCTTCTTCTTCCCTTTACCCTTTTTCTTGAAACTAGTGGTCTTGCTAACCATCAACACTTGATGCTCCTTCTTGATTTCTACCTCCGCAGCTTTCAGCATTGCGAAGAGCTCGGGAATAGTCTTGTTCATCCCTTGCATATTATAGTTCATCACGAAGCTCTTGTAGCTTGGTGGTAGTGATTGGAGAATTCTGTCAATGACGCAATCATCTGGAAGATTAACTCCCATCTGAATCAAGTGATTATTATACCCAGACATTTTGAGTATATGCTCACTGACAGAACTGTTCTCCTCCATCTTACAGCTATAGAACTTATTGGAGACTTCATATCTCTCAATTCGGGCATTTGCTTGAAATATTAACTTCAACTCCTGGAACATCTCATATGCTCCATGACGTTCAAAACGTCGCTGAAGTCCCGATTCTGAGCCGTAAAGCATGGCACACTGAACTATCGAGTAGTCATCAGCTTTGCTCTGCCAGACGTTCATAACATCTGGCGTTGCTCCAGCAGCAGGCCTGTCACCCAGCGGTGCTTCCAGGACGTAATTCTTCTGTGCAGCAATGAGGATAATCCTCAGGTTACGGACCCAGTCCGTGTAATTGCTACCATCATCTTTCAACTTTGCTTTCTCAAGGAACGCATTAAAATTCAACGGAACAATAGCACGAGCCATCTATCTACAAGCAACATAAACAAGCAAGATACTATCAGGTACTAAGTTCATGATAAGTTTAAGTTCAGTTAATCAAATTACTTAGGAACTCCCACTTAGATAGACATCCCTCTAATCCTCTAAGTGATCACGTGATCCAAATCAACTAAACCATAACCGATCATCACGTGAGATGGAGTAGTTTTCAATGGTGAACATCGTCATGTTGATCATATCTACTATATGATTCACGCTCGACCTTTCAGTCTCTGTGTTCCGAGGCCATATCTGCATATGCTAGGCTCGTCAAGTTTAACCTGAGTATTCTGCGTGTGCAAAACTGGCTTGCACCCATTGTAGATGGACGTAGAGCTTATCACACCCGATCATCACGTGGTGTCTGGGCACGACGAACTTTGGCAACGGTGCATACTCAGGGAGAACACGTCTTGATAATTTAGTGAGAGATCATCTTATAATGCTACCGTCAATCAAAGCAAGATAAGATGCATAAAAGGATAAACATCACATGCAATCAATATAAGTGATATGATATGGCCATCATCATCTTGTGCTCGTGATCTCCATCTCCGAAGCACCGTCATGATCACCATCGTCACCGGCGCGACACCTTGATCTCCATCGTAGCATCATTGTCGTCTCGCCAATCTTATGCTTCCACGACTATTACTACCGTTTAGTAATCTAGTAAAGCATTACATCGCGATTGCATTGCATACAATAAAGCGACAACCATATGGCTCCTGCCAGTTGCCGATAACTTAGTTACAAAACATGATCATCTCATACAATAAAATCAGCATCATGCCTTGACCATATCACATCACAACATACCCTGCAAA
Source organism: Triticum monococcum (assembly GCA_034509565.1). Classification (NCBI taxonomy): domain Eukaryota; kingdom Viridiplantae; phylum Streptophyta; class Magnoliopsida; order Poales; family Poaceae; genus Triticum; species Triticum monococcum. The sequence continues at coordinate 180,675,697 of CM067844.1, forward strand.
AACAAGTTAGACGTCCTCTACTTTGTTGTTGCAAGTTTTACGTGGCTGCTACGGGCTTAAGTAAGAACTCATCTCACCTACGCATCAAAACCACAACGATAGTTCGTTAAATAGACTCCGTTTTAACCTTCTCAAGGACCGGGCGTAGTCACACTTGGTTCAACTAAAGTTGGAGAGACAGTCTTCCGCAAGCCATCTATGTGCAAGGCACGTCGAGGGAACCGGTCTCGCGTAAGAGTACGCGTAAGGTTGGTCCGGATCGTCTCAACCAACAATACCGCCGAACCAAAGTATGACATGCTGGTAGGCAGTATGACTTGTATCGCCCACAACTCACTTGTGTTCTACTCGTGCATATAACATCAAACCATAAAACCTAGGCTCGGATGCCACTGTTGGGGAACGCAGTAATTTCAAAAAAATTCCTACGCACACGCAAGATCATGGTGATGCACAGCAACGAGAGGGGAGAGTGTTGTCTACGTACCAACGCAGACCGACTGCGGAAGCGATCACACAACGTAGAGGAAGTAGTCGTACGTCTTCTTCCCGATCCGACCGATCCAAGTACCGTTACTCCGGCACCTCCGAGTTCTTAGCACACGTTCAGCTCGATGACGTTCCTCGGGCTCCGATCCAGCAAAGCTTCGTGGAGGAGTTCCGTCAGCACAACGGCGTGGTGACGATCTTGATGTACTACCGACGCAGGGCTTCGCCTAAGCACTACAACGATATGATCGAGGTGGAATTTGGTGGCAGGGGGCACCGCACACGGCTAAGGAACGATCTCAAGGATCAAGTTGTGTGTCTATGGGGTGCCCCCTGCCCCCGTATATAAAGGACCAGGGGCAGGGGGGTCGGCCGGCTAGGAGGGAGGCGTAGGGAGGTGTCCCACTCCTACCGGGAGTAGGACTCCTTCCCCCAAATCCTATTCCTAATAGGACTCTTCGGGAGAAAGAGAAGAGAGGGGGGCCGGCCCCTTCTCCTAGTCCTAATAGGACTAGGGAAGGGTGGTTCGGCCGGCTAGCCTGTGGGCTGCCCCTTCTCTCTTTTCCACTAAGGCCCAATAGGCCCATTTGCCTCCCGGGGGGTTCCGGTAACCCTCCCGGTAATCCGGTAAAATCCCGATTTCACCCGGAACACTTCCGGTGCCCAAACATAGGCCTCCAATATATCAATCTTCACGTCTCGACCATTTCGAGACTCCTCGTCATGTCCGCGATCTCATCCGGGACTCCGAACAACCTTCGGTACATCAAAATGCATAAACTCATAATAACTGTCATCGTAACGTTAAGCGTGCGGACCCTACGGTTCGAGAACAATGTAGACATGACCGAGACACGTCTCCGGTCAATAACCAATAGCGGGACCTGGATGCCCATATTGGCTCCTACATATTCTATGAAGATCTTTATCGGTCAGACCGCATAACAACATACGTTGTTCCCTTTGTCATCGGTATGTTACTTGCCCAAGATTCGATCGTCGGTATCCAATACCTAGTTCAATCTCGTTACCGGCAAGTCTCTTTACTCGTTCCGTAATACATCATCTCACAACTAACATATTAGTTGCAGTGCTTGCAAGGCTTATGTGATGTGCATTACCGAGAGGGCCCAGAGATACCTCTCCGACAATCGGAGTGACAAACCCTAATCTCGAAATACGCCAACCCAACATCTACCATTGGAGACACCTGTAGTACTCCTTTATAATCACCCAGTTACGTTGTGACGTTTGGTAGTACCCAAAGTGTTCCTCCGGTAAACGGGAGTTGCATAATCTCATAGTTATAGGAACATGTATAAGTCATGAAGAAAGCAATAGCAACATACTAAACGATCGGGTGCTAAGCTAATGGAATGGGTCATGTCAATCAGATCATTCTACTAATGATGTGACCTCGTTAATCAAATAACAACTCCTTGTTCATGGTTAGGAAACATAACCATCTTTGATTAACGAGCTAGTCAAGTAGAGGCATACTAGTGACACTGTGTTGGTCTATGTATTCACACATGTATTATGTTTCCGGTTAATACAATTCTAGCATGAATAATAAACATTTATCATGATGTAAGGAAATAAATAATAACTTTATTATTGCCTCTAGGGCATATTTCCTTCACTAAGGAGGCTAGCGCAGGTGAGGAGTACCGAGGCATCATGCAAAGGTTGCCATTTTGGTGCAACAAGACCAAGACCGGAAGGACGGCAAGACAGAGGTCATCATGGATCCCAAGACGGCGTCACCACCAGAGCCTTTCGTAGGCGCAGACCACCTTTTGTCAGGATAGCTTGTACTAGCTGCCCCCCTTCAAATTAGCCCGCCGTTGTTGGCTCCCTCCGCGCTCAATATTTGGGAAGTGGACCAGGGCCCCTATAAGTAGGACTAGCCACCATCAGGGGCAAGGGGACGGCATCTTAGATCGCTCTCTAACCCACACAAGTTAGCCATGCACAAGAACACCTCAACTTCAAGAGGCAGTTCTTCCCCATGTATTGTTCATCATCAGCCCAAGAGGCAATCCACCACCACCACACTGGAGTAGGGTATTACACCACAACGGTGTCCTGAACCAGTATAAATCCTGTGTCTTTCTGTGTTGCGAGTTCATTGAGTTCGTCCGCGAGATCTTAGTGAGCTAGCGCGTAGATCGGTGGGAGGAAAAGACTTCGCGCGCACCCTAGTGTTCGAACCTTAAGGGTTTGCCGGAACCCCACATCCAACATTTGGCGCGCCAGGTAGGGGTGCGCCGAGGCTTCCCTTCTGTCGATCTGCGCTTCGCCCACATGGCAGGCGCCCTACCGCCGACTCCGGCGGCCAGCGTCGACGACGGGGCCAGGGGGCTCCGAGCTCTGGCCCCCGCCCTGCGGTGGGCGCAGTGGCCGCCCAGGTTCAGGCCAGAGATGCCGTCGCGCTACGACGGCGCAGTGGACCCGTCGGCTTTCTTGCTGGCGTACGAGGAGGCCGTCCTCGAGGCCGGGGGCGATGGCAAGGCCATGGCCAACTGGCTTCCCATGGCCCTCGCCGGCGAGCCACGTGCCTTGCTGCTCAACCTTCCTAGATCCACGGTGGCATCTTGGGAGGAGCTCCGCGACCTCTTCACTGCTCACTACGCAGTGCCGGCGCACCACGCAGTTGCGGCCCTGCTGGGCGACTCTCAAGTACCGATGTCAGACCGCCACGCCAAGCCGTTCCTCCATCAGATCGGGGCCACCTCCAGGCGTCCTGGGGCTCCCCCGGGTTGGGCCGCGCCAGAGGCCGACCTTACCTTCGGCTCAGAGGATCACCCCGACTCCACCGCCGGCTCCGGAGTGCTTCCGATGCTCTGCATGCCCACCATCTGCAACGTGGCCATCACCAAGACCCTCATCGACGGTGGTGCCGGCCTCAACTTGCTCTCCATGGAAGCCTTCAGCCTTCTCCACGTGCCACTCGAGCGGCTCGGCCTCAGTAAGCCCTTCTCAGGAGTGGGTGGTGGAGTTACCCACTCCCTGGGACAGATCTGCCTCCCTGTCACCTTCGACACATGCGACAACTACCGCACCGAGTTGGTGGACTTCGACATCGCTTGCATCGGCCTCCCGTACAACGCCATCCTTGGGTACCCGGTGTAACACCCCGGATATGATTTACCCAATATGTACTCCAACTCTTGCCGTTTCCGGCCTTAAGTTATTTTATTCTCTCGGGTTTGGGTTCTTGTCTCCGTGTGTTGTTATCGTTGTCATGCATCTCATATCATGTCATCATGTGCATTGCATTTTCATATGTGTTCATCTCACGCATCCGAGCATTTTCCCCGTTGTCCGTTTTGCATTCCAGCGCTTCGTTCTCCTCCGGTGGTCATTTCTACTTTTCTTTCGTGTGTGGGGATTAAACATTACCGGATTGGACCAAGACTTGCCAAGCGGCCTTAGTTTACTACCGGTAGACCGCCTGTCAAGTTTCGTACCATTTGGACTTCGTTTGATGCTCCAACGGTTAACCGAGGGACCGAAAAGGCCTCGTGTGTGTTGCAGCCCAACACCCCTCCAATTTGGCCCAAAACCCACCAAAACCATCTCCATCATCTAGAGCGTTTGATCACGATCATGTGGCCGAAAACCGCACCTCATTTGGACTCTCCTAGCTCCCTCTATGCCTATATATACCTCCCCCATTCCAAATCTCGGATCCCCTCCTCGAAACCCTAAAAAAATCCATCTCCGCCACCGGACAACGTCCGTCCCCGGCCGGACACGTCCGCCGCCATCCCCTCGCCCTCTCCCGTCGCGCCACGTGGCAGGCGCCGCCGCCCCGCGCCACCGGCCCGGCGAGCCCGCGGGAGGCCCTCCCGGCCCGGCTCCCGCGCGCCGCCCGCCTCCTCTCGCCCGGCTGCCGCCCGCCGCCACCGGACGCCGCCGCGCCGGCGCAGACCTTGCCGCGCTGCCGCCTATCACCTCGCCACGCCGCCGCCTGCGCCTCGTCGCCCCACCGCGCCAACGCCGCCCCGCCTCCTCGTCGCCGGCAGCCCATCGCCGGACGGCGCCGCCGCCCCTCCGCGCGTCTCCCTCCGGTGCCCAGCCCCGGCCACCTCCTCCGGCCATCTCCGACGATCTTCGGTGAGCTACAACGTCTCCCGGCAATCTCCTCGGTTCGCGTGCCCCAGATCTAGATCTGGACGTATGGGTTGATTTTTGCCCCGAAACCCTAACTTTTTGTCTATGTTCATCGCATCGTAACTCCTCATCCGTAGCTCCGTTTTAGGCATATATCATATCAAATTGTTCGTCTCAGAGAGTACATCATTTCATTCCATTGCATCATTTTCATTTGAGTTCATCTTGATGCCCGAAATGCTGTTAGAAGAATGCTATTTGAGATAATTGTCAGATATGCTGCTCCAATTAGATATTTGTCATTTTTGCCATGATTATTGTGTGCATGATATGCCCATGAGCTCTACATGTGTTTTGTCATATGTTTTGCCATCTATCCAGAGGTGTAACCCATGTATTTTTGTGATGTGCGTGGTGACTAGCACAAGCTTGCAAAGTGAGGCATTCGTTAATGCTGATTTCAGGGACTTAGCATTTCCACCAAGTCCTTGGGTTGTTTATCTCATATGGCCATATGTTCATGTTGTTTCCTAGTGATCCGTGCCTCTTTTGAGGATGATCAGTAAGGATGTTTTGTTAATCTTGTAGTGCTCTATCCATCCATGTCTTTGTTTGCAATTATGGAGCACCCTAGCTTGAGTCAATCGAGCTCTACTTTTGTCATTTCGTGAATCTGGGCAGATTATCTACTTGTTAGCAATTTTGCCGAGGATGTTGTAGTTGATCCGTGCATGCTATGCTATTGTTCTTGCCATGTCTAGCTTGCATTTTGTGTATTCTTGATGGGTGTATGCTTATATTGTCATGACTTGCTCTGTAGGGAGTGCATCGAGCTCGTAAACATGCCTACTTGATATCTGTTTTCAGCATGCTCCAGTTTTCACTAAGTCTGAGAACTGATTATGTTTTTGCCATGTTCACATGCTTGCAAATGTATTTTCTGATCCCTTTTGGCTCAAGGTCACTAAGGGACTTTTGTTAAGCTCTTTGAGTAGCTCCATGCCATGCTTTACTTTGCCATGTTCAGGTCCTGTAGCATGTAGTTTTGTTGCTCCAAAGAGTGCTATCTGATCTGAAATTCCAGACAAGTGTTAATTTCACTAAGTTTGAGATCTGTTCGCCAAATGCATTTTTGCCATGCTTGTTTGAACCTGTTAATGGATGATTTGGCCGTAGCTCAGTGTTCATCTTTTGTTAAGCATCTTGAGTGGATCCCTTCCATGTATTTTTTTGCCATGTTTGGGTGCTGTAGCATGTTCTGCTTGTTGCATTTAGATGGCTACTTGCTGTAAATCGCAGACCGGTGTCATATTTGAATCGTTTGCCATTTCCAAACCGTAACTCTGATTCCGGTGATCTTTATATCGTTTTCAAGCGATTTCATCTCATCTTTCCAGTGGAACACTTGGTTTTCCAAGATGAGGACAGGTTCATGCATTCCTTGTCAAATCTTGCATATGCATCACATATTGCATCCCGCATAGCATACCATGTTTGCATCATATTGTTTGAGCTTTGCACATGGTTGATTGTGTCCTTGTTGCTTGTTTTTCTTGTTTGGGTAGAGCCGGGAGACGAGTTCGCTAACGAGGAGCCCGTTGAGTTTGCTTGCGAGGATCCAGTCAACTCTGACAACTTTGCAGGCAAGATGATCATACCCTCGAAATCACTACTATCTTTGCTTTGCTAGATGCTCGCTCTTTTGCTATGCCATGCTACGATGCCTACCACTTGCTTTCAAGCCTCCCAAATTGCCATGTCAAACCTCTAACCCGCCATGTCCTAGCAAACCGTTGATTGGCTATGTTACCGCTTTGCTCAGCCCCTCTTATAGCGTTGCTAGTTGCAGGTTAAGATTGGAGACCGTTCCTTGTTCGAACATTATTTACTTGTTGGGATATCACTATATTGCTATGTTATCTTAATGCATCTATATACTTGGTAAAGGGTGGAAGGCTCGGCCTCTCGCCTAGTGTTTTGTTCCACTCTTGCCGCCCTAGTTGCCGTCATATCGGTGTTATGTTCCCGGATTTTGCGTTCCTTACGCGGTTGGGTTATAATGGGAACCCCTTGATAGTTCGCCTTGATTAAAGCTTTTCCAGCAATGCCCAACCTTGGTTTTACCATTTGCCACCTAGCCTCTTTTTCCCTTGGGTTTCCAGAGCCCGAGGGTCATCTTATTTTAAACCCCCCTGGGCCAGTGCTCCTCTGAGTGTTGGTCCGACTGAGCTGCCTGTGGGGCCACCTCAGGGAAACTTGAGGGTTGGTTTTACTCGTAGCTAGTCTCATCTGAGTGTGCCCTGAGAACGAGATATGTGCAGCTCCTATCGGGATTTGTCGGCACATTCGGGCGGTGTTGCTGGATTTGTTTTAACTTGTCGAATGTCTTGAAGAACCGGGATACCGAGTCTGATCGGAACGTCTTGGGAGGAGGTCTATTCCTTCGTTGACCGTGAGAGCTTGTCATGGGCTAAGTTGGGACTCCCCTGCAGGGATTTGAACTTTAGAAAGTCATGCCCGCGGTTATGGGCAGATGGGAATTTGTTAATGTCCGGTTGTAGATAACTTGAACCTTAACTTAATTAAAATGAATCAACTGTGTGAGTTACTGTGATGGCCTCTTCTCGGCGGAGTCCGGGAAGTGGACATGGTGTTGGAGTAATGCTTGCCGCAGGATTTCTCTTTAGTTATTCGTTCGCGCTTTGCCCTCTCTTCTCGCTCTCTTTTGCGAACAGGTTAGCCACCATATATGTTAGTCGCTTGCCGCAGCTCCACATATTTACCTTGCCTTACCTATTAAGCTTAAATAGTCTTGATCGCGAGGGTGCGAGATTGTTGAGTCCCTGTGGCTCACAGATTACAATTACACCAGATGCAGGGCCTGATGATTTCGCTCCAGATGGCGCGCTTGAGCTCAAGTGGGAGTTCGACGAGGACTCTCAACGATACTATGTTTCTTTTCCTGATGATCAGTAGTGGTGCCTAGTTGGGGTGATCGGGACCGTGTCGCATGTTGGGTTATCTTTTATTTTGGCACCGTAGTCGGGCCATGAGTGTTTGAATGTTGTAATGCTATTTATGTACTTGATTGACGTGGCGAGTGTAAGCCAACTATGTTATGTCCCCTTTTATTATCTATATTACATGGGATGTTGTGAAGATTGCCTAACTTGCGACATTGCTTTCAATGCGGTTATGCCTCTAAGTCACGCCTCGACACGTGGGAGATATAGCCGCATCGAGGGCGTAACAAGTTGGTAATCAGAGCCTTCCCCGAACTTAGGAGCCCCACTGATTGATCTTTTTTAGCAGCCGAGTTGTGTCTAGAAAAATGTTTTGAGTCATTTAGGAATTATATATCGGAGAGTTTAGGAATTCTTTTCACTTCCCAGTCTCCTCATCGCTCTGGTAAGGCATCCTGACGTAGAGTTTTGACTCTTCTCTGCTCAAATTTCACTAAAAAAATTTAGGATCACGTGGGTATCTTGGAATCGTTCCGATGGTTTTGTGACGAGAACATTGTCTTGGTGCCTCCTGTCAGGGGTTTTGTGGAAGTGTCCCGGGGAGTTGAGCTCCAAGGTGTTGTCGTCACAATTTTATCGTTGCAGTTCTGGAATACCTAAGTTTAGTACACCGACATCGAAAATCTCTTTTATGCAGTTCTTTGGTGAGATAACATCGACGCCACCCAGTACTGGGGCGGGAGTTCGGGAGTATCGCCATAACTCGTATAACGGATGCTTTTCGAAGGTTGAGGTAGATGGTTTCCGAAGTTTTCTTGGTTATGTGTTGAAGGATGGATACATCTGGATGTAGGATTTGCTAGATTTTGGTGAGATATTATGCTTCCCCTGTATCCCCAACACCCGATTGCATAACCGGAAAGGTTCGGGAGTTTCATAGGTGGGAATTCTTGTAGCTCTAGTTCTTCTTCCACGGATATTGGTTTGAGATTGGGATTTCTTACCGAGTATTCGTTCTTGATCCATACCTTGTTCATTTATTTCTCTACCTAAATTCTACATGGTTTCTCAATTTATGGATATGTGACCATTTCAAGAGGAACGCATTCGTTCTTATGTTCGGATGTGAAGACTTTATGTTGCAATTTTCATTCCATTGGATTCAGCTTCAATATTTGTCTATCAATGTGCTAATGGATGTCAACCTCTTCAGGATGGCTCCTCCAACGCGCACGACTCCAAATCCTGATCCGCCACCACCTCCACCTCCTCCGGAGGCATGGCAAGCTGTGATGGCCGCAACCAATGCAAACACGCAGTTGATCATGCAAATTCTTCAAGAGCGCAATCAAGCAAATCAAGGCAACCAAGGGAACCAAGGCAACAATTAGAATCACTTTGCTACACTCAACCAGTTCCTTGCTAACGGCCCAAAGACTTTCAGCAACTGATGCTGACGATTGGCTAGTGGATCTGTGCAAGCATTTCGAGTGCAGTAACGTCATGCCTGAGGACTTTGTCAAGTTCGCTTCCTTCCAACTCAAAGACTAAGCTGCAGAATGGTTCCAGCAGTACAAGGATTCCAGAGGAGGACGTGTGATTACCTGGGATGAATTCCGTCAAGATTTCAGAGCTCATCATATTCCTTAGAGTGTGGTTGAAAGCAAGCGTGAGGAATTCCGCAACCTGAAGCAAGGCTCTTTGTCTGTCTATGACTACAACAAGTTGTTCCAGAAGCTCGCCCGCTTTGCCAAGCAGGACGTCCCTGATGAGAAGAGCATGATATACTAGTTCAGGGGTGGTCTCAGAGAAGAAATCCAGCTAGCTCTTGTTCTCTTTGAGCCCTTGAGGTACGATGAGTTCTACAACATGGCATTGAAGCAAGAGGCCGCTCAACTGAGGTGTGATGCTTCCAAGAAGCGAGTCAGAGATGCTACTCCTTCTTCCTCTACTCAAGTGGCCAAGTAGCAGAAGTATTGGCTTCCTCCTCCTCCGTTTCGTCAGCCATATCAGAAGAGCAAAGGTGGCAGTGGATCTTCCCACCCAACCAACCCTGGCTTTCAGAACAAGACTTCGTCTCAAGCTCCAAGATCGAGTGCTCCGTATCACCGTCCGCTTTCAGAGGTCACGTGCAACAAGTGCCAACAGAAGGGTCACTATGCCAACAAGTGCTTCAACCAGAGGCGTCTTCCTCCTCCTCCTCCTGTCAGATCGGCAAGTACAGCTGTGGTCAAGCATAACCCCAAGTACGCCAAGGTCAATATGGTGAATGCAGCTCAGGCAGAGGATTCATCAGATGTCATCATGGGTAACCTTCCTGTTAATGATATTCCTGCTAAAGTTCTTTTTGACACTGGTGCATCGCATTGTTTCATTTCCAAACCTTTTGCATCGAAGTATGAGTGCGATTATTAGTATCTGCAAAATTCTTTGCAAATCGTGTCACCGGGCAAGCACATGACAGCTAATTTCTGCGTCCCGGATATTACTATCACGTTGGGCGACTACAAATTTCTAGCTTCTCCTATTGTTCTGGGTGACTCCGATATTGATCTTATTCTCAGAATGGATTGGCTTTCTAAGCACAAGGCGCATCTTGATTGTGCGGCCAGGCAGATTCAATTGACTCGTTCGTCTGAGGATGTAATTGTCTTTGCTGCTCGTGACGATACCATCCGTCTGTTTTCTCTCAATGAGAAGGGTGAACTGGATGCTATCTCGCAGATTCCAGTCATTTGCGAATATCAAGATGTCTTTCCAGAAGAGCTTCCAGGAATGCCTCCGCACCGGCCAGTTGAATTCATTACTGATCTTGAGCCTGGCACGGAACTAGTGTGCAAGCGTCCTTACAAGCTCGGACCAGAAGAGTTGAAGGAGCTGAAGAAGCAACTCGATATTCAAGAGAGAATGGGTCTCATCCGGCCTAGTTCTTCTCCGTGGGGTTGTGGTGTTCTTTTTGTGAAGAAGAAGGATGGAACGGACTGACTTTGTGTTGACTACCGTCCATTGAACAAGAAGACTATCAAGAACAAATACCCACTTCCCAACATCAACGAGCTGTTCGAACAACTCAAAGGCGCCCAAGTATTCTCCAAGCTTGATCTCCGTATGGGTTATCATCAGATTCGAATCCGTGAGCAAGATATTCCCAAGACGGCCTTCAAGACAAGCTATGGTTCATATGAATACACTGTCATGTCTTTTGGCCTCGTCAATGCTCCTTCGACTTTCTCTCGCATGATGAACTTCATCTTCAACGCCTACACCAATGACTTCGTTTTGGTCTATCTCGACGACATTCTGGTTTTCTCGAAGAACAAGGAAGATCATGCCAAGCACTTGCGTTTGGTACTCGATAAGCTGAGGGAACACCAGTTCTACGCCAAGTTCTCCAAGTGCGAATTTTGGCTCGATGAGGTTCTTTATCTTGGTCATATCATCTCTGCCAAGGGCATTGCGGTGAATCCTGAGAAGGTGTCTGCAATTGTGAATTGGGAACCTCCTTAGAACGTGAAGCAACTCCGTAGCTTCCTCAGTCTCGCAAGCTACTGTCGAAGATTCGTTGAAAACTTTTCTAAGATCGCGAAGCCTCTCTCAAATCTTCTCCAGAAGCACGTCAAGTACGTTTGGTCTCCGGAGTGTGACATTGCTTTCAACACTTTGAAAGAGAAATTGATCATTGCTCCAGTTCTGACTCCGCCTGATGAATCCAAACCGTACGAGGTCTTTTGTGATGCCTCTCTCCAAGGTCATGGCGCGGTATTGATGCAAGAGAAGAAAGTTGTGGCTTATACCTCTCGCCAGTGGAAGCCCAATGAGAAGAACTACCCCACTCATGATCTCAAGTGGGCGGCAGTTGTGCATGCTCTTTTGACTTGGAGACATCTCTTAATGGGAAGAAAAGTGGACATTTTCACTGATCACAAGAGTCTCAAGTACATCTTCACTCAGCCTAATCTCAACCTCGGGCAGACTCGATGGGTCGAAATGATTCAAGAGTATAATCCGAGTATCGAGTATACTCCAGGCAAGGCCAATGTGATTGCTGACGCATTGAGCAGGAAGGCTTACTGCAACAGTCTGATTCTCAAGCCTTATCAACCCGAGCTTTGTGAAGCTTTCCGCAAACTTAATCTGCAAGTTGTTCCTCAAGGTTTCCTCGCCAACCTTCAAGTCTCTCCTACCTTGGAAGACTAGATTCGCCAAGCCCAGCTTCTTGATGCTATGGTGAAAAAGGTGAAGATTAGGATTGCCAAGAGTCAGCCCAAGTACAAGTGCTACCGCCTTGATGACAAATATACTCTCTTCTTCAAGGATCGTATTGTTGTGCCCAAAGGTGACCTCCGTAAAGTGATCATGAACGAGGCTCACAATTCTCTCCTCTCCATCCACCCTAGGAGCACGAAGATGTATTAGGACCTCAAGCAGGCTTATTGGTGGACTTGAATGAAGCGCGAGATTGCTCAATTCGTGAATGAGTGTGATGTCTGCAGAAGAGTGAAGGCAGAACACCAAAGACCAGCGGGTCTCCTCCAACCTCTTGCCATTCCAGAATGGAAGTTTGACCACATTGAGATGGACTTCGTGACTGGGTTTCCAAAGTCCAAACGTGGCAATGATGCTATATTTGTTGTCATCGACAAACTCACTAAAGTGGCTCACTTTCTGCCTATCAAAGAGTCAATCACTGCAGCTCAATTGGCGGAACTCTATACCTCTCGTATTGTCTCCCTGCACGGTATTCCTCAAGTGATCTCTTCAAACCATGGCAGCATCTTTACCTCCAAGTTTTGGGATTCTTTTCAGAAGGCCATGGGCACCAACATCCGCTTCAGCACAGCTTTCCATCCTCAAACTAGCGGTCAAGTCGAGCGTGTCAATCAGATTCTTGAAGATATGCTCAGAGCTTGTGTGATCTCCTTCGGCATGAAGTGGGAGGATTGTCTTCCTTATGCTGAATTCTCCTACAACAACAGTTTTCAAGCAAGTTCGGGCAAGGCCCCATTTGAAATTTTGTATGGCAGGAAGTGCCGTACCCCTCTCAACTGGTCTGAAACCGGTGAACGTCAGCTCTTGGGAAATGACTTAATCACAGAGGCAGAGGAGATGTGCAAAGTCATTTGAGATAACCTCAAAGCAGCCCAATCCCGCCAGAAAAGCTACTATGACAGTAAGCACCGTGATTTGGCTTTCGAGATCGGAGATCATGTTTACCTCCGCGTCTCTCCTATGAAAGGTACTCGTCGCTTCGGTATCAAAGGGAAGCTTGCCCCTAGATACGTGGGACCTTTCAAGATCGTCAGCAAGAGAGGCGATCTCGCCTATCAAATCGAGCTTCCTTCAAACTTTGCAGATGTTCATGATGTGTTCCATGTCTCTCAGCTCCGAAAGTGCTTCAAGACTCCTGACCGCACCGTCAACTTTGAGGACATTGAGCTCCAAGAAGATCTCTCCTATCGTGAGCACCCAGTTGCTATTCTCGAAGAGACTGAACGCAAGACTCACAACAAGTCAATCAAATTCCTCAAATTCAAGTGGTCACACCATTCCGACCGTGAAGCTACCTGGGAACGCGAGGATCACCTCCGTTCTGAGTACCCGGCGTTCTTTCAATCCTAGATCTTGGGACGAGATCCTTTCGTAGTGGTGGAGTGTTGTAACACCCCGGATATGATTTACCCAATATGTACTCCAACTCTTGCCGTTTTCGGCCTTAAGTTATTTTATTCTCTCGGGTTTGGGTTCTTGTCTCCGTGTGTTGTTATCATTGTCATGCATCTCATATCATGTCATCATGTGCACTGCATTTGCATACGTGTTCATCTCACGCATTCGAGCATTTTCCCCGTTGTCTGTTTTGCATTCCGGCGCTTCGTTCTCCTCCGGTGGTCATTTCTACTTTTCTTTCGTGTGTGGGGATTAAACATTTTCGGATTGGACCGAGACTTGCCAAGCGGCCTTGGTTTACTACCGGTAGACCGCCTGTCCAGTTTTGTACCATTTGGACTTCGTTTGATGCTCCAACGGTTAACCGAGGGACCGAAAAGGCCTCGTGTGTGTTGCAGCCCAACACCCCTCCAATTTGGCCCAAAATCCACCAAAACCCTCTCCATCATCTAGAGCGTTCGATCACGATCGCATGGCCGAAAACTGTTGGGGAACGTAGTAATTTCAAAAATTTCCTACGCACACGCAAGATCATGGTGATGCATAGCAACGAAGGGGAGAGTATGATCTACGTACCCTTGTAGATCGCAACGGAAGCGTTGACACAACGTAGAGGAAGTAGTCGCACGTCTTCTTCCCGATCCGACCGATCCAAGCACCGTTACTCCGGCACCTCTGAGTTCTTAGCACACGTACAGCTCGATGACGATCCCCGGGCTCCGATCCAGCAAAGCTTCGGGGAGGAGTTCCGTCAGCACGACGGCGTGGTGACGATCTTGATGTTCTACCGACGCAGGGCTTCGCCTAAGCACTACAACGATATGATCGAGGTGGAATATGGTGGCAGGGGGCACCGCACACGGCTAAGGAACGATCACATGGATCAACTTGTGTGTCTATGGGGTGCCCCTGCCCCCGTATATAAAGGAGCAAGGGAGGAGGGGCGGCCGGCCTAGGAGTGGGCGCGCCAAGGGGAGTCCTACTCCCACCGGGAGTAGGAGTCCTTTCCTAGTCCAACTAGGAGAAGGGGGAAAGGAGGGAAGTGGAGAAGGAAGGGAGAGGTGGGCCACGCCCCAAATCCCTTGTCCAATTCGGACTGGGCTTGGGAGGGGCACGCGCCACCTCCTGGCTCCTTCCCACTAAAGCCCATTAACGCCCAATACTCTTCCCCGTATTCCCGTAACTCCCCGGTACCTCCGAAAATACCCGAATCACTCGGAACCTTTCCGATGTCCGAATATAGTCGTCCAATATATCGATCTTTACGTCTCGACCATTTCAAGACTCCTCGTCATGTCCCCGATCTCATCCGGGACTCCGAACTCCTTCGGTACATCAAAACTCATAAACTCATAATATAACTGTCATCGAAACTTTAAGCGTGCGGACCCTACGGTTCGAGAACAATGTAGACATGACCGAGACACGTCTCCGGTCAATAACCAATAGTGGGACCTGGATGCCCATATTGGCTCCTACATATTCTACAAAGATCTTTATCGGTCAGACCGCATAACAACATACGTTGTTCCCTTTGTCATCGGTATGTTACTTGCCCGAGATTCGATCGTCGGTATCCAATACCTAGTTCAATCTCGTTACCGACAAGTCTCTTTACTCGTTCCGTAATACATCATCTCACAACTAACATATTAGTTGCAGTGCTTGCAAGGCTTATGTGATGAGCATTACCGAGAGGGCCCAGAGATACCTCTCCGACAATCAGAGTGACAAATCCTATTCTCGAAATACGCCAACCCAACATCTACCTTTGGAGACACCTGTAGTACTCCTTTATAATCACCCAGTTACGTTGTGATGTTTGGTAGCACACAAAGTGTTCCTCTGGTAAACGGGAGTTGCATAATCTCATAGTCATAGGAACATGTATAAGTCATGAAGAAAGCAATAGCAACATACTAAACGATCGGGTGCTAAGCTAATGGAATGGGTCATGTCAATCAGATCATTCAACTAATGATGTGACCTCGTTAATCAAATAACAACTCTTTGTCTATGGTTAGGAAACATAACCATCTTTGATTAACAAGCTAGTCAAGTAGAGGAATACTAGTGACACTCTGTTTGTCTATGTATTCACACATGTATTATGTTTCCGGTTAATACAATTCTAGCACGAATAATTAACATTTATCATGATATAAGGAAATAAATAATAGCTTTATTATTGCCTCTAGGGCATATTTCCTTCAGTCTCCCACTTGCACTAGAGTCAATAATCTAGATCACATCTCCATGTGATTAACATCGATAGTTCACATCATCATGTGATTAACACCCATAGTTCACATCGCCATGTGACCAACACCCAAAAGGTTTACTAGATTCGGTAATCTAGTTCACATCGTTATGTGATTAAAACCCAAAGAGTACTAAGGTGTGATCATGTTTTGCTTGTGAGAGAATTTTAGTCAACGGGTCTGCCACATTCAGATCCACATGTATTTTGCAAATTTCTATGTCAACAATGCTCAGCATGGAGCTACTCTAGCTAATTGCTCCCACTTTCAATATGTATCTAGACCGAGACTTAGAGTCATCTAGATTAGTGTCAAAACTTGCATCGGCGTAACCCTTTACGACGAACCCTTTTGTCATGTCCATAATCGAGAAACATATCCTTATTTCACTAAGGATAATTCTGACCGCTGTCCAGTGATCTACTCCTAGATCACTATTGTACTCCCTTGCCAAATCAGTGCAGGGTATACAATAGATCTGGTACACAGCATGACATATTTTATAGAACCTATGGCCAAGGCATAGGGAATGACTTTCATTCTCTTTCTATCTTCTGCCGTGGTCGGGCTTTGAGTCTTACTCAACTTCACACCTTGTAATACAGGCAAGAACTCTTTCTTTGACTGCTCCATTTTGAACTACTTCAAAATCTTGTTAAGGTATGTACTCATTGAAAAAACTTATCAAGCATCTTGATCTATCTCTATAGATCTTGAAGCTCAATATGTAAGCAGCTTCACCGAAGTCTTTCTTTGAAAAACTCCTTTAAAACACTCCTTTATGCTTTATAGAATAATTCTACATTATTTCCGATCAACAATATGTCATTCACATATACTTATCAGAAATGCTGTAGTGCTCCCACTCACTTTCTTGTAAATACAGGCTTCACCGCAAGTCTGTATAAAACTATATGCTTTGATCAACTTATCAAAGCGTATATTCCAACTCCGAGATGCTTGCACCAGTCCATAGATGGATTGCTGGAGCTTGCATATTTTGTTAGCACCTTTAGGATTGACAAAACCTTCTGGTTGTATCATATACAACTCTTCCATTAAGGAATGCAGTTTTGTTTATCCATTTGCCAGATTTCATAAAATTGCGGCAATTGCTAACATGATTTAGACAGACTTAAGCATCGATACGAGTGAGAAACTCTCATCGTAGTCAACACCTTGAACTTGTCGAAAACCTTTTGCGACAATTCTAGCTTTGTAGATAGTAACACTACTATCCGTGTCCGTCTTCCTCTTGAAGATCCATTTATTGTCTATGGCTTGCCGATCATCGGGCAAGTCAACCAAAGTCTACACTTTGTTCTCATACATGGATCATATCTCAAATTTCATGGCCTCAAACCATTTCGCGGAATCTGGGCTCATCATCGCTTCCTCATAGTTCGCAAGTTCGTCATGGTCTAGTAACATGACTTCCAGAACAGGATTACCGTACCACACTGGTGCGGATCTCACTCTGGTTTACCTATGAGATTCGGTAGTGACTTGATCTGAAGTTACATGATCATCATCATTAGCTTCCTCACTAATTGGTGTAGTAGTCACAAGAACAGATTTTTGTGATGAACTACTTTCCAATAAGGGAGAAGGTACAATTACCTTATCAAGTTTTCTACTTTCCTCCCACTCACTTCTTTTGAGAGAAACTCCTTCTCTAGAAAGGATCCATTATAAGCAACGAATGTCTTGCCTTAGGATCTGTGATAGAAGGTGTACCCAACAGTCTCCTTTTGGGTATCCTATGAAGACATATTTCTTCGATTTGGTTTTGAGCTTATCAGGATGAAACTTTTCACATAAGCATCACAACCCCAAACTTTAAGAAACGACAACTTTGGTTTCTTGCTAAACCACAGTTCAGATTGTGTCGTCTCAATGGACTTAGATGGTGCCCCTTTTTAACGTGAATGCAGCTGTCTTTAATGCATAACCTCAAAAACGAGAGTGGTAAATCGGTAAGAAACATCATAGATTTGCACTATATCTAATAAAGTACGACTATGACGTTCGGACACACCATTATGCTGTGGTGTTCCGGGTGGCACGAATTTGTGAAACTATTCCACATTGTTTTAATTGAAGATCAAACTCGTAACTCAAATATTTGTCTCCGCGATCAGATCGTAGAAGCCTTATTTTCTTGTTACGATGATTCTTCACTCTGCAATTCTTTGAACTTTTCAAATGTTTTAGACTTATATTTCATTAAGTAGATATACTCATATCTGCTCAAATCATCTGTGAAGATCAGAAAATAATGATACCTATCGTGAGCCTCAATATTCATCGGACCACATACATCAGTATGTATGATTTCCAACAAATCTGTTGCTCGCTCCATTGTTCCGAAGAACAGAGTCTTAGTCATCTTGCCCATGAAGCATGGTTCGCAAGCATCAACTGATTCATAATCAAGTGATTCCAAAAGCCCATCAGCATGGAGTTTCTTCATGCGCTTTACACCAATATGACCTAAACGGCAGTGCTACAAATAAGTTGCACTATCATTATTAACTTTGCATCTTTTGGTTTCAATATTATGATTATGTGTATTACTATGATCGGGATCCAACGAACTATTTTCATTGGGTGTGTAACCATATAAGGTTTTATTCATGTAAACAGAACAACAATTTATTCTCTTACTTTAAATGAATAACCGTATTACAATAAACATGATCAAATCATATTCATGCTTAACGCAAACACCAAATAACACTTATTCAGGTTCAACACTAATCCCGAAAGTATAGGGAGTGTGCGATGATGATCATATCAATCTTGGAACCACTTCCAACACACATCGTCACTTCACCCTTAACTAGTCTCTGTTTATTCTGCAACTCCCGTTTCGAGTTACTAATCTTAGCAACTGAACTAGTATCAAATACTGAGGGGTTGCTATAAACACTAGTAAAGTACACATCAATAACATGTATATCAAATATACTTATGTTCACTTTGCCATCCTTCTTATCCGCCAATCACTTGGGGTAGTTCTGCTTCCAGTGACCAGTCCCTTTGCAGTAGAAGCACTTAGTCTCAGGCTTAGGATCAGACTTGGGCTTCTTCTCTTGAGCAGCAACTTGCTTGCCGTTCTTCTTGAAGTTCCCCTTCTTCCCTTTGCCCTTTTCTTGAAACTAGTGGTCTTGTCAACCATCAACACTTGATGTTTTTCTTGATTTCTACCTTCGTTGATTTCAGCATCACGAAGAGCTTGGGAGTCGTTTTCGTCATCCCTTGCATACTATAGTTCATCACGAAGTTCTACTAACTTGGTCATGGTGACTAGAGAATTCTGTCAATCACTATCTTATCTGGAAGATTAACTCCCACTTGATTCAAGCGATTGTAGTATCCAGACAATCTGAGCACATGCTCACTAGTTGAGCGATTCTCCTCCATCTTTTAGCTATAGAACTTGTTGGAGACTTCATATCTTCCAACTCGGGTATTTGCTTGAAATATTAACTTCAACTCCTGGAACATCTCATATGGTCCATGACGTCCAAAACGTCTTTGAAGTCCCGATTCTAAGCCGTTAAGCATGGTGCACTAAACTATCAAGTAGTTATCATATTGAGTTAGCCAAACGTTCATAACGTCTGCATCTGCTCCTGCAATAGGTCTGTCCCCTAGAGATGCATCAAGGACATAATTTTTCTGTGCAGCAATGAGGATAAACCTCATATCACGGATCCAATCCGCATCATTGCTACTAACATCTTTCAACATAGTTTTTCTCTAGGAACATATCAAAATAAACATAGGGAAGCAACAATGCGAGCTATTGATCTACAACATGATTTGCAAAATACTACCAGGACTAAGTTCATGATAAATTCAAGTTCAATTAATCATATTGCTTAAGAACTCCCACTTAGATAGACATCCCTCTAATCCTCTAAGTGATCACGTGATCCAAATCAACTAAACCATGTCCGATCATCACGTGAGATGGAGTAGTTTCATTGGTGAACATCACTATGTTGATCATATCTACTATATGATTCACGCTCGACCTTTCGGTCTCCGTGTTCCGAGGCCATATCTGTATATGCTTGGCTCGTCAAGTATAACCTGAGTATTCCGCGTGTGCAACTGTTTTGCACCCGTTGTATTTGAACGTAGAGCCTATCACACCCGATCATCACGTGGTGTCTCAGCACGAAGAACTTTCGCAATGGTGCATACTCAGGGAGAACACTTCTTGATAATTTAGTGAGAGATCATCTTATAATGCTACCGTCAATCAAAGCAAGATAAGATGCATAAAAAGATAAACATCACATGCAATCAGTATAAGTGATATGATATGGCCATCATCATCTTGTGCTTGTGATCTCCATCTCCGAAGCACCATCATGATCACCATCGTCACCGGCGCGACACCTTGATCTCCATCGTAGCATCGTTGTCGTCTCGCCAATCTTATGCTTCCACGACTATCGCTACCATTTAGTGATAAAGTAAAGTTTTACATCGCGATTGCATTGCATACAATAAAGCGACAACCATATGGCTCCTGCCAGTTGCCGATAACTCGGTTACAAAACATGATCATCTCATACAATAAAATTTAGCATCATGTCTTGGCCATATCACATCACAACATGCCCTGCAAAAACAAGTTAGACGTCCTCTACTTTGTTGTTGCAAGTTTTACGTGGCTGCTGCGAGCTTAAGCAAGAACCAATCTCACCTACTCATCAAAACCACAACGATAGTTTGTCAAATAGACTCCGTTTTAACCTTCGCAAGGACCGGGCGTAGCCACACTCGGTTCAACTAAAGTTGGAGAGACAGTCGCCCGCAAGCCACCTGTGTGCAAAGCACGTCGGGGGAACCGGTCTCGCCTAAGCGTACGCGTAAGGTTGGTCCGGGTCGTCTCGTCCAACAATACCGCCGAACCAAAGTATGACATGCTGGTAGGCAGTATGTCTTATATCGCCGACAACTCACTTGTGTTCTACTCGTGCAAATAACATCAATCCATAAAACCTAGGCTCGGATGCCACTGTTGGGGAACGTAGTAATTTCAAAAATTTCCTACGCACACGCAAGATCATGGTGATGCACAGCAACGAAGGGGAGAGTATGATCTATGTACCCTTGTAGATCGCAACGGAAGCGTTGACACAACATAGAGGAAGTAGTCGTACGTCTTCTTCCCGATCCGACCGATCCAAGCACCGTTACTCCGGCAACTCCGAGTTCTTAGCACACGTACAACTCGATGACGATCCCCGGGCTCCGATCCAGCAAAGCTTCGGGGAGGAGTTCCGTCAGCACGACGGCGTGGTGACGATCTTGATGTTCTACCGACGCAGGGCTTCACCTAAGCACTACAACGATATGATCGAGGTGGAATATGGTGGCAGGGGGCACCGCACACGGCTAAGGAACGATCACGTGGATCAACTTGTGTGTCTATGGGGTGCCCCCTGCCCTCGTATATAAAGGAGCAAGGGAGGAGGGGCGGCCGGCCTAGGAGTGGGCGCGCCAAGGGGAGTCCTACTCCCACCGGGAGTAGGACTCCTTTCCTAGTCCAACTAGGAGAAGG
Source organism: Triticum monococcum (assembly GCA_034509565.1). Classification (NCBI taxonomy): domain Eukaryota; kingdom Viridiplantae; phylum Streptophyta; class Magnoliopsida; order Poales; family Poaceae; genus Triticum; species Triticum monococcum. Next base: position 180,696,780 of record CM067844.1, read on the forward strand.
GGGGAAAGGAGGGAAGTGGAGAAGGAAGGGAGAGGTGGGCCGCGCCCCAAATCCCTTGTCCAATTCGGACTGGGCTTGGGAGGGGTGCGCGCCACCTCCTGGCTCCTTCCCACTAAAGCCCATTAAGGCCCAATACTCTTCCCCGTATTCCCGTAACTCCCCGGTACCTCCGAAAATACCCGAATCACTCAGAACCTTTCCGATGTCCGAATATAGTCGTCCAATATATCGATCTTTACGTCTCGACCATTTCGAGACTCCTCGTCATGTCCCCGATCTCATCCGGGACTCTGAACTCCTTCGGTACATCAAAACTCATAAACTCATAATATAACTGTCATCGAAACTTTAAGCGTGCGGACCCTACGGTTCGAGAACAATGTAGACATGACCGAGACACGTCTCCGGTCAATAACCAATAGCGGGACCTGGATGCCCATATTGGCTCCTACATATTCTACGAAGATCTTTATCGGTCAGACCGCATAACAACATACGTTGTTCCCTTTGTCATCGGTATGTTACTTGCCCGAGATTCGATCGTCGGTATCCAATACCTAGTTCAATCTCGTTACCGGCAAGTCTCTTTACTCGTTCCGTAATACATCATCTCACAACTAACATATTAGTTGCAGCGCTTGCAAGGCTTATGTGATGAGCATTACCGAGAGGGCCCAGAGATACCTCTCCGACAATCGGAGTGACAAATCCTATTCTCGAAATACGCCAACCCAACATCTACCTTTGGAGACACCTGTAGTACTCCTTTATAATCACCCAGTTACGTTGTGACGTTTGGTAGCACACAAAGTGTTCCTCCGGTAAACGGGAGTTGCATAATCTCATAGTCATAGGAACATGTATAAGTCATGAAGAAAGCAATAGCAACATACTAAACGATCGGGTGCTAAGCTAATGGAATGGGTCATGTCAATCAGATCATTCAACTAATGATGTGACCTCGTTAATCAAATAACAACTCTTTGTCTATGGTTAGGAAACGTAACCATCTTTGATTAACAAGCTAGTCAAGTAGAGGCATACTAGTGACACTATGTTTGTCTATGTATTCACACATGTATTATGTTTCCGGTTAATACAATTCTAGCATGAATAATAAACATTTATCATGATATAAGGAAATAAATAATAACTTTATTATTGCCTCTAGGGCATATTTCCTTCAAAAACCACACCTCATTTGGACTCCCCTAGCTCCCTCTATGCCTATATATACCTCCCCCATTCCAAATCTCGGATCCCCTCCTCCAAACCCTAAAAAATTCCATCTCCGCCGCCGGACAACGTCCGTCCCCGGCCGGACACGTCCGCCACCGTTCCCTCGCCCTCTCCCGTCGCGCCACGTGGCAGGCGCCGCCGCCCTGCACCACCGGCCCGGCGAGCCCGCGGGAGGCCCTCCCGGCCCGGCTCCCGCGCGCCGCCCGCCTCCTCTCGCCCGGCTGCCGCCCGCCGCCACCGGACGCCGCCGCAGACCTCGCCGCACCACCGCCTATCACCTCTTCGCGCCGCCGCCTGTGCCTCGTCGCCCCGCCGCGCCAACGCTGCCCCGCCTCCTCGTCGCCGGCAGCCCATCGCCGGACGGCGCCGCCGCCCCTCCGCGCGTCTCCCTCCGGTGCCCAGCCCCGGCCACCTCCTCCGGCCATCTCCGACGATCTCCGGTGAGCTACAGCGTCTTCCGGCGATCTCCTCGGTTCGCGTGGCCCGGATCTGGATCTGGGCGTTTGGGTTGATTTTTGCCCCGAAACCCTAACTTTTTGTCTATGTTCATCGCATCGTAACTCCTCATCCGTAGCTCCGTTTTAGGCATATAGCATATCAAATTGTTCGTATCAGAGAGTACATCATTTCATTCCATTGCATCATTTTCATTGGAGTTCATCTTGATGCCCAAAATTCTGTTAGAAGAATGCTATTTGAGATAATTGTCAGATCTGCTGCTCCAATTAGATATTTATCATTTTTGCCATGATTATTGTGTGCATGATATGCCCATGAGCTCTACATGTGTTTTGTCATATGTTTTGCCATCTATCCAGAGGTGCAACCCATGTATTTTTGTGATGTGTGTGGTGACTAGCACAAGCTTGCAAAGTGAGGCATTCGTTAATGCTGATTTCAGGGACTTAGCATTTCCACTAAGTCCTTGGGCTGTTTATCTCATATGGCCATATGTTCATGTTGTTTCCTAGTGATTCGTGCCTCTTTTGAGGATAATCAGTAAGGATGTTTTGTTAATCTTGTAGTGCTCTATCCATCCATGTCTTTGTTTGCAATTATGGAGCACCCTAACTTGAGTCAATCGAGCTCTACTTTTGTCATTTCGTGAATCTGGGCAGATTGTCTACTTGTTAGCAATTTTGCCGAGGATGTTGTAGTTGATCCGTGCATGCTATGCTATTGTTCTTGCCATGTCTAGCTTGCATTTTGTGTATTCTTGATGGGTGTATGCTTATATTGTCATGACTTGCTCTGTAGGGAGTGCACCGAGCTCGTAAACATGCCTACTTGATATCTGTTTTCAGCATGCTCCAGTTTTCACTAAGTCTGAGAACTGATTATGTTTTTGCCATGTTCACATGCTTGCAAATGTATTTTCTGATCTCTTTTGGCTCAAGGTCACTAAGGGACTTTTGTTAAGCTCTTTGAGTAGCTCCATTCCATGCTTTACTTTGCCATGTTTAGGTCCTGTAGCATGTAGTTTTGTTGCTCCAAAGAGTGCTATCTGATCTGAAATTCCAGACAAGTGTTAATTTCACTAAGTCTGAGATCTGTTTGCCAAATGCATTTTTGCCATGTTTGTTTGAACCTATTAATGGATGATTTGGCCATAGCTCAATGTTCATCTTTTGTTAAGCAACTTGAGTGGATCCCTGCCATGTATTTTGTTGTCATGTTTGGGTGCTGCAGCATGTTCTTCTTGTTGCATTTAGATGGCTACTTGCTGTAAATCGCAGACCGGTGTCATATTTGAATCGCTTGCCATTTCCAAACCGTAACTCCGATTCCGATGATATTTATATCATTTTCAAGAGATTTCATCTCATCTTTCCAGTGGCACACTTGGTTTTTCAAGATGAGGCCAGGTTCATGCATTCCTTGTCAAATCTTGCATATGCATCACATATTGCATCCCGCATAGCATACGATGTTTGCATCATATTGTTTGAGCTTTGCACGTGGTTGATTTTGTCCTTGTTGCTTGTTTGTCTTGTTTGGGTAGAGTCGGGAGACGAGTTCGCTAACAAGGAGCCTGTTGAGTTTCCTTGCGAGGATCCAGCCAACTCTGACAACTTTGCAGGCAAGATGATCATACCCTCGAAATCACTACTATCTTTGCTTTGCTAGATGCTCGCTCTTTTGCTATGTCATGCTACGATGCCTACCACTTGCTTTCAAGCCTCCCAAATTTCCATGTCAAACCTCTAACCCACCATGTCCTAGCAAACCGTTAATTGGCTATGTTACCGCTTTGCTCAGCCCCTCTTATAGCGTTGCTAGTTGCAGGTGAAGATTGGAGACTGTTCCTTGTTGGAACATTATTTACTTGTTGGGATATCACTATATTGCCGTGTTATCTTAATGCATCTATATACTTGGTAAAGGGTGGAAGGCTCGGCCTCTCGCCTAGTGTTTTGTTCCACTCTTGCCACGCTAGTTTCCGTCATATCATTGTTATGTTCCCGGATTTTGCGTTCCTTACGGGTTGGGTTATAATGGGAACCCCTTGATAGTTCGCCTTGATTAAAGCTTTTCCAGCAATGCCCAACCTTGGTTTTACCATTTTCCACCTAGCCTCTTTTTCCCTTGGGTTTCCGGAGCCCGAGGGTCATCTTATTTTAAACCCCCCTGGGCCAGTGCTCCTCTGAGTGTTGGTCCAACTGAGCTGCCTGCGGGGCCACCTCGGGGAAACTTGAGGGTTGGTTTTACTCGTAGCTAGTCTCACCTGAGTGTGCCCTGAGAACGAGATATGTGCAGCTCCTATCGGGATTTGTCGGCACATTCGGGCGGTGTTGCTGGATTTTTTTTAACTTGTCGAAGTGTCTTGAAGAACCGGGATACCGAGTCTGATCGGAACATCTCGGGAGGAGGTCTATTCCTTCGTTGACCATGAGAGCTTGTCATGGGCTAAGTTGGGACTCCCCTGCGGGGATTTGAACTTTCGAAAGTCGTGCTCACGGTTATGGGCAGATGGGAATTTGTTAATGTCCGTTTGTAGATAACTTGAACCTTAACTTAATTAAAATGAATCAACTGTGTGAGTTACCGTGATGGCCTCTTCTCGGCGGAGTCCGGGAAGTGGACACGGTGTTGGAGTAATGCTTGCCGCAGGATTGCTCTTTAGTTATTCATTCGCGCTTTGCCCTCTCTTCTCGCTCTCTTTTGCGAACAGGTTAGCCACCATATATGCTAGTCGCTTGCCGCAGCTCCACATATTTACCTTGCCTTACCTATTAAGCTTAAATAGTCTTGATCATGAGGGTGCGAGATTGCTGAGTCCCTGTGGCTCACAGATTACTATTACACCAGATGCAGGGCCTGATGATTTCTCTCCAGATGGCGCGCTTGAGCTCTAGTGGGAGTTCGACGAGGACTCTCAACGATACTATGTTTCTTTTCCTGATGATCAGTAGTGGTGCCGAGTTGGGGTGATCGGGACCGTGTCGCATGTTGGGTTATCTTTTATTTTGACGCCGTAGTCGGGCCATGAGTGTTTGAATGTTGTAATGCTATTTATGTACTTGATTGACGTGGCGAGTGTAAGCCAACTATGTTATCTCCCCTTTTATTATCTATATTACATGGGATGTTGTGAAGATTGCCTAACTTGTGACATTGCTTTCAATGCGGTTATGCCTCTAAGTCGTGCCTCGACACGTGGGAGATATAGCCGCATCGAGGGCGTTACACCCGGCTCTCGCTCAGTTCATGGCGGTGACTCACCTGGCTTACAACTTCATGAAGATGCCAGGGAGCAAGGGCATCCTCACCATCAAGGGGGACACTAAGGAGGCCGTGACGGCACCTAGGCTCGCCTTCAAAACCGCGGCAGCAGCACAACCCGCCGACGCCGGTGCCCCTGCGGCCAGGGAGGCCGCGCCCACCAAGAAGAAGCAGTTGTTCACCCAAGACAAGGCAGAAACCAAGTAGGTACCGGTCAGCGAGGACGGGCCTTCAGGAGCCACCTTTACCATAGGAGCCGGCCTTGACTGGGAACAAGAAGAAGCTCTGGTGAGGTTCTTGCACGCGAACAAGGAGATATTCGCGTGGGAGCCAAATCAGCTGGTAGGGGTCCCGAGGGAGGTGATCCAGCATCATCTAAGGGTATGCCCCAACGCCCCCCCCCCCCCCCCCCGTGAAGCAGCAAGTGAGACGGTAGTCCACTAAGAAGCATGCCTTCATCGTCCAAGAGACACGCAAGCTGGAAGCGGCAGGTGCCATCCGAGAGGTCTGGTACCCCGAATGGCTGGCGAACCCTGTCGTGGTGCCAAAAAGGCGGGAAGGAACGGATGTGCGTTGACTTCACCAATCTTAAGAAAGCCTGCCCTCAAGACCCATTCCTACTCCCGCGCATCGACCAGATCGTTGACTCCACCGCCGAGTGTGACCTGCTGTGCTTCTTGGATGCGTTCTCAGGGTATCATCAAATCAAGATGGCGGTGGAAGATGTGGAGAAGACGGCCTTCCTGACACCATGTGGGGTGTAATGCTACACCTGCATGCCCTTCGGGCTGCGCAACACGGGCGCGACCTTTCAGTGGTTGATGCACATCGCTCTTGGGCGGCAACTCGGGAGAAACTCAGAGGCTTACATCAATGACACAGTGGTCAAGTCTCGTGAGGCAAGGACGTTGATTCAAGACTTGGAGGAGACCTTCGAGAGCTTGCGCCAAGTGAACTTAGGGCTCAACCCGGAGAAGTGCGTGTTCGGTGTCCCCTCCGGCAAGCTGTTGGGATTCCTTGTATCCCACAGGGGGATCGAGACGAACCCAGAGAAGGTCAAGGCTATCGAGGACATGAGCCCGCCGCGGACCCTCAAAGAGATGCAGAAGCTAGCAGGACGGGTGACTGCATTAGGGCATTTCATCTCCAAACTGGGAGAGCACGCCTTATCATTCTTCAAGCTCATGAAGAGGAAGGGCCCATTCGAGTGGAACCCGGAGGCCAACCAGGCCTTATAAGACCTCAAGAAATACCTTACTAGCCCCCCAGTGATGGTGGCACCGCGACCCCTCGAACCCCTGGTACAATACCTTGCTGCCACCCCGTACTCCGCCAGTGCGGCGTTGGTGGCGGTTCGGGAGGAGCGCCAAGTCAAGGGCGCGCCCTGCCAGGCCAAGGTTGAAGTAGCGCAGGGTCAGGAAGGCGCAGCAAAGGCATCAGCGGTGGAAGGCCAAGCTCAGCAGGGCGGCGCTGCAGAAGCTCTTGAGGACACCAGGGTCTTAGGGACCCTTCCACCTTAGGATATGTCCCGATCTCCATAGGACCCGAGCCTCGACAGCATGCCAGCCCTTGTCGAACACCCAGTGTACTTTGTCAGCACCGTACTACGAGATGCGAGAGCACGCTACCCCATGCCCCAGAAGCTCCTGCTCGCACTCCTGGTGGCCTCACGCAAGCTGCAACACTACTTCCAGGGCCACCCCATCAAAGTCGTCTCAGCCTACCCACTAGAAAGGATACTTAGGAGCCCTAACTCGGCCGGAAGGGTTGCAGAGTGGAACATCGAGTTGCAAGCATTTCAGTTGGAGTTCAGCACTACCAGGGTCATCAAGGGGGCCGCACTCACTGACTTTGTGGCAGAATGGACGGATGCCTCGACACTTGAGGAAGGAGAAGACCGGTCCACCTCCCCGGGAAGTGAGGCTCCGGACGGTTGGGTCATGTATTTTGATGGCGCCTTTGCACACCAGGGCGCGGGGGCTGGAGCAGTGCTAATCTCGCCCACCCAGGACAAGCTCTACTACGCCGTGCAACTCTGCTTTTAGCACGGCGAGAAGGTCTCCAACGACATCGCGGAGTACGGAGGCCTCATAGCTCGCCTGAAGGCTGCAGCGGCCCTAGGGTTGAAGCGCCTCACTGTCAGAGGTGACTCACAACTCCTCGTCAACTTCTCCAACAAGGTGTATCAGCCGAAGGACGAGCACATGGAGGCCTACCTCGCAGAGGTGCGCAAGATGGAGAAACAGTTCTCGGGCCTGGAGCTGTAGCACGTACCCCGAGGTACCAACAAGGAAGCCGACGACATCACCCGGAGAGCATCCAAGTGGCAACCACAGGAGCCGGGCGTCTTTGAGGAGCGGCTCTTCAAGCCATCAGCTGCGCCACCTCTTTCAAGCACGGCCCAGCCTCGGGAGGAGCTCCCCCAGCCTCCGGCCACAGGAGCCCCGACTTGTGGACCGTCCTCCAAGGCTCGGCTGCTCTTGGCGCTCGAGCATCAGGAGGAATGCTGGACCAAGGAATTCAAAGAGTACTTAACGCATGGGACGTTGCCGGAAAAGGAAGAGGAGGCGGAGCGAGTGGCCCGACAAGCCACGGCATATTGTATCCAAGACGGTGAGTTATATAGGAAATGACCGAACGATGTCACACTGCGCTGCATATCCAGCGACTAAGGAAGGGAGTTGCTGATTGACATACACGGCGGGGACTGCGGACACCACTCGTCATCACGGACCCTCGTCGGCAAGGTGTTCCGCAGTGGATTCTACTGGCCTACAACACTCAACGACGCAGCCGAGCTGGTGAAGTCTTCCGAAGCCTGCCAATTCCACGCCAAGCAAATCCATCAACCGGCTCAGGGCCTTCAAACTATCCCGCTCACATGGCCGTTCGTGGTTTGGGGGTTGGATATCCTAGGCCCATTCCCTCGGGCGCCAAGGGGCTACCGTTACCTCTATGTCGCCATCGACAAGTTCACCAAGTGGGCGGAAGTGGAAGCCGTCCGTACCATCCCGGCCGGCTCTGCTGTCAAGTTCATCAAGGGCCTCGTGAGCCACTTCGGGGTCCCCAACTGTATCATCATAGATAACGGTTCACAGTTTACAAGCAACCTCTTCAAAACCTATTTTGCTAACCTTGGAACACAGATCTGCTATGCTTCGGTGGCCCACCACAGGAGCAATGGCCAGGCCGAACGTGCTAACGCGGAGGTCCTGAGGGGCCTCAAGACCAGGACCTTCAAGAAGAAGTTGGAGGCCTGCGGCAGGGGCTGGCACGACGAGCTCTAGTCTATACTATGGTCCATCCGGACCACCGCAACCAAGCCAACGGGAGAGACTCCATTCTTCCTCGTCTATGGAGCCGAAGCGGTCCTCCCTCACGAGGTTAAGTATCGCTCCGCACGGGTCCTGGCGTTCGACGAAACGCAGCAGGAAGCCACGCGGGGGATGGACCTCGTGCTAGTGGAGGAACATCGCCGCGGAGCTGCGCTGCAGGCGGCGAGGTACCAGCAAGCACTGCGGCGATACCACTACCGCAACATCCGCTCCAGGACACTCAAGACGGGAGACCTATTCCTGAGGCGGGTCCTCTCTAGGGAAGGGATGCATAAGCTTTCACCAGTGTGGGAGGGCTCGTTCAAGGTCGTCCACATCTCCAGGCCTGGCGCCGTGCGCATGGAGACACAAGACGGAGTACCAGTCCAAAACGCCTGGAACATTCAGCACCTCCGGAGGTTTTACCCATAAAGCAAGGCCCAGAGCCTGAGAAGCAAGGCCTAGAGCCTGTGAAGCAAGGCCCAGAGCCTGAGAAGCAAGGCCCAAAGCCTGTGAAGCAAGGCCCAGAGCCTGAGAAGAAAGGCCCAGAGCCTGTGAAGAAGGCCCGATGCTTGTGAAGAATCACCGCCCGTGACACTCTCACGTAATAATGAGTTGGGGCTGTACACGCCCCGGAGTCTCAGGGGTGCCGGCCTCAGGCCATGGGGCTCCCGCCTACGCCTAGTGGACAACACTTAGCTCCACGCTGGTGAGAAGACTTGAAGACTAGATTAGGTGCCAGACGCGGCTTTTCATTTGCTTTCCGTATTTGGCTCCCTTTTCCTTAATCGAAATTTTCTTTTGGCATTTCTTGCTGAGTTGACCCTCTTGCTTCTCGCTGCGTTTTTCCGGCTCGGGTTAGCTCGTGTTCTCTCTCTCGCATGCCTCATGAGGGGGCTGGGCAGGTGCCCTCGCGAGCATTTTCTCCCTTCTCTGCCTTCTCGCGAGCCACCCTCGTTCGAGCCCAAAAGCTGGCGTGCCTCTCCTAGTCCGTGCCCCTCGGGTACCGCGATACAAGGCGCCAGGCCAGGACCAGGGCAAACGACAAATCTTTTAACGCAATTCCTAACGAGCTTTCGCAGTTCCCCAGCAGATGCAAGCCACCAAGGCAAGATGGGCACGAGGAAATGAGCACCTCGTGAGGAAGAGGGCGTCCCGAATATACCAGGTCAAGTCATCTTTGCATGAAATAACAACACAACACGCACGGTGCCACAATCAAGGAACCATAGTTCGATACACGTCCCCTTGGGCCCAAACTGGTTACATTCTTGATGCAGGAAAAAGAGTAAAACAAAAACAGCATCACAGCAATCTGTGGAGGCAGGCCCCTAGTGGCACCCCGAACCTAGCCAGATCCTTCTTCGCGCTTCACGGAGGCGGCGCAGCGGCTGGTCGTGGCCACTGCTGCTGGAGCTGTCACTTGAGGAAGAGCCGCCGTAGCGGGACAAGATGCATACGACCCCGAGGGCAGGCTCGCCCCCATCCTCGTCACGACCGTCCCTGAGGCCGAGCACCTCCTCACCATCGTTCGCCTCGGGGAAGCACCCGGCGCAGCGACCATCTTCCCCAAACACCCTCACGAAGAGGGTTGATTCACCATCATACTTGAAGTGGAGGGCGCACTGCCGACCCAAGCCGCGCGCACGGGCGAACGTCTGCCAACCGCGGGCCAGGGCTATGTTGCCCGCGGCGGAAGTTGCGACTGCAACCCAAGAGGCCTTGCTGCAGCAACCATCCACCTGCAGCCAGAGTCCGCCTAGATCGGAGGCCGGCAGCTCGTTGGCGAAGAAGCACGGAAGTTGGAGCCAGTGGCCGGCTGGGTTCTCCGACCAGACGACAAACTCCGGCGACACTTCCACCGTGTGGAAGCGTAGACGGGGGGGAGGGGGCGCCACCAAAGCACGCCTCCCCTCGTCAGATGGATCGCCGTGGCTGGGACGACCCACTCCGCGTGCCGTGGCGCCACTCCGAAAGTGGGCCGCGACAGGGGACGCGGTGTGCTTGCGCGGATGGCCACGCTCGCGCTTGGGCGCCGTTGAGATGGGTCCCTCGCGAGGGGCCTTTCCCTTCTCGGCGGCGGAGAACTTCCTCCCTGGCGCCATTGGTGGCACAACGAGCGACGAATCTTGGAAGAAGAAGCTAAGAGTGGAGCGGGGAAGAAGAAGCAGCAAGCAAGCAAGAGATGGGCGACGGGGGCTCCGCCCCCACCCCATTTATAGCAAAAGAAGGCCAACCGGCACCTCCCATGACCACAGGTAATGATGGTTTCCCTTGCATGTCGCAGTGACTCGTCAAGTCATGCAGTCGCCAAGGCAGCGTGGGGAAGCAGAGATGCCCATGACCAATCAACCACCACGCGTCAACCAAGGCCATAGGCTTTGGGGGCCTGTGGTGCTCCGTACTTGGCCCTTGGCTTCGTCGCGAAGCCAAGCCCGAGCGCACCTTGGGCCCGGGGGCTACTGTCGGCTTCCTGGGAACGGGGGTCCCCGGACTTGCCTGCCTGCGGCCCGCAGCGTGGCTAAGCCAGCAGGCCGTACGGCCCATCTTCATCAACAAGGCATCCAAGACCCTCGTGAGGGGCCAAGCCTCGCGAGGAGGATGACACGAGGCCTCCTCTAGAGCGGCCTAGTCAAGTAGGCTCACGAGGAGCAGAGGTATCAAGGTGAGGCAAACCTCACGAGGCTCTCGTGACGTGAGCCATGATGATCGACACCAGGCGGGTGCCAGCATGCGCAGCGTCCTTGTTTCCTCTTTGGTGCTAAGGAGGCTAGCGCAGGCGAGGAGTATCGAGGCATCAGGAAAAGGTTGCCATTTTGGTGCAACAAGACCAAGACCGAAAGGACGACAAGATGGAGGTCATCATGGAGCCCAAAACGGCGTCACCACCAGAGCCTTTTGCAGGCGCAGACCACCTTTTGTCAGGATAGCTTGTACTAGCTGCCCCCCTTCAAATTAGCCCGCCGTTGTTGGCTCCCTTCCCGCTCAATATTTGAGGACCAGGCCCCCTATAAGTAGGACTAGCCACCATCAGGGGCAAGGGGACGACATCTTAAATCGCTCTCTCACCCACACAAGTTAGCCACGCACAAGAACACCTCAACTTCAGGAGGCAGTTCTTCCCCTTCTATTGTTCATCATCAGCCCAAGAGGCAATCCACCACCACCACACTAGAGTAGGGTGTTACACCACAACGGTGGCCCGAACCAGTATAAATCCTATGTCTTTCTGTGTTGCGAGTTCGTCGAGTTCGTCCGCGAGATCTTAGCGAGCTAGGGTGTAGATCGGTGGGAGGAGAAGACTTCGCGCGCACCCCAGTGTTCGAACCTTAAGGGTTTGCGGGAACCCCACATCTGATAATTCCTATTGAATCTGCCATGTTATTTCTACTAAATCTGCCATCATGTAGATATCCGTTTTCAGTCAACGCATTTTATTCCACACATATTGTATTGTATGCATACTATGAAAAACCTAGTTGAAACGATCACGTACAGAAAACACAAGGCAACGGTTGCTTATGAACTACCATGCTAACCAATACAGTTAGTAATGCAAAAAACCCAAAAAGCCAAAAAAACAGAACGATTACTTACACTAACCGTGTTGATCAACTATATTTGCCATGTTTTCAGGCATCATAGACACATTCAAACACCCAACTGGTGCTACCAACCACAAACACATAACAGTGCTGAAACATAAATGTAGCTGCTGTCACACCTAAGTAGGTTCACATCCACACATATATTACAAAATATTCAAATGTCACTCACACGCCACCACTATATACTAGGCTACGAAGGGGGGGATGCATTCATAACACAGTGCACAGACATATTTTTAAAAGAAAAAGTTGATACCTTACATTCCTCAGCCACAGACTGTAAGGTAGGCGTGTGGTATGGAGCACCACGTGATCACTTGTACTTTTTGTTGGCTTTTTTGACAACTTCCTCTATGAACTCTCATGCATTGGCCCACGTGTTGAAATCTTCATTCATCAACCAATTCCATGTGTATATTTTGCGGAGCCAACGACCACTGCAGCTATGACGACAGGGACCCATCGGCCTTCCCACTTTGCAAGGTATTCCAACTTGTGAAAGCCATAGTCATGCCTATAAAGAAAAGAACCAGATCAATTCAAGAGAACAGAAAAAATCATAAACTTCAATGCAGAGGTGACAAAAAGGATTAGGACTCATGTGGAGGACACATGAAAAAAGATAGTAATTACCGGTTTCCTTGCTTCATAGTCGCGACATACTCGATTGGGAAATGATCGATCTGGACCCTTGAAGTTTCATAGTGACAGTTCCATGTCTCTGAGGTTGTTGATGAAGAATTCAGCATGCGTAGTAAGGTCTGCATCGGCTTCTGAACGCATTGAATCAAGCACCTCAAACTGTTGCCACATGAAACATCTGTCACAAAATAGTATGTAGCCCACATGTGAAGCATAGCTACTGACAAAACATAGCATGGGACAAAAATATGTGCAAACAAGAAGGGAACACTCACACATTTCTTCACTGTGAGCTTGAATTCACCATGAGCAGCAAAATGCTTCCTCAAGATTTTATGGTGGAAGTCAGCATCCCATATTTTGCAGGTCACACTATACTGCATGATCGCCTTGTCGGGACAAATATCCATATGCATGTTGATGAAGTCAATCCCACACGCAACTACATTCTTCGACATTTTACCAAGCGGCCTCACAGACTCGGCAAGATCACCCAGGTTGACGTACGTCGCATCACATTGTATGATTTTGGTTCTGTCCAAACATGAGCTGTATGAAAATGATATAACATGAAATAATCATGTCTACTAAAATAAATAAAAAATAAAATGTAAACAAAGCATGGCTGGGATAGCAAAGGAAAAAATAAGAGAAAAACAAATGAGAGGTTATGTGGTGTGGACGTTACGCTTTCAACTCCTTCATGTACTTGCCGTTGGACCTCGCATTTCCAAAACGCTTGACAATATCATACCTATGGTTCTACTCCTTTGTGGCCTTGACTTCGGGCTCATAGTCATCCATGGGTGGTGCGTAAACTACCCTATGCTGCCTCGCAGATCCAGGGGTGGCACTTCTAACGGTATCCTCGGATATCGACTCAGCAGGCACGTTAGAACTTGATTGCCCCTGACCCCATGAGGACCTCCTCTTCAATGCTTCCTCCTCAATCATGCGGTAAGCTTCATCAAGTGACGGTGAAAACTCCTCAGGGGTGGCTGCAAGGATCAAACAGCAGGTTAGGATACTTGGAAACAAAACAAGTTTATTGTGAAAAAGGATGCAGAATATGAAATGTAGGTGCAAAAATAGTGAGTTGCCATGTGGAGATAACTCCAGTTGCCATGTGTACTGCAATGTAGTTGCCATGTGGCAACAACTGCAGTTGCCAAGTACATTGATTTGAAGTTTCCATGTTGTAACAACTCTAGTTGCCATGTGCTTGGCGAATGGAATTCAACATGGCAACAAATTTAGGTGCCATGTTGCAGCAACTCCAGTTGCCATGTGCATCTCATGAGATTTGCCATCACCAGTAAGAAACCAGAAAAGCTTGTGACAAATGTCGGACTAAAAAATGTAGAAACAAATGATAAACACAAAAAAATGTACCTTGCACTATCGGCTCTACAAACTTCACAGCCTTCCTGCCGTTAGCCATTAGCTGCGCCATCATTGGAGCCATGCCTGCCGGGAAAGCAAAGGCAATAGACACATCATCTTGCACCACTGGTTCATCTTGAGTGCGATCGATGCCAAGGCTACAGCTCGGTGGGGTGAAGGCCATTGGGTGCCTCTCCGCCCTACCAGCCGGATCATGAACAAATTGCTTCACAGAATCCAGGGGTGACAGATCAACAAACATTTCTGCCTCGTCTGCTGCAGTATCATCAGGCTTATTAGTAGGGCGGGGTGTGCTCTAGGCGGTCTCAATCGCAACTTTCTTGCCAATCTTCTTGTTTGGGCCGTATGGGACACCAATGTTGATTGGGAGCTTAGAAGTGCGCAGATTTAAGCTGGGGTTCTCCACGGCACTGAAAGGCGCACTCTGCTCCAGACGTTCACCTTCGTCAGTCATGCATGGCTTGCCACCTGTGTCAGTTGTACTCCGGACTTCCGTTTTCTCCATAACATTGCTTTTGGCAGGAGGTGGGAATAGTCTGGAAGCAGGCACATAACCAGAGACATCTCTGCTGCTCCTGGCTACATCTGGTGCATTGGGTATGGCTGCAGGATGCTTGCGGGGGCTACGATGCCTAGGTGGAAGACCAGCTTGCGCAACGGTCGCCGTAGCAACCTCTGGACCACCAGAAGCTGGAGCTCTTGTGCCATGATTCTCACCTGTGGATGGCATATCATTATGAATTGTGGCCGCAGCCCCTTCTTTTGTGGGCGTAGAAGTACCAGCAGCCACACGCTTGGAATCCTTATCAGATGAGCGGGAATCTTCCTTGCTTAGGTTGATCTTGGGAGTGTCCACTTCAACACTTGCTGATCGGGTGGCATTGGTCGCAATAGCATCCCTCATTGCCAGCAAAGTGGGCAATATCTCGGCAGTCCTGGCAGATACTGACTCATCACTCCCAGATGTACGAATGCATGTTGTTGTAGCCTACACACCGGCAACCGGCGGAGATGGTCGGCCGCTTGCATCAGAGCTAGTGGGAACAGTTGACGGTGCAGCAGTAGTTTTGTCAGCTAGAGCCTCATGATCATCTGAGTTGCCACTTGTCGACAGCTTGGAATGAATGCGTTCGAGTGGGTCTTTAGGGTTCTGTTTGGTCACGCGTGTAGTAGTCTTCTTCACCTTGCAAGAAAGCACATGGAAGAGTAAGAATTTGAACAAAATAGTTGCCATGGTAGTCATCTTAAAAATGAAAAATGTGTGATGTGCCAGAGCTTCCATTTGAGAACAAGGTATGGATGAGCACACATGACAATGTAGGTGGTGGAAGCCCGTGGAAAGCTGCTAGTTGCCATATAAGTGGAAAAGGAATTGCCATGTGGTATAGTTAGCAGTTGCCATGCAGAACAAGTAGGAGTTGCCATGCATCAAAAAGTAAGATCATGAGAAAATATGATTTGCCATGTGGGACTGATGGCAGTAGCCCATGTGGCAAGCTGGACAACTACATTGAAAAGCAGATGGTAGTTGCCGCATAAATGTATCAACTAAAAAAGTTGTGTATGATCTAGAATGCATCAAGCAAAAAAATAGTACTATGACAATGAATAAACAGGGAGAACCTACTTCTTGATTGTCTTCCTCAAGTCTTTCAACATGATAGGATCCCCGGTGTTGGACGTGAACGTACGAGGAGACGACCTAGTGGAAGTGGTGTCACCAGCAGTGGGAGCACCCTTGTTCAATCGGGCAGAAACATAGGTTGGCGTTGGTGCTTGTTTCTTCTTACCTGCGTGTCCACCAGGTGTAGCCTCACTGCACGTAGAAAAAATGGCAAAAAAGGTACCAAGTGTGAGACACAAAAATCATGCCGCGCTTAGAAAACAATGAAAAAGAGTCGGTCTATTAAAAAGGAGGGACAAACAAAACACTAAAATAGATGTCGAACCTCCTCCCAGCAGCTACGGGATCGGTCCTAGGCCTCTTGCCAATAGAGCCCTGCCCAACATCCTCTGGAGCCCTGCCCCTCTTTGAATGCGACACCCCCGTGTCTCTCACAACTGTCTGTTCAATGACTTTCTCCGGTGGGGGGACATTTGGTGCAGCCTTGTCCTTCTTACCACCTACACGAACTTCAACATGTTCATCGTCATTGGTTTCATGTTGCATATTCTCCATGTCATCGTAGTCGTCCTTGTCGAGACCAGCATCTCCATCCAGTTCATCTTGCGTGTCGGGGAGCTCCTTGAGCTGTTGTAGTCGTACCAGCCATGACAACCAGTTGTCCGATGCGTCTGTTCTGCAATAAATGGTGTGAACCGCCTCGCAGCCGCATCGCTGTCAGATCCATTAAGTGCAGTCCACCCCTCAACCAACTTTCCAAGCAAGCTGGTCATGCCAGAAGCAAACTTTCCAACTAGATGCCCAACAGGTGCCCTTGCTTGAGCACACAACAAAAAGTAGCAGTAAACAAACATATTAGAGTCACGTGCGTAGGAACAAATAAACCAAAACAACCATAGAGATATATCAAAAAATGGAAGAGAAAAACAATTTCAAAAAACAAAACAAACATCCTTGATTACCTCAGCAGGACAAGATGGAGCTGAATGCACATCCATCCACTTTCCAAAGTTTTGAGGCCCACCAAACACACTGTAGTCTATAGCATGCTTGGCCATCAGCTGGAAAACAACAAAAACAACTAAGATGTAAGAGAAAAAAATAAAGGAGCAGTGACTAACAATTCATGTATTGCAAAAAAGAGGGAAACAAAAGAAGTTTTGACACAGATGGCGGAGTTGCCGTGTGGGGTCAGACATGGGTGCCATGCACGGACATCCATGGCTAACAAGGTATTTATCTCTTGTTAGCCACTGATGGTTGCCACATGGGAATGTTTTCATATGTTATGCAACATCGAAATTGAAGAATGCCGTGCAAGAAAGGAGGCAGAACTAACATGCAGTTTCCCATATTTCGTATCAGTTATCCTGCCTGCGGCAAGCACAGCCTTGACAGGATCGTACGTCCACATAGAGACAACAAACTTATGTGGAGGCGGCGAGCCTGCTATCCCAGTAAAGTCGACGGTGGAAAGATCAAGACGATCAACGTACATGAGCTGGTATACACAATTGAAAAGAAAAGTATGACAGTTGCCATCATGCTATGTTAAAAAAGAAGCTAATGCAGAGTCCTTCAGTCATCAAGTTGAAGGGAACATGGAGGGAAAAGATTTGCCATCTATCTGTGTTAGTTGCCATCATGCTGTGCTGACAGTTGCCATCTTGTTATGCTGGTAGTTGCCACAAGCTCAACATCATGGTTGCCATGCAGATTGTATAAATAGAGAGTGGATGTATGGAATGAACACTTTTTTGTGTTGTTGAAAAATGCTATTGCCTTGTAGGCAGCAACCACAGATGCCATGGATCAAACAGAAGTCACTTTCACATGTAAACAATTCACATAAACAATGAAAAAACAAAGGGTTTCCATGCATGATCTTGTACGGTTCACACTTATCAACAGCTGCCATGTTGATTTGGGGAAGCATTCAACCGTGGTAAGAGTATTTGCCAAAGAGTAGGGAAAAAGTACCATCAAGTGCAAGCGATAGCCCTTCTGGTACATCTTGTTTGAGAATGCATCATGCAGGAAGTCCGCAATGAATTTACACCAATTCATGTTCTTCACGTCTTTCAGCTTTGCCTGCACAACACAATTTCAGGACAAAAAGTTGTCGCATCAGCATTCAAATGAAAGCATCAAAAAACTGGCAGTGACTAGCTTCCAGGTCACATCAAAATCGAAAGATTGAATGAAGAAAGAAGTAGAGAGAGAGCATTCACTAGGATGGGGAAGCACTTGTTGCTTGGACGAAGAGATGTGATAGGCACAAAAATAGCTGAGATCAGGTACATGAGGAGCTTCATCTTCAAAACCTCGCCATGGGTTTTCATGCCCTCCAGCGAAGTTGCCAACACAGTCATATTCGGCATGGATGCCATCCCAGGAAACAAACGGGCGAACAAGGCTTCCTCGATCTTATTATTCACCTCATACAGGACTTTGATTTCTCCACGAGGAACACCCTGATAACCCACAACTATAGGGGATCGCAACAGTTTTCAAGGGTAGAGTATTCAACCCAAATTTATTGATTCGACACAAGGGGAGCCAAAGAATATTCTCAAGTATTAGCAGCTGAGTTGTCAATTCAACCACACCTGGAAACTTAGTATCTGCAGCAAAGTGTTTAGTAGCAGAGTAATATGATAGTAGTGGTAATGGTAGCAAAAGGTAATGATAGCAAAAGTAATATTTTTGGTGTTTTGTAGTGATGGTGATAATAGCAACGGAAAAGTAAATAAGTGAAGAACAATATATGGAAAGCTCATAGGCAATGGATCGGTGATAGAGAATTATGCCGGATGTGGTTCATCATGTAACAGTCATAACATAGGGTGATACAGAACTAGCTCCAATTCATCAATGTAATGTAGGCATGTATTCCGAATATAGTCATACGTGCTTATGGAAAAGAACTTTCATGACATCTTTTGTCCTACCCTCCCGTGGCAGCGGGGTCCTAGTGGAAACTAAGGGATATTAAGGCCTCCTTTTAATAGAGTACCGGACCAAAGCATTAACACATAGTGAATACATGAACTCCTCAAACTACGGTCATCACCGGGAGTGGTCCCGATTATTATCACTTCAGGGTTGTCGGATCATAACACAAAGTAGGTGACTATAGAATTTCAAGATAGGATCAAGAACTCACATATATTCATGAAAACATAATAGGTTCAAATCTGAAATCATGGCACTCAGGCCCTAGTGACAAGCATTAAGCATAGCAAAGTCATAACAACATCAATCTCAGAACATAGTGGATACTAGGGATCAAACCCTAACAAAACTAACTCGATTACGTGATAAATCACATCCAACCCATCACCGTCCAGCAAGCCTACCATGGAATTACTCACGCACGGCGGTGAGCATCATGAAATTGGTGATGGAGGAAGGTTGATGATGACGATGGTGACGGATTCCCCTCTCCGGAGCCCCGAACGAACTCCAGATCAGCCCTCCTGAGAGAGTTTAGGGCTTGGCGGCTGCTCCATATCGTAAAACGCGATGAATCCTTCTTCTTTATTTTTTTCTCCCCGAACACGAATATATGGAGCCAAGGTTGAGGTCGGTGGAGCTCCAGGGGGCCCACGAGGCAGGGGCGCACCCCCACCCTCGTGGCTAGGGTGTGGGCCCCCTGGCCTTGATTCTTTGCCAGTATTTTTTATTATTTCCAAAAATAATCTCCGTGGAGTTTTAGGTCATTCCGAGAACTTTTGTTTCTGCACATAAATAACACCATGGCAATTCTGCTCAAAACAACATCAGTCCGGGTTAGTTCCATTCAAATCATGCAAGTTAGAGTCCAAAACAAGGGAAAAAGTGTTCAGAAAAGTAGATACGACGGAGACGTATCAACTCCCCCAAGCTTAAACCTTTGCTTGTCCTTAAGCAATTCAGTTGGTAAACTGAAAGTGATAAAGAAAAACTTTTACAAACTTTGTTTGCTCTTGTTGTTGTAAAAGTGTAAAGCCAGCATTCAAGTTTTCAGCAAAGATTATGAACTAACCATATTCACAATAACTCTTAGGTCTCATGTTTACTCATATCAGTGGCATAATAAACTAGCGAGCAATAATAATAAATCTCGGATGACAACACTTTCTCAAAACAATCATAATATGATATAACAAGATGGTATCTCGCTAGCCCTTTGTGATACCGCAAAACATAAATGCAGAGCACCTTTAAAGATCAAGGACTGACTTGACATTGTAATTCATGGTAAAAGAGATCCAGTCAAGTCATACTCAATGTAAACTAACAATAATGAATGCAAATGACAGCGGTGCTCTCCAACTGGTGCTTTTTAATAAGAGGATGATGACTCAACATAAAAGTAAATAGATAAGCCCTTCGCAGAGGGAAACAGGGATTTGTAGAGGTGCCAGAGCTCGATTTTGAAATAGAGGTGAATAATATTTTGAGCGGTATACTTTCATTGTCAGCATAAAAACCAAGAGATGGCGATATCTTCCCTACGATTATAGGCGGTTCCCAAACAGAATGGTAAAGTTTATACTCCCCCTCCACCAACAAGCATCAATCCATGGCTTGCTCGAAACAACGAGTGCCTCAACTAACAACAGTCCCGGGGGAGTTTTGTTTGCAATTATTTTGATTTGATTTGCATAAAGCATGGGACTGGGCATCTCGGTGACCAGCCATTTTCTCGTGAGTGAGAAGCGGAGTCCACTCCTCTTGAGAATAACCCGCCTAACATGGAAGATACGGACAGCCCTAGTTGACACATGAGCTATTCGAGCATACAAAACAGAATGTTTATTTGAAGGTTTAGAGTTTGGCACATACAGATTTACTTGGAACGCCAGGTAGATACCGTATATAGGTAGGTATGGTGGACTCATATGGAATAACTTTGGGGTTTATGGGATTGGATGCACAAGCAGTATTCCTGCTTAGTACAAGTGAAGGCTAGCAAAAGACTGGGAAACGACCAGCTAGAGAGCGACAACAGTCATGAACATGCATTAAAATTAATCAACACCGAATGCAAGCATGAGTAGGATATAATGCACCATGAACATAAATATCCTAGAGGCTATGTTGATTTTGTTTCAACTACATGCGTGAACATGTGCCAAGTCAAGCCACTCGAATCGTTCAAAAGAGGATACTACCCTATCATACCACATCACAACCATTTTAATAGCATGTTGGCATGCAAGGTAAACCATTATAAGCTCCTAGCTAATTAAGCATGGCATAAGCAACTATAATCTCTAATTGTCATTGCAAACATGTTGATTCATAATAGGCTGAATCAGGAACGATGAACTAATCATATTTACAAAAACAAGAGAGGTCGAGTTCATACCAGCTTCTCCCATCTCAATCAGTCCATCATATATCGTCATAATTGCCTTTCACTTGCACGACCGAATGATGTGAATAGTAATAATAGTGCACGTGCATTGGACTAAGCTGGAATATGCAAGAATTCAATAAACAGGAGAAGACAAGGCAATATGGACTCTTGGTTAAATCAACAATAATGCATATAAGAGCCACTCAACATTTTCATTATGGTCTTCTCCTATCGACCCCCAAAGAAAAGAAAAGAAATAATACTATTTACATGGGAAAGCTCCCAACAAGCAAAAGAAGAACATTAAATCTTTTTGGGTTTGCTTTTTAATTACTACTACAAGCATAGAAATTAAAACTAGCTAAAAGCTATAACTAATTTTTTGGTTTTTTCTTAAGGTTTATCAAACACACAAGAAGAAAGCATAAAAAGGAAATAAACTAGTATGGATGATACAATGAAAAAGTATGAGCACCGACAACTAGCAATGAGTGTGTGAACATGAATGTAATGTCGGTGGGAAATACATACTCCCCCAAGCTTAGGCTCTTGGCTTAAGTTGGTCTAATGCCACGGATGTCCTGGCGGATATCCAAAGTTGTAGTTTGGGTCGTACTGAGTTGCAGCAGTCATTGCGTTGTGGGTTGCAGCTTGGAGGTGAGCTATCTCAGCCCTCCTCTTATACTCTTCCGCCTCCTCTCTGGTTATAAAATATCTCGCTTTTGCCTGAAAGTCAAAGAAAGTAGAAGCAGGGAGAGCGACGTGATAGGTGTGTCGTCTGTCAAAGATTAGTCCATACTGGAGGAACTGGTCGTTCCTCTCAACAAAATGATGACGAACCATAGCCTCATAATCCAAATAAGCAGGAGGCAACTCAATATCATCCTCACGTATGGTTATACCAAGAATATTAGCTATACGGGTTGCATAAATTCCACCAAAGAAATCTCCATTAAATCTATTATGGTGCAACCTACGTGCAATAATGGCTCCCAAATTATAAGATTGATCTCCTAACACAGCACTCCTAAGAATACTGAGGTTAGGGACACACATGTGACATGCTTCATCTTTACCATTAATGCATCTACATATGAAGAGAGCAAAATAATGTATAGCAGGAAAATGAATGCTCCCTATGGTAGCTTGTGTTATATCTCTCGATTCCCCCACAATTATACTAGCAAGAAAATCTCTAAACTCAGATTTGCGAGGTTCCCTAGTACTACCCCATTGTGGAAGTTTTCAAGTAGTGGTAAAATCCTCTAAGTCCATAGTATAAGAATTTTCATAAAGATCAAACATGACAATTTGAGAATTGCGTGAAGATGAAAATTCAAACCTCCTCACAAAGGAACTAGTGATATAGTGGTACTGACGACACTTTTCTGCCTCGAAGATCACAAGATCAGTGTTACGCAAATATGCGTTAAATTATTCCTTAATTCCTGCTCGATCCATGAAGTCCTCTAAAGGCCATTCACAGGGATGCACGGGAGCGTCCCTTGGTGGCTCATAATCAACATCACGCATTGCAAGCCTGGGTCCTTGCTTCCTTGAAGGACCACCTTGGTACATTTTCCTAAACATATTTCTTTTTCTGAAAAATTTCTGAAATTTGTAGTAACTTCAAATAAAAGTAAACCCAACTCAACAAAACCGATAGCAACTACTCCTACAAGTTCCTAGAGCCTATATCATGCATTAGAACTACTTGGAACCATATAAATTTGACATGCAAGCTCAAGAACATGGTAACCTAGGCAGCACAAATTTGCAATGACTAAAGCACTAGAACAAAAACTAATTGGATCAATGGGGGAGTCACATACCAAGGAACAATCCCCCAAAGTAGTTTTGTGAGAGGTGCTTTGAGCAAGGAGATCGAAAATCATAGCAAAATGAGCTAGAACTCGTGCTTGAGCTGGATGGTGATTTTTTGGGGAGGAAGAAGAAGTGTGTGGGTGCAGGAATAAGTGGAGGGGAGCCACCATGGGCCCACGAGGCAGGGGGCGCGCCCAGGGGGGTGGGCGCGCCGTGGACCCTCGTGGCTAGGTGCTTGCTCCCCCTGGTGTGTTCTGAGTGCCATATATTCTAAAATATTCCAGAAAAAATCATATTTAAATTTCAAGGCATTTGGAGAACTTTTATTTCGGGGGTATTTTTATATTGCACGGACAATCAAAAAACAAATAGAAATTACTATTTTTGCTTTATTTAGTATAAATAACAGAAAGTAAAAAAATGTACAGAAGGTTGTGCTTTCTAACTTCATCCATCTCATGCTCATCAAAAGGAATCCATTAACAAGGTTGATCAAGTCTTGTTAACAAACTCATTTTGAGTAACATGAAACCGGAGAAATTTCGAATAACACTAGGTTACCTCAATGGGGATATGGACATCCCCAACAATAAGAATATCATATTTCTTCTTGACAGTAGGAAGAGGAAATTCAAAACCTCCAAAAATAATCGATGGATTTTTTCCAATAGAATTGATACTGTGGACTTGAGGTTGTTTCCTCGGAAAGTGTACCATATGCTCATTACCATTAACATGAAAAGTGGCATTGCCTTTGTTGCAATCAATAACAGCCCCTGCAGTATTCAAAAAGGGTCTTCCAAGAATAATGGACATACTATCGTCCTCGGGAATATCAAGAATAACAAAGTCCGTTAAAATAGTAACGTTTGCAACCACAACAGGCACATCCTCACAAATACTGACAGGTATAGCAGTTGATTTATCAGCCATTTGCAAAGATATTGTGACGCCCCCGATTTAATCATACCCTAATCATACACGCAAACGTGTACGATCAAGATCAGGGACTCACGGGAGATATCACAACACAACTCTACAAATAAAAATAAGTCATACAAGCATCATATTACAAGTAAGGGGCCTCGAGGGCTCGAATACAAGAGCTCAATCATAGACGAGTCAGCGGAAGCAACAATATCTGAGTACAGACATATATTAAACAAGTTTGCCTTAAGAAGGCTAGCACAAACTGGGATACAGATCGAAAGAGGCGCAGGCCTCCTGTCTGGGATCCTCCTAACTACTCCTGGTCGTCGTCAACGGGCAGCACATAGTAGTAGGCACCTCCGGTGTAGTAGGAGTCATCGTCGACGGTGGCGTCTGGATCCTGGGATCCAACATCTGGTTGTGACAACCAGGTAGAAGGGATAGGAGGAAAAGAGGGAGAAAGCAACCGTGAGTACTCATCCAAAGTACTCGCAAGCAAGGAGCTACACTACATATGCATGTATTTGTATCAAATGGAATAAGGGTATCATAAGTGGACTGAACTGTAGAATGCCAGAATAAGAGGGGGATAACTAATCCTGTCGAAGACTACGCTTCTGGAAGCCTCTGGCTTGCAGCATGTAGAAGAGAGTAGACTGAAGTCCTCCAAGTAGCATCGTATAGCATAATCCTACCCGATGATCCTCTCCTCGTCGCCTTGTTAGAGAGCGATCACCGGGTTATATCTGGCACTTGGAAGGGTGTGTTTTATTAAGTAGCCGGTTCTAGTTGTCATAAGGTCAAGGTACAACTCCGGGTCGTCCTTTTACCGAGGGACACGGCTATTCGAATAGATAAACTTCCCTGTAGGGGTGCACCACATAACCCAACACGCTCGATCCCATTTGGCCGGACACACTTTTCTGGGTCATGCCCGGCCTCGGAAGATCAACACGTCGCAGCCCTACCTAGGCACAACAGAGAGGTCAGCACGCCGGTCTAAATCCTATGTCGCAGGGGTCTGGGCCCATCGCCCTTTGCACACCTGCACATTGCGAACGCGGCCGGAAGCAGACCTAGCCTAGTGGCGTTCCAGTCCAATCCGGCGCGCGCCACTCAGTCGCTGACGTCATGAAGGCTTCGGCTGATACCACGACGTCGAGTGCCCATAACTGTCCCCGCGTAGATGGTTAGTGCGTATAAGCCAGATGGCCAGACTCAGATCAAATACCCAGATCTCGTTAAGCGTGTTAAGTATCTGCGAACGCCGACCAGGGCCAGGCCCACCTCTCTCCTAGGTGGTCTGAACCTGCCCTGTCGCTCCGCCTCAAAGATCCACTCGCGGGTGCTCCTCAAGCCGACACGTCTTTAGTCACCACATGAATCCTATATAAAGTAGATAGTATATACCCGTGATCACCTCCCGAGTGATCACGGCCCGATAGTATAGCACAGCAGACGGACAAGGATGTAGGGCCACTGATGGTAAACTAGCATCCTAAACTAAGCAGGTAGGATTGCAGGTAAAGGTATCAACAGTAGTAACAAGGACAGGCTATGCATCAGGATAGGAATAACGAAAGCAGTAACATGCTACACTACTCTAATGCAAGCAGTATAGAGGAGAGTAGGCGATATCTGGTGATCAAGGGGGGGGGGCTTGCCTGGTTGCTCTGGCAAGAGAGAGGGGTCGTCAACTCCATAGTCGTACTGGGTAGCAGCGGCGTCGGTCTCAGTGTCTACTGAGAGAAGAGGGGGGAGAAACAATAAATATTTAAGCAAGCAGATGCATAGTGATGCATGACATGACAAGTAACGGCGTTAGAGGTGCCCTAACACGGTACGTGATGATACAGGTGAAGGGGGGAAACATCCGGGAAAGTATCCCCGATGTTTCGCGTTTTCGGGTAGAGGAGCCGGAGGGGGAAAAGTTGCATGTTTGCTATGCTAGGGATGCGTGGCGGACGAACGGGCTGCGTATCCGGGATCGTCTCGCCGTTCTGAGCAACTTTCATGTACAAAGTTTTTTCATCCGAGCTATGGTTTATTTTATATTAATTTTAAAGTTTTCAATCATTTCCTAAATTAATTTTAATTTGAAAATTAAATGTTAAATTGCTATGGGTACTTAGAAGTGTACCCATAGATGGGCTTGGGTGGCTGACCAGCAGGCCCAGTTGACTTGGTCAACTGCCCAGTCAGCAGAGGCTGACTGATGGGGCCGGTCAAAGTCAACAGCCCAGTCAGCATTGACTATTGACTGGTCAAACTAATTAGTGGGTCCCGCTTGTCATAGGCTCATAATAATTAAACAAGGTTAGTTAGTTTTAACTAAATGATTAGGTTAATCTAATCCAGATTATTTAAGTTGATTAATTAATTAACTGATTAAATTAATTATTTAATTATTATTTATTTATTTATTTTTAATTCTTTTTTTTAACAAAAACGTTCTGGGGGGGGTCCCATGTGTCTGTGGCCCAGAGGGCATTAGCGGGTTTGGGTGGCGGTTAACGGGGCGGGCGCTGGGTGCGGGCGCTCGTACCCGAGGCCACAGCAGCAAGCCGAGCACGGCAGCAGAGGGACACGGCGCGGGGAGGCCGCGGGGCGTGGGCAAGCACGGGGGCCCGCGGCCTACATGCACAGCTGGGATGAGGCGGCGCGGCGCAGGCAGCGAAGAGTCAGGTGGGGGGGCGCGAGCGGCGAGCCGTGGTGCAGAGCGGGCGCGGTGGCATGGCCGGGCGAGGACGGCACCGGAGTAGGGGCGGCCCCAGACGACGACGGCCCTGGTGGGCGCGGCCAGGCGCCGCGGGACGGAGGCGAGGGTGGCCGGGCGTAGGCGGCTCCCTGGGCAGCGCTTGCGGCCGGTGAGCAGAGCAACGGCGACGGCGGCAGTGGAGCTCGGTAGCGGTTGGCGTGGGCGGCTCTGAGGCGGCGCGGGATGGAGCCGAGTGTGAGGGGGGGACGGCGCGGCCATGGCAGAGAAAGGAGGGAGGGGAGCTCACAGGGGAGCAGTAGGGCACGGGCAGTGGGGCTCGGGGAGGAAGACGTGGACGGCGCGCGATGGGGAGGCAGTCCGGTGAGGAGGCTCCGGCGTCGAGCAGCAGGGCGGCGTCGGGCAGGCGCCGGCGCGGCGTTGAGGCGACGGGGTCGGGGCGGTTCGAGCCCCCGATCCAATCGGGGGGAGAGTGGGAGGAGTGGGGGAGATTGGGGATTAGGGTTTGCGGGGGTGTGGGGATATGGGGAATGGGGGGTTGGCCGGTTGGCCTGCGGCCGAATGGGCCGGCCTGCTGGGCCGAAGCCCAGTGGGGGCCTTTCTCTTTTTTTCCTGTTTTGTTTTTCCCCTTTGTATTTTCTTTTACTATTTCTTTTCTGTTTTAATTCATTTAAAAGCATTTAGGCATTTTATAAAAATGTGTTTACTGCACCATAATTACCCTTGTAATATTTGGCATCCACCGAACATTTTTGTTTCAATTTTGAAAACTTTTATTGTTGACTTTAATTTTTAGTTTGAATTTGACGCGTTTTCGAATTATCCCGAGATTAGTAACAGTAATCGCAGATGACATGGCATCATTAGGAGAGTTTTACTGTAGCCAAATTATCCGGGCGTTACAAATCTCCTCCACTACAAGAAATCTCGTCCCGAGATTTAGGAGGTAGAAGAAAACAGTGCGGGGTATTCATCACGAAGTCGATCCTCACGTTCCCAGGTGGCTTCGTCTTCAGAGTGATTCGACCACTGGACCTTGAGGAACTTGATCACCTTCTGACGTGTGCGGCGTTCAGCTTGGTCAAGAATGCAGACCAGACGCTCTTTATAAGAGAGGTCCTGTTGCAATTCGAGCACTTCATGATCCACCGCTCGGATTGGATCCTTGAAGCAACGGCGGAGTTGTGACACGTGGAACACATCGTGAACCTGAGAAAGGTTCGGCGGAAGCTCCAGTTGATATGCCACCTTTCCACGCCTTTCAAGAATAGTGAAGGGACCGATATAGCGAGGAGCTAGCTTGCCCTTGATCCCGAAGCGGTGAGCACCCTTCATTGGTGTAACTCAAAGATAAGCCTTTTCGCCAGGTTGATAGACCATGTCTTGGTGATGACGGTCATACTGACTTTTCTGACGTGATTGAGCAGCCTTGAGATTCTCACGAATAATGCGAACTTGTTCTTCGGCTTGTTGGATAATATCCGGACCGAAGAGTGGACGTTCCCCAGTTTCTGACCAGTTCAGAGGGGTTTGACACTTTCGTCCATATAGCACTTCGAAGGGGGACATCTTCAGACTAGCTTGATAGCTATTATTATAAGAGAACTCGGCATAGGGAAGAGATTCCTCCCATTTCTTGCCGAATGAGATTACACAAGCTCGAAGCATGTCTTCGAGAACTTGGTTGACACGTTCAACCTGTCCTTGCGACTGAGGATGAAACGCAGTACTAAACGACAGATGAGTTCCCATAGCTTCTTGGAAACTCGCCCAAAACCTTGAAGTGAATAAGCTGCCACGGTCTGAACTGATAACCAGTGGAATACCGTGAAGTGAAACAATTCTGGCCATGTAGAGAGTAGCAAGCTGGCTAGCAGTGATTGTCTCTTTGACCGCCAGAAAATGGGCAACTTTGGAAAGCCGGTCAATGACGATAAGAATAGCATCATTACCTTTCTGCGATTTGGGAAATCCAGTGACGAAGTCCATTTCAACATGGTCCCATTTCCATTCAGGAATAGAGATATGTTGCAGAGTAACAGCAGGCCATTGATGCTCTTCTTTGATTCGGTGACAAACGTCACACTCAGCAACATAACGAGCAATGTCCTGCTTCATATTAGACCACCAGAATCTTTGACGAATATCCTGGTACATCTTTGTACTACCAGGATGGATGGACAGAGGCGTATCATGGGCTTCTTGCATAACCCTTTCAGTCTTATCCAGGTTTTTCTTCGAACATGGTACCACTAGTCGGCCTTTGAAATACAAGGCGCCATCGTCGGCGATAGTGAAGAATGAGGGCTTTCCTTCTGCTAGATGGCGTTTAATCTTATGGACTTCAGAGTCATAACCTTGAATAGTCTTTATACCAGCTACGAGATCTGGGACGACAACCAGGGTATTTAGAGAACCCTTAGTAACAACAAGAAGATTCATCTTGCGGAACTCCGGGGGAGGGGGAGCGAGTGCTCCAGGAGGAACAACATGGAGGTTCAGCTTTCTAAATTCTTCGACAAGCGAGGGCTGAACTTTGTGAACCTGGAGGTGGTTGCAGTAAGACTTGCGGCTCAAGGCATCAGCCATTACATTAGCCTTGCCGGGGGTATAGGATATATCCACGTCAAAGTCTACAACAGTCTCCATCCATCTCTGCTGGCGGAGGTTCAGATCTGGCTGAGTAAACAGATACTTCAGACTTTGGTGGTCGGTGAAGATCTCGCAACGATTACCGAGAAGGTAATGTCGCCACTGCTTTAGTGCATGAATGACAGCAGCAAGCTCGAGGTCGTGAACTGGGTAGTTTTCTTCATGAGGGCGCAGTTGAAGAGAGGCATAAGCAATCACTCTGCGCTCTTGCATTAGGACACAGCCTAATCCTTGACGGGAAGCGTCGCAGTAAATGACGAAGTCCTTCTTAGTATCAGGTGGAGCAAGCACGGGGGCAGAGGTCAACTTGTCTTTGAGCGCCTGAAAACTTTCCTGACACTTGTCTGTCCATTCGAACTTGACACCCTTATGCAACAGATTAGTCAGAGGCCTGGCAATCTTGGAGAAGTTCTCGACGAATCGACGGCAATAGCTGGCGAGACCGAGAAAACTTCGGACTTGCTTGACATTCTTCGGAGGGGTCCAATCGAGAATAGCCTAAACTCGTTCAGGGTTGACGGCAATACCATCCTTGGAGAAGACATGCCCAAGATAGGTTACTTCGGGGAGCCAGAATTCACACCTGGAATACTTAGCATACAGTTGATGTTCTCGAAGCTTCTCCAGCACAAGACGCAGATGTCCAGCATGTTCTTCCTCGTTCTTGGAAAATACAAGGATATCGTCCAGATAAACCACGATGAACTTGTTGAGGTAATCCATGAATATATAATTCATCAGACGAGAGAAGGTGGCGGGAGCATTCGTTAAGCCGAATGACATGATGGTGTACTCGTATGACCCATACCGAGTCACGAAGGCGGTTTTTGGGATGTCCTCTTCACGAACACGGATCTGGTGGTAACCCAACCTCAAGTCAAGTTTGGAGAACACTGATGAGCCAGCCAGTTGATCATAAAGATCATTGATCCGAGGAAGAGGATATTTATTCTGAATGGTAGCTTGGTTTATAGGACGGTAGTCTTGGACTAATCAGTTTGTCCCATCCTTTTTCTTAACAAAGAGAGAAGGTGCTCCCCAAGGAGAGCAACTTGGACGAATGAAACCTTTGACAAGAGATTTGTCGATTTCCTCCTTAAGCTCAATGAGTTCATGCGGCGGCATCTTATAGGGTCGTTTAGCTATAGGGGTGGTGCCGGGTTTCAAGTCGATGATGAATTCGACAGCTCTAGTAGGGGGAATCCCTGGAAGTTCTTCTGGAAAGACGTCTTGGAATTCACGAACGACGGGAATGTTTTCAATGCCCTCGAGTGGTGCAGCGTTCAACACATTCAAGGCATAAAGACGTGCCTCGGCGTTCTGAACTAGATGAGCTTGGTAAGCAATTATTTCATCAGAAGGGTGTAATAGATGGACGACCTTAGTGGCGCAAACTATAGAAGCGGTATGCGCTTTCAACCAATCCATTCCCAGAATGAGGTCGATGCTACAAGACTTCAGTACGATGGGAGAGGCAAGGAATTCTAGTCCTTTGATTTCAATGGGGACGTTGTGACTAACCATAGAGGTTTGACACTGGCCCACAGGAGTGTGTACCACAATCGCAGTGTTCATCTCTTCGTATTTAATGCCATGCATGAATGCAAACTCAGCTGATATGAATGAATGTGATGCTCCTGTATCAAATAAAACAGATGCTGGTACTGAATTTACAAGGAGTGTACCCATCACGGTAGCAGGCTGGTCTAGAACTTCATTGAGATCAACATGGTTGGCATGAACACGACCATAAGACTTGGCACTGTTGTTGCAAGGCTGGTTGCTTCCACGGCCAATTGCTGGAAGGGCCAGTTGATTCTGGTTCTGGTTGCACTCCCTAGCACGGTGCCCTGGTTGTCCACACCTGAAGCACAACCCATTATTGGGAGTGGGAACAGGAGCTTGTGGGGGTGGAGCCGGAAGTCTTGGCTGCCTAGTTGGAGGAGCAGGCAGACGAGGTGCAGCATAGGTCTGCCTTGGGGTGGATGCATTCGGCTGGTACATGTTGTTGGGAATCCATATCTTGCGCTTCTGCGAGGACGGGCCCGAAGAAGAGCCCGTGTCATGGTTGCGCCTGTGAGAGCCCTGGTATTCCTGCAGACCAGTTTCGACATTGATGGCCTTGTTCACCAGGGTGGCGAAATCAGCAAAGTAATGCACTAGAAGTGCGAGCTTGATGTCAGCTTGAAGGCCATCACGGAACTTCTCCTGTCTGCGTGCATCAGTTGCAATGTCCTCTTCAGCATAGCGGGACAAGTCGAGAAACTCCCGCTAATAAGCTTCCACAGTTTTGTTGCCTTGGGTGAGGTTGCGGAACTCACGCTTCTTCCGGTCCATGACTCCCTGAGGAATGAAGCGAGCACGGAAAGCAGCTTGGAAGTCTGGCCAGGTGATGATTGTTCCAACTGGCAGAGTACGCCTGTGGCTGTCCCACCATTGAGCTGCTGGTCCTTTTAGGAAGAAGGAAGCAAAGGTGACATAGCTGGCAGGGGCTACATCCGCAGACTCCATCTCATAGGTGATGTCACGGAGCCAGTCGTCAGCATCCAAAGCCTGAGTTGAGCTGTGGTACACGGTTGGGTTGAGGTGCATGAAATCCTGCAAAGTCATCTGGGTTGGTTGCTGGTTCATATTGGGGCGAGGAAACTGAGCCATAATATTCTCCATGAACTGATGATTCAGCTCAAACTGTTGCATCATCCCAGCCATGTACTCAGGCGGTGGTGGGGCGTTGCCACCACGACCACGACCACGACCACCTAGTCTAACCATCCTGCTAATATTTAACAGGGGTAGTTCAGCATTGAGAAATTTGCAAAGACAAGAATCATTCATGATGAAACAAGCACAACGAAAGCAGCACGATAGATACTACATAGTAGGTCGACATATCTTACAAAAGAGATCATGCCTAGAGTTCGTTACACAGAGTTTGGTACATAGGCTAAGACATCATAGGGGGCACACAGGCTCGCGGCGAATGCATCTAACACTAACAAGCAAGTCTACATCAGTCCCACGTGGTACTGCGGAGGTAGGTGTAGCCCGACAGCTGGTAGTGACGCGAAGGGAAGACCTCCACGCGAGTAGCCTGGGGTCCGTGGATACTCTGGTGCGGAACCCGATGCACAGGTGGCAGGAGAGGTCCAAGTGCAGGAGAGTAGCCTCCCACATCTGGCCAGCCGACGCCCTGGGGCATCATGGTCCGGGCAGGGTAGATCGCAGAATGCGTCAAATCACCAGAGCGGACAGAGGGGTGTAACAGCATCAGAGCACGATACAGGTGCTGACGGGTGGTGTACAGCTCGTGGCGAAGAGCTCGGTTAGCTCTATCCAGCCCATCAGCATGCAGAACCAGGTTCTGATGGTAGAAGGGCTCTCGGGTGACGGTGGAGTAGGCTGCAGTGTAGTAACCCTCCGCACCAACATCGGATGCGATAGCAATGTGCCTGAAGGGGGAGGTGTCCAACTCCTGATACTCTCCACGAAGACGTGTCAGAGCAGCATAAGCAGCATCGTGGACCGCCATATCGATAGTCACTCCAACACCATGAGCAGTGTGCAGCACAGTAGTGGAGTCATACTCCCGAGAGTAGAGGTGGACGGTGGCACGGTACTGCTCCTGGTTGAAGTCCTGATACTCCTCATAGACGGTGTACTCAGCGTGCCAGCGATAACCCAGATAGGTCATCATCTCAACCAACACAGCAGGTGATCCTGAGGCACCAATGGCCGTCGTGTGGTGCACGACCTGCCTCGTGGGTTCCATCTGAAAACAAAGATGTTTTCACGAGAGTCAAATGACAATGTGGATAATGTTCAAATACTACTCTAAAGAATAACTAGGGCTTATCCAACTCTGGGGTGAATGTCGTAACGGGATCCTAGTGTCAGAGTTAGTGAATTCGTTTAACCCGAGTAGAAGAGAGTTCAGAGTCCCAGAGTAAAGGTCGAGGAGTAAAAGATCCTAGTACCACCCAGATGGCGACGTGGGCCCGTAAGGCAAACAACCATGTTAGTAAAAGTTTTTATAATGTCTAGACTCAACTTCGGCCAAGGAGTGTGGAAGGGGGATTCCTACAGGCAGTCGGCTCTGATACCAACTTGTGACGCCCCCGATTTAATCGTACCCTAATCATACACGCAAATGTGTACGATCAAGATCAGGGACTCACAGGAGATATCACAACACAACTCTACAGATAAAAATAAGTCATACGAGCATCATATTACAAGCCAGGGGCCTCGAGGGCTCGAATACAAGAGCTCGATCATAGACGAGTCAGCGGAAGCAACAATATCTGAGTACTGACATATATTAAACAAGTTTGCCTTAAGAAGGCTAGCACAAACTGGGATACAGATCGAAAGAGGCGCAGGCCTCCTGCCTGGGATCCTCCTAACTACTCCTGGTCATTGTCAGCGGGCAGCACGTAGTAGTAGGCACCTCCGGTGTAGTAGGAGTCGTCGTCGACGGTGGCGTCTGGATCCTGGGCTCCAACATCTGGTTGCGACAACCAGGTAGGAGGGATAGGAGGAAAAGAGGGAGAAAGCAGCCGTGAGTACTCATCCAAAGTACTCGCAAGCAAGGAGCTACACTACATATGCATGCATTGGTATCAAATGGAATAAGGGTATCATAAGTGGACTGAACTGCAGAATGCCAGAATAAGAGGGGGATAACTAATCATGTCGAAGACTACGCTTCTGGAAGCCTCCGGCTTGCAGCATGTAGAAGAGAGTAGACTGAAGTCCTCCAAGTAGCATCGTATAGCATAATCCTACCCGATGATCCTCTCCTCGTCGCCCTGTTAGAGAGCGATCACCGGGTTATATCTGGCACTTGGAAGGGTGTGTTTTATTAAGTATCCGGTTCTAGTTGTCATAAGGTCAAGGTACAACTCCGGGTCGTCCTTTTACCGAGGGACACGGCTATTCGAATAGATAAACTTCCCTGCAGGGGTGCACCAGATAACCCAACACGCTCGATCCCATTTGGCCGGACACACTTTTCTGGGTCATGCCCGACCTCGGAAGATCAACACGTCGCAGCCCTACCTAGGCACAACAGAGAGGTCAGCACGCTGGTCTAAATCCTATGGCGCAGGGGTCTGGGCCCATCGCCCTTTGCACACCTGCACGTTGCGAACGCGGCCGGAAGCAGACCTAGCCTAGTGGCGTTCCAGTCCAATCCGGCGCGCGCCACTCAGTCGCTGACGTCACGAAGGCTTCGGCTGATACCACGACGTCGAGTGCCCATAACTGTCCCCGCGTAGATGGTTAGTGTGTATAAGCCAGATGGCCAGACTCAGATCAAATACCCAGATCTCGTTAAGCGTGTTAAGTATCTGCGAACGCCGACCAGGGCCAGGCCCACCTCTCTCCTAGGTGATCTGAACCTGCCCTGTCGCTCTGCCTCAAAGATCCACTCGCGGGTGCTCCTCAAGCCGACCCGTCTTTAGTCACCACATGAATCCTGTATAAAGTAGATAGTATATACCCGTGATCACCTCCCGAGTGATCACGGCCCGATAGTATAGCATAGCAGACGGACAAGGATGTAGGGCCACTGATGGTAAACTAGCATCCTAAACTAAGCAGGTAGGATTGCAGGTAAAGGTATCAACAGTAGTAACAAGGACAGGCTATGCACCAGGATAGGAATAACGAAAGCAGTAACATGCTACACTACTCTAATGCAAGCAGTATAGAGGAGAGTAGGCGATATCTGGTGATCAAGGGGGGGGGCTTACCTGGTTGCTCTGGCAAGAGAGAGGGGTCGTCAACTCCGTAGTCGTACTGGGTAGCAGCGGCGTCGGTCTCAGTGTCTATTGAGAGAAGAGGGGGGAGAAACAATAAATATTTAAGCAAGCAGATGCATAGTGATGCATGACATGACAAGTAACGGCGTTAGAGGTGCCCTAACACGGTACGTGATGATACCGGTGAAGGAAGGAAACATCCGGGAAAGTATCCCCGATGTTTCGCATTTTCGGGCAGAGGAGCCGGAGGGGGAAAAGTTGCGTGTTTGCTATGCTAGGGATGCGTGGCGGACGAACGGGCTGCGTATCCGGGTTCGTCTCGCCGTTCTAAGCAACTTTCATGTACAAAGTTTTTTCATCCAAGCTACGGTTTATTTTATATTAATTTTAAATTTTTAAATCATTTCCTAAATTAATAATTAATTTTAATTTGAAAATTAAATGTTAAATTGCTATGGGTACTTAGAAGTGTACCCAAAGATGGGCTTGGGTGGCTGACCAGCAGGCCCAGTTGACTTGGTCAACTGCCCAGTCAGCAGAGACTCACTGATGGGGCCGGTCAAAGTCAACAGCCCAGTCAGCATTGACGGTTGACTGGTCAAACTAATTAGTGGGTCCCGCTTGTCATAGGCTCATAATAATTAAACAAGGTTAGTTAGTTTTAACTAAATGATTAGGTTAATCTAATCCAGATTATTTAAGTTGATTAATTAATTAACTGATTAAACTAATATTTTAATTATTATTTATTTATTTATTTTTAATTCTTTTTTTAACAAAAACGTTCTGGGGGGGGTCCCATGTGTCTGTGGCCCAGAGGGCATTAGCGGGTTTGGGCGGCGGTTAACGGGGCGGGCGCTGGGTGCGGGCGCTCGTGCCCGAGGCCACAGCAGCAGGCCGAGCACGGCGGCAGAGGGGCACGGCGCGGGGAGGCCGCGGGGCGTGGGCAAGCACGGGCGCGCGTGGCCTACATGCACAGCAGGGATGAGGCGGCGCGGCGCAGGCAGCGAAGAGTCAGGTGGGGGGCGCGAGCGGCGAGCCGTGGTGCAGAGCGGGCGTGGTGGCATGGCCGGGCGAGGACGGCACTGGAGTAGGGGCGGCCCCAGACGACGGCGGCCCTAGTGGGCGCGGCCAGGCGCCGCGGGACGGAGGCGATGGTGGCCGGGCGTAGGCGGCTCCCTGGGCAGCGCTCGCGGCCGGTGAGCGGAGCAACGACGACGGCGGCAGTGGAGCTCGATAGCGGTTGGCGTGGGCGGCTCTGAGGCGGCGCGGGATGGAGCCGAGCGTGAGGGGGGGAGGGCGCGGCCACGGCAGAGAAAGGAGGGAGGGGAGCTCACACGGGAGCAGAAGGGCACGGGCAGTGGGGCTCGGGGAGGAAGACGTGGACGGCGCGCGATGGGGAGGCAGTCCGGCGAGGAGGCTCCGACGTCGAGCAGCAGGGCGGCGTCGGGCAGGCGCCGGCGCGGCATTGAGGCGACGGGGTCGGGACGGTTCGAGCCCCCGATCCAATCGGGGGGAGAGTGGGAGGAGTGGGGGAGATTGGGGATTAGGGTTTGCGGGGGTGTGGGGATATGGGGAATGGGGGGTTGGTCGGTTGGCCTGCGGCCGAATGGGCCGGCCTGCTGGGCCGAAGCCCAGTGGGGGCCTTTCTCTTTTTTTTGTTTTCTGTTTTGTTTTTCCCCTTTGTATATTCTTTTACTATTTCTTTTCTGTTTTAATTCATTTAAAAGCCTTTAGGCATTTTATAAAAATGTGTTTACTGCACCATAATTACCCTTGTAATATTTGGCGTCCACCGAACATTTTTGTTTCAATTTTGAAAATTTTTATTGTTGACTTTAATTTTTAGTTTGAATTTGACGCGTTTTCGAATTATCCCGAGATTAGTAACAGTAATCGCAGATGACATGGCATCATTAGGAGAGTTTTGCTGTAGCCAAATTATCCGGGCGTTACAGATATTTCAGTAGGTGTCAACTTATTCAAATCAAGTCTACGATATAAAGAGAGAGGCATAACACTAACACCAGCTCCAAGATCACATAAAGCAGTTTTAACATAGTTTCTTTTAATTGAGCATGGTATAGTTGGTACTCCGGGATCTCCTAGTTTCTTAGGTATTCCACCTTTAAAAGTATAATTAGCAAGCTTGGTGGAAATTTCAGCTTCCGGTATCTTTCTTTTATTAGTTACAATTTCTTTCATGTACTTAGCATAAGGATTTAGTTTAAGCATATCAATCAAACGCATACGCAAAAAGATAAGTCTAATCATTTTAGCAAAGCGCTCAAAATCCTCATCATCCTTTTTCTTGGATGGCTTAGGAGGAAAAGGCATGGGTTTCTGAACCCAAGGCTCTCTTTCCTTACCGTGTTTCCTAGCAACAAAGTCTCTTTTATCATAACGTTGATTCTTTGATTGTGGGTTATCAAGATCAACAACAGGTTCAATCTCTATATCATTATCATTACTAGGTTGAGCATCAACATGAACATCATCATTAACATTATCACTAGTTTCATGTTCATTACCAAATTGTGCTTCAACATCAGAAATAGAAATATCATTGGGATTCTTAGGTGTGTCAATAACAGGTTCGCTAGAAGCATGCAAAGTCCTATCATTTTTCTTTTTCTTCCTTTTAGAAGGTCTAGGTGCATCTATATTATTTCTCTGAGAATCTTGCTCAATTCTCTTAGGATGGCCTTCAGGATACAATGGTTCCTGAGTAATTTTACCACCTCTAGTCATAACTCTAACAGCATTATCATTTTTCTTACTATTTAATTCATTGAGCAAATCATTCTGAGCTTTAAGTACTTGTTCTACTTGAGTGGTAACCATAGAAGCATGTTCACTAATGAGTTTAAGTTCACCTTTAACTCTAGACATATAATCACCCAAGTGTTCAATCATATAAGCATTTTGTTTCAATTGTCTACCAAAGTAAGCATTGAAGTCTTCTT
The DNA here is from genome assembly GCA_034509565.1 of Triticum monococcum. Lineage (NCBI taxonomy): Eukaryota > Viridiplantae > Streptophyta > Magnoliopsida > Poales > Poaceae > Triticum > Triticum monococcum. Next base: position 180,734,531 of record CM067844.1, read on the forward strand.
TCTTAACCATAAAGTTATCAAACTCATCCAAACATTGGCTAGCAAACTTAGTAGGAGGGATTTCAGCTTTATCATATCTATAGAGAGAATTTACCTTTACTACCTGTGTCGGGTTATCAAGACCATGTGTTTCTTCAATAGGTGATGGATTAAAACCATATATTTCTTTAACAGGCGGTAAATTAAGACCAAGTATTTCTTCAATAGGAGGTAAATTCTTAACATCTTCAGCTTTAATACCCTTTTATTTCATAGATTTCTTTACCTCTTGCATATCTTCAGGACTGAGAAATAGAACACCCCTTTTCTTCGAAGTTGGTTTAGGAATACACTACACCACAACACTAACGCAAGGACACAAAAACTGCTGGGAGAAGTCACTTACAAGGGCAGACAAACTGCCGGGAACGATATTGTACCGGCAGATAGAGATCTCCCGGCAGTTTGTATGCCGCCATGTTCACATTTCCCGGCAGTTTGTATGCCGCCATGTTGACATTTCCCCTGGCAGTTTCTATTCTCCTGGCAGACTTGTTCTCCTGGCAGTTAATAGCTTCCCGGCAGTTAATATGCCAGTGCTACAAGTACCCCGACATATATGGCTATTACACTCTAGTATTGCATTTATTTCACATTTAGATACACACTGATGAGGCACCCATTCAAATAAGGCAGAAGGAAACTGCACGTGTACTTCACATTTATATTATAAATAAATTCTCATAGTCAAACATTTACATGGTTACAATGTATGCGATTCACAGATTACACATGAAGAATTGCAGCATAATTTAGCATATGCAGTTTTAAGACGTCCAAGTTGTACAGAATGGAACTAGCACAGAGAGTAAAACTTGTAAGTCTTCTACTTGAGCTCGGGGCAAGATATCTTAACCAGTCTTCTGGAACATTTCCAACCTGGACAGGAAGAGAACAATTGAAAAGTACATGTATTATAAAACATGATCTGTATCACATTTATTTACAACACTGAAAGAATATAATGAGTGCACCATTCCCACTTCTATAACAAAGCCGTCTACATCAAGAATGTGATACCGTTTTTCTTGCATCAAGGAAAAAAGTGTATTGGATCAAAGAAAATGAAGTGCTGGACTATGCGTATAGGAATACAAGAGAAGGAACCACCTATGCTCTTCATAAATGGTTCTATGGCAGGCAAACCAAGACACTGTTTCAAGTACTGGCCCAATGGCAAAAGACTAACCTTCAGACCACACATGACATGCAAAAGCTTAGTTCCAGAACATGCATACACTGGACATGTAAAAGCTTCCACTAATTGTATCCATAAAAAGACTTAGCGCATTCAACACATGCATACACAGGCCAAGCAAAAGCTCAGTTCATATGTTTACTACAGTTTCATTTGCATGAAGCTTATAAGAAACCAAATGCTAAATGAAGGTTCAATGTTCTGAAATAGCAGCAAGCATGTATCCGAAAGCAAAATACTATAGCCAAGACTTAACTACCAAGATTATGACCTCCTTAGTTTGCTTGTGGTCACGTAGCTTCTTTTTCCATGAACTTAGAATCCACTTTCAGCTGCATACTCTGAAGCAAAGACTTTTAAGAAATCAACCATAATAGTCATTGGTAAATGGAAGATATCTTCAACATAAATAAACTTGGACTATAGGAATGCAAAGATAGTACTAGTTGGGCGAAGATAAATAAACTGGACTCATTCCAGTTACTACTCTGAAGAAAAAGGGACAGAAGTTTGCAAAGAAATCTCACCTGTCAAATGCTCTCAGTTGGGGCAAAGTAGAGGAGGCGGCATGGGGAGAGGATGTAGAGGAGGCCTACAATAAGTGACAATAAGCTCAAACAAAGTACTACTATCACCTTGTAAAAGAAACGAGAAGGGAGTTACCTGCTGTTTCTTTTACATCCCCTTACATAAAGCTAGAACTCTAGAATCAATTAACATGTCAAGAGGTTACATAACCCAAATACTCCCAAGTATCCACCCTCAACCTACAAACCAAGGACAGGTTCTAGTTGGTTTAGTTTACAGAAATTACGAAGCAAAGGTAGAAAGTTTTGTAGATTAATCTCATATTTCTGACAAACCTTACAAGCTTGATACAAAAAAATTTAACTGCAGAGAAAACAAAATCAACTTTAAATATTTTCATTTGCAAATCAAAATCCCAGTTCATATGTTTACCGCAGTTTCATTTGGATGAAGCATATAAGAAACGAAATGCTAAAAAGTTTCAATGTTCTGATAGCAGCAAGCATGTATCCAAAAGCAAAATACTGAATCCAATCAGCTTTTCCATGTCCTTTGTCAGTTACTTACCTATATGAAACTGAAACTTAAAAATGCCAGAACTGAACATTGATTTTCACCAGCGATACTCTGTTTTAAACCTTGGTTTACCACCTGTTCTTGTTTTAACATAAATATATCTGTAGATTCGAGGTTGATATAACAAATGCTTTGGTTTTTTCGCCATCAAAGATGCGAATGGGATAGCGCTGCTAATCCTCAGCCAAGTCATTCAGCAAAATGTTCAGGTGGCTGCTCTTTGTTCAAAATTGTCTTATTCCCATGTTGCCCTGCATTCTACATTGCAAAGTGGCATAAGCAGGTTATATACACAAAGTTAGTGTACTAGCCAGCGAATCAGGTTGGCACGTATTTGGGCTTGCTTTTCCTTCTAAGTCTCTGTATCTACTAGGTTGCCCACAATATAAAAAAATTAGACAAGGCTTTGTACAAATAGACAAGCTGATTTATGCACCAGTTTAGGACCCGTGATGAATGGAACATGAATCAAATTAAAGTTATGAGTTGGGCCATGTATGGCACGGATTGCATATAATTGCATGTTTAAGTATATTATTACGTACTAGATTACATAAAAATACAAGTGAGTGAGCATGGAATCTAACGAAAATCATTTATATACATGGCAGAGTCTATCGTGTACATGAAAGAAAGTGGATCCAATTGCAGTTTATATCATATCCTCAAATACTTCATGTGAATTGAAGAAACAAGATATTTTCAGTAGTCAAAAGACAATTATATCTGTAATGGATGAAAATAAGACCAGCTCGCACACCCTTTGCTCCCAAGTCCCACAATCAATGCATAAAAACAAGATTTTTGTAAAGAAAAACAGAGTTGATATAACTAAGGTAAAGTTCACTTGTGTTAACCAATATGTTGACTCAGTGTCCACAATCCTATTGTTTCTAATTAATAGTGTTTGAAAGCCAGATTATATGTGTGAAGAGAGCGTTACCACTCATTGAAAATTTGGTGAACAAGCTGCAGTTTCTTTATTTCCCTTGCAAGATTGGTGTTTCCTTCTCTCTCTTTTCCACGAGTGTTGCTTCATGTTCTTTGTTAGGACTGCAGATTCTTTATTTCTTCAAGGAGCATAGCTTCATTCTCCTTTGTCAGGCCTCCTACTCCCCTCTTATTTTGCTGTGGCAAAACAGAGAAACATATAAAAAAATGTTATATGATGAATATTTGCTCAGAAACAATGTGGCCAAAGGTAGGCACAAGATGCAAAGTGTCAGCTAGCTCACGAACAGGCCAAAATTCAGAGGGTGTCGTCACTCGTTCTCTGTGGTAGCAGGAACCAAAAATCCATACAAAAATTTGGGTGAGAACTCACATCAAACCAAACAAATCTAACAACCTCATCTCAACGTACAAAATTGACAACATCCAAAGGGAGCTGCCCTCTAGGAGGCAGGAGGAGGGACACGAGAGAGGAGGATGAACCTGGTCCGGCGGCATGCTCGGTGTAAGCTTCGTCGTCAAGCAGATAAGGAGAGGTTCAGAGTCCTGGTAAGGAAAAACTCGTCTACATCAGGTTTCCAACATGACGGATAGGAGCAGCATCTTGTTTCTTGTACTACCAGCGTAGTGAGGAGCATGCACCAAACTCACCGTCGGGGTGGAGGGGGCCATGGTGGGAAGCCTACCCGTGCTCGGCAGCGCAGAGGCGTGGTTGGGGGGGGCGACCCTGAGATGCAGAGGAGCCAGGAAGAACCGCTTCCTCTCGCCCTTGCCATCGGCCGTCGCAGGATTAGTGCTGGAGATGAAGGCAACATCGATCTGACGCACCGGCGCCGTCAGCCATTCCCGGCGGCGGTGCCGAAGGGAGGGAGGTGACCCCAACCCCGATGCACTTGCGCCATCGATCCTAGTGAGGGTCGCACATGTTGGTGGAGGGGTTGGCCAAGGGTGGAAGGAGCGGTGAGGGAGGAGGGGGTCGGCGGCGGCGACGTTGGTCGGGACGAGGGCTAGGGTCTGGGAGGAGGGTTCGATGTGGGGAAGAACTGTTTTTTTAGGATAGGGGGAGAACTGGTGGGGGCCGCAGATATATTTTGGTCTCGCGCGCGCTTGCGCGCGTTTTGCCCAATTTTTCCGGTCTCGCGCCAGAGACAGTCCTGTCAGATAGTGGGCCGAGATTCACTTATGCCGGCAGTTAGGGGGGCGTGGATGATAGAAATCATCACCAGCAGTCCATATGCCCTAACTATTCAATTTTTCCCGGCAGTTTACCTGCCCTTTAGTATTTCTTCCGGCAGTAGCATGATCCCCGGCAGACTATTTGCCCTTGTTCATGTATTTCTCCCGGCAGTTAATTGCCCCCAATCTAGTGTTGTGGTGTAGTGATAGGATCAGGAAGTGTCCAATTATTTTCATTTGTCAACATATTATTCAATAGAATTTCAGCTTCATCCAGTGTTCTTCCCCTGAAAACAGAAACATCACAACTATCGAGGTATGGAAGCATTGGTTAGTTCATTATAAAAGATATCAAGTATTTCATTTTTCTTAAGAGGGTGATCAGGCAAATCATTAAGTAATTGGAGAAGCCTCCCCCAAGCTTGTGGGAGACTCTCTTCTTCAATTTGCACAAAATTATATATATCCCTTAAGGCAGCTTGTTTCTTATGAGCAGGGAAATATTTAGCAGAGAAGTAATAAATCATATCATGGGGACTACGCATACAACCAGGATCAAGAGAATTAAACCATATCTTAGCATCACCCTTTAATAAGAATGGAAATATTTGAAGGATATAAAAGTAGTGAGTTCTCTCATCATTAGTGAACAGGGTTGCTATATCATTTAATTTAGTAAGATGTGCCACAACAGCTTCAGATTCATAGCCATCAAAAGGATCAGATTCAACCAAAGTAATTATATCAAGATCAATAGAGAATTCATAATCCTTATTACTAACAAAGATAGGTGAAGTAGCATAAGCAGGATCATATTTCATTCTAGCATTCAAAGTTTGTTGTTTAAGCTTAGCTAATAATTTCTTAAGATCACTTCTATCATTGCAAGCAAGAAAGTCTCTTTTAGTTTCTTCATCCATAACATAGCCCTCAGGCACAACAGGTAATTCATATTTATTAGGAGAGCCTTCATCATCACTTTCATTAATATTATCAGTTTCACTAATTTCATTCTCTCTAGCCCTAGCAAGTTGTTCATCAAGAAATTCACCAAGTGGCACAGTAGTATCAAGCATAGAAGTAGTTTCATCATAAGTATCATGCATAGCACATCATCAATAATATGCGACATATCAGAATTAATAGCAGAAGCAGGTCTAGGTGTCGCAAGCTTACTCAAAACAGAAAGTGAATCAACTGCAGAGCTAGATGGCAGTTCCTTACCTCCCCTCGTAGTTGAGGGATAAATCTTGGTTCTTGGATCTTTCAAGCTCTTCATAATGATAAGAAGATATAAATCCCAAGTGACTCAAAGAATAGAGCTATGCTCCCCGGCAACGGCGCCAGAAAATAGTCTTGATAACCCACCAGTATAGGGGATCGCAATAGTTTTCGAGGGTAGAGTATTCAATACAAATTTATTGATTCGACACAAGCGGAGCCAAAGAATATTCTCAAGTATTGGCGGCTGAGTTGTCAATTCAACCACACCTGGAAACTTAGTATCTGCAACAAAGTGTTTAGTAGCAGAGTAATATGATAGTAGTGGTAACCGTAGCAAAAGGTAATGATAGCAAAAGTAATATTTTTGGTGTTCTGTAGTGATGGTGATAATAGCAACGGAAAAGTAAATAAGCGAAGAACAATATATGGAAAGCTCGTAGGCAATGGATCGGTGATAGAGAATTATGCCGGATGTGGTTCATCATGTAACAATCATAACATAGGGTGACACAGAACTAGCTCCAATTCATCAATGTAATGTAGGCATGTGTTCCGAATATAGTATTACGTGCTTATGGAAAAGAACTTGCATGACATCTTTTGTCCTACCCTCCCGTGGCAGCGGGGTCCTAGTGGAAACTAAGGGATATTAAGGCCTCCTTTTAATAGAGTACCGGACCAAAGCATTAACACATAGTGAATACATGTACTCCTCAAACTACGGTCATCACCAGGAGTGGTCCCGATTATTGTCACTTCGGGGTTGCCGGATCATAACACATAGTAGGTGACTATAGACTTGCAAGATAGGATCAAGAACTCACATATATTCATGAAAACATAATAGGTTCAGATATGAAATCATGGCACTCGGGCCCTAGTGACAAGCATTAAGCATAGCAAAGTCATAGCAACATCAATCTTAGAACATAGTGGATACTAGGGACCAAACCCTAACAAAACTAACTTGATTACATGAAAATCTCATCCAACCCGTCACCGTCCAGCACAGAGGCGGAGGACGAAAAAATTTAAGGTGTGGCAAAGTCTTAAACAAAGATTTTGTTTGATGCAAACCAAAAGATTCGATACACACTAACAATGCACACTACAAACCAATAACTAAATACAATGAAAATGTAGACTTGTTTCAATAGAAACCAATCTAAAACATACCGATAATGAAGTTTTCGATGGCCTCTAGAAGACCCAGGCAATGGCAGTGCTCTACCCTCCGTCTGATAATCTTTCTTAATTTTACCATGATCAATACTTTTGAAGATCCCTCGCTCAATGTAAACACCATAAGTCATTAAGCCCTCCGGTGGGCAAGCCCCTTCTATTTCCTCTCCATCTTCTGCCAATCTGCCTCATGAGTCTGTTGACGAACACGACGCTGCACTAGCCATGAAGGATGCGAAGCTCGCTGCCCGGCTGCCCCTACGCCATCGCTCGCTGCTGTCGCCCGCTAGCCCCCACCCTCAGCCGTCGCTCGCTGGGCAATGCACCCTGGGCGGCAGCGCCCAGCCACCCGCTTGCTCGACGCCCCAGACTTCGTGGACCGTCGCCTGGCCAGCCACCGCCGCGGCGCTAGGTTTGGGAGTGGCCGAGTGGGGCGTGTGCGTCCTGTGCATCAAGTTTTTTTTGAGGTACATGTGCATGCGAGGTGCGATGCGTCGTTCGTTGTGTTGTTCGGCGCTGGCTCAACCGCTTGTGGCCCAACTGCCTCAATGGCCCATTAACCAGTCCCGAACGGGCCTTTTCTTAGCATCTTTCGCGATTTTCCTAGCGACTATAATTAGCTTAGCCAGCGTCCAGCGAGACGAGATGCATACATATATAAAAGAAGTTTTGCACCGTTAAGGTATGGCAGACGCCATACCTTGCCCACCGGGGGCCTCCGCCACTGGTCCAGCAAGCCTATGATGGAATTACTCATGCACGGTGGTGAGCATCATGAAATTGGTGATGGAGGAAGGTTGATAATGACGATGGCGACGGATTCCCCTCTTCGAAGCCCCGAACGGACTCCAGATCAGCCCTCCCGAGAGAGTTTAGGGCTTGGCGGCGGCTCCGTATTGTAAAACGCGATGTATCCTTCTTCTTTATTTTTTTCTCCCCGAACACAAATATACGGAGTTAAGGTTGAGGTCAGTGGAGCTCCAGGGGGCCCACGAGGCAGGGGGCGCGCCCAGGGGGGCACCCCCCCCCCCGCCCTCGTGGCTAGGGTGTGGGCCCCCTGGCCTTGATTCTTTGCCAGTATTTTTTATTATTTCCAAAAATAATCTCCGTGGAGTTTCAGGTCATTCCGAGAACTTTTTTTTTCTGCACATAAATAACACCATGGCAATTCTGCTGAAAACAGCGTCAGTCCGGGTTAGTTCCATTCAAATCATGCAAGTTAGAGTCCAAAACAAGGGCAAAAGTGTTTGGGAAAGTAGATACGATGGAGGCGTATCACACCCAAAGTGCAGAACACTGATTCCTCATCCAAAGGCAGTCTTCCACATCACGGAATCACGAATTCCCTGGAGGCAGGATCATAAATCTCACCGAGCCAGTCGCATACAGGGTTCACTAGGTTCTTGCACCGAATATCCATCAGAGCGTGCATCCCCATCTCACCAGCAACTCCCTTTTGCTCATCAGTAAATCCCTCGGTCAATATAGTCAGACGTTCTTGCGAAGCCCTATTGCGATAACGTTTCTTCTTCCGCATAACAGAAAAAGGATAATTTGTTGCCATGTTTCAATGTCGTGAATATTTAGTTTCTAACGGAAGATTGCAAACTCAATGTGACATTAAATACATACGCGAGTGGAAAGTGATCTCATCGCCATCTTTCGTCCGACCAGTTGCGTGATTCTGTTGCGGTAACTCCATGAAGTCATCGTCATCGTCTTGATGGTCGCCGTGAGCCATTGTGCTAAGGTAAGAACAAAACACACGTTAGGGTGAAATGAAAACACAGCCGACAGATACAAAAAGAAATGCATAAAGTAAATATTCACTTGATATCTTCGATGAACGAAAATATGAAAACTCTAATGGTTGCCCCAAAGTTTAAGCATCTGAAGAAGGCAGTGATTGCCATGTGCTGAACATGCACAAGAAGGCAGAAAAATAAATCAAAATGGAAAAGCAGTTACAAAAGCATGGCAACTGGATCTGTATGAGCTTCTGAAGGAAGCAGTTGCCAGCTAGAAGAATCTACTTGCCATATTGGCTCAATTGAAAGTGGCAAATGAGGCAGATAATAGGAACACTCACCCCCACCCCCTAGGATTGTCCAACATGAAATGTGGGAACTAACACATTGGCTTCATAAAAATGTACAGATCACATCTACTAGGTTCAAGTTGCCATGTTACCACAAGTGTGACGCCCCCGATTTAATCATACACTAAACATACACGCAAACGTGTACGATCAAGATCAGGGACTCACGGGAAGATATCACAACACAACTCTACAAATAAAATAAGTCATACAAGCATCATATTACAAGCCAGGGGCCTCGAAGGCTCGAATACGAGAGCTCGATCATAGACGAGTCAGCGGAAGCAACAATATCTGAGTACAGACATAAGTTAAACAAGTTTGCCTTAAGAAGGCTAGCACAAACTGGGATACAGATCGAAAGAGGCGCAGGCCTCCTGCCTGGGATCCTCCTAACTACTCCTGGTCGTCGTCAGCGGGCATCACGTAGTAGTAGGCACCTCCGGTGTAGGGGTCGTCGTCGACGGTGGCGTCTGGCTCCTGGGCTCCAACATCTGGTTGCGACAACCAGAAAGAAAGGAAAGGGGGAAAAAGGGGGGAGAAAGCAACCGTGAGTACTCATCCAAAGTACTCGCAAGCAAGGAGCTACACTACATATGCATGGGTATCAAATGGAGTAAGGGTATCATATGTGGACTGAACTGCAGAAAGCCAGAATAAGAGGGGGATAGCTAGTCCTTTCGAAGACTACGCTTCTGGCAGCCTCCGTCTTGCAACATGTAGAAGAGAGTAGACTGAAGTCCTCCAAGTAGCATCGTATAGCATAATCCTAACCGATGATCCTCCCCTCGTCGCCCTGTGAGAGAGCGATCACCGGTTGTATCTGGCACTTGGAAGGGTGTGTTTTATTAAATATCCGGTTCTAGTTGTCATAAGGTCAAGGTACAACTCCGGGTCGTCCTTTTACCGAGGGACACGGCTATTCGAATAGATAAACTTCCCTGCAGGGGTGCACCACATACCCCAACACGCTCGATCCCATTTGGCCGGACACACTTTCCTGGGTCATGACCGGCCTCGGAAGATCAACACGTCGCAGCCCTACCTAGGCCCAACAGAGAGGTCAGCACGCCGGTCTAAATCCTATGGCGCAGGGGTCTGGGCCCATCGCCCTTTGCACACCTGCACGTTGCGTACGCGGCCGGAAGCAGACCTAGCCTAGTGGCTTTCCAGTCCAATCCGGCGCGCGCCACTCAGTCGCTGACGTCACGAAGGCTTCGGCTGATACCACGACGTCGGGATACCCATAACTGCTCCCACGTAGATGGTTAGTGCGTATAGACCAAATGGCCAGACTCAGATCAAATACCCAGATCTCGTTAAGCGTGTTAAGTATCCGCGAACGCCGACCAGGGCCAGGCCCACCCCTCTCCTAGGTGGTCTCAACCTGCCCTGTCGCTCCGCCTCAAGTAACAGTCGGGGGCCGTCGGGAACCCAGGCCCACCTCTACCGGGATGGAGCCACCTGCCCCTTCAGCCCCCATCTCCGAACAGTATCACAGGTAATGTAACTGTGTAAAGTATATAGCCTATGCCCGTGATCACTTCCCGAAGTGATCACGGCCCAGTAGTATAGCATGGCGGACGGACAAGAATGTAGGGCCACTGGTGATAAACTAGCATCCTATACTAAACATTAGGTTTGCAGGTAAAGGTAACAACAGTAGTAGCAAGGACAGGCTATGCATCAGTATAGGATTAACGGGAAACAGTAACATGCTACACTACTCTAATGCAAGCAGTATAGAGAAGAGTAGGCGATATCTGGTGATCAAAGGGGGGGCTTGCCTGGTTGCTCTGGCAAGAGAGAGGGGTCGTCAACACCGTAGTCGTACTGGGTAGTAGCGGCGTCGGTCTCGGTGTCTATCGAGAGAAGAGGGGGAAGAAACAATAAATATTTAAGCAAGCATATGCATAATGATGCATGACATGACAAGTAACGGCGTTAGAGGTGCCCTGACGCGGTAATAGGTGATACCGGTGAAGGGGGATGACATCCGGGAAAGTATCCCCGGTGTTTTGCGTTTTCGGGCAGAGTAGCCGGAGGGGGAAAGTTGCGAGTTTGTTATGCTAGGGATGCGTGGCGGACGAACGGGCTGCGTATCCGGAATCGTCTCGTCGTTCTGAGCAACTTTCATGTTGAAAATATTTTAATCCGAGTTACGGATTAAAAGATATGATTTTCTAAAGATTTAACCATTTTCTGGAATTTATTTAATTATTTAAATCAACATTATCCGAAACAGTGCTTGCTGACGTCAGCATGACGTCAGCAGTCAACAGAGGGTTGACTGGGTCAAACTGACGTGTGGGTCCAGTGGGACCCACCTGTCATTCACTGTTTAGCCTAATCAGGATTAACTAAACTAATTACTAATTAATTAAACTAATAATTAATTATGTTAATCTAATTATGATTAATTAGGTTAATTAATTCCTTAATTAATTAATTAATTAACTATTTATCTATTTATTTAATTACTCTTATTACTTATTAATTTTAATTAATTCTTTTTCTTTTTTTTAAAACGTTCTGTGGGCGTCGGCCCCACATGTCATTGGGCCCTGGGGGCTAGCGGGCAAAAGGGGCAGCGGGCGGAGCCCCGTTTAGCGCGCGGGCGCTGGGTGCGTGCGCACCCGAACGGGCGCTCGCCCGCAGGGCGGGACGAGGACGCCGGGGCAAGGATGGAGGGGCTCGCCGGTGCGGCCATCTCCGGCGATGGCCGGCGGAGGCGAGGGGTGGCGCCGGTGCGGTCTGAGCAGCGCGGAGGGGCAGGCGCGGTGGCGCGGCCACGGGACAGAGGGAGAGACGGGGGAGGGCGAGGCCATGGCCGAGCCACGACGGGCGCGCGCGCGCGTCGGCGCGGTCAGGAGGGGCCGGCCACGGCGCGGGCACGGGAGCCGGGCGGCGCGCAGGACAGAGGGGAGAGGAGGAGCGGCCGGAGTTGGCCGCGGGTGTGGCGGGGCAGAGGGGTCACGAGGGGCGTCCGTGCGGCGGCCGCGGCGAGGCGCGGTTCGTGCGTGCGCCGGCGACAGAGGGAGGGAGCAAGGCGGGGCAGCTCACGGGGAGGGACGCGTAGGGTCTCGGAGGCGAGCTCGGTGGAGGTCGGGGAGGTCCGGCGAGGGAGAGGTCGAGGCGGCGAAGGGGCTCCCGCGGCGGGGCGAGGGAGGAGCTTCGGGCGGTGAGGTGGACCGGCGAGGAGGAGGCAGCGGGGGGGCCGGGAAGGTCCACGGGCGGCGGCGGCGTTCTGGCGAGGGGGGGGGAGCGACGGGATCGGGGCGACGGGATCGGGCGCCTCCTCCCTCGATCCCGATCCAGTCGGGGGAGAGGGGGAGATATTTTGGGGAGCGGGGGGGGGGGGAATGGATAGGGCTAGGGTTTCGGGGGGGGGGGGGTTATGTGGGAACGGGGTGGGCCGGTCGGCTGGCCTCGTGGCCTGCTGGGCCGGAGCCCAGTGGGTTGCCCCTCTTTTTTTTTTAGTTAGGTTTTGTCTTTTTCTTTTATTTATTTTCTCTTTTGTTTTTTTTATTCATTCTAAAATACTTAGGCAGTTTTTAAAATGTGTTGATTACACTATAATTACCAGTGCAATATTCTGCAACCCCCGAACATTTTTGTTTTAATTTTTGAAAACTTTTATTGTTAATTGTAATTTGAATTTGAATTTGAACGGTTTCGGATTGTTGCGAGGTTAGCAACAGTAATCGGGATGACGTGCCATGATTAGCGTGGGATTACTGTAGCAAGATTATCCGGGCGTTACAAATCTCCTCCACTACAAGAAATCTCGTCCCGAGATTTAGGAGGTAGAAGGAAACAGTGCGGGGTATTCATCACGCAGGCGATCCTCGCGTTCCCAGGTAGCTTCGTCCTCAGAGTGATTCGACCACTGGACCTTGAGGAACTTGATCGCCTTCTGGCGTGTGCGGCGTTCAGCTTGGTCGAGAATGCGGACCGGATGCTCTTTATAGGAGAGGTCCTGTTGCAATTCGAGCACTTCATGATCCACTGCTCGGATTGGGTCCTTGAAACAGCGTCGGAGTTGTGACACGTGGAACACATCGTGAACCTGCGAAAGGTTCGGCGGAAGCTCCAATTGATATGCCACTTTTCCACGCCTCTCGAGAATAGTGAAAGGACCAATATAGCGAGGAGCTAGCTTTCCTTTAATCCCGAAGCGGTGAGCACCCTTCATTGGTGTAACTCGAAGATAAGCCTTTTCGCCAGGTTGATAGACCATGTCTTGGTGATGACGGTCATACTGACTTTTCTGACGTGACTGAGCAGTCTTGAGATGCTCGCGAATAATGCGAACTTGTTCTTCGGCCTGTTGGATAATATCCGGACCGAAGAGTGGGCGTTCCCCAGTTTCTGACCAGTTCAGAGGGGTTCGACACTTCCGTCCATAAAGCACTTCGAAGGGGGACATCTTCAGACTAGCTTGATAGCTATTATTATAAGAGAACTCGGCATATGGAAGAGATTCCTCCCATCTCTTGCCGAATGAGATTACACAAGCTCGAAGCATGTCTTCGAGAACTTGGTTGACACGTTCAACTTGCCCTTGTGACTGAGGATGGAACGCAGTACTGAACGACAGATGAGTCCCCATAGCTTCTTGGAAACTTGCCCAAAACCTTGAAGTGAATAAGCTGCCACGGTCCGAACTGATGACCAGTGGAATACCGTGGAGTGAAACAATTCTGGACATGTAGAGAGTTGCAAGCTGACTAGCAGTGATAGTTTCTTTGACCGCCAGAAAATGGGCAACTTTGGAAAGCCGGTCAATGACGACAAGAATAGCATCATTACCTTTCTGAGATTTGGGAAATCCAGTGACGAAGTCCATTTCAACATGGTCCCATTTCCATTCAGGAATAGAGATAGGTTGCAGAGTCCCAGCAGGCCTTTGATGCTCTGCCTTGATTCGGCGACAAACGTCACATTCAGCAACATAACGAGCAATGTCCTGCTTCATATTAGACCACCAAAATCTTTGACGAATATCCTGGTACATCTTGGTACTACCAGGATGGATGGACAGAGGTGTATCATGGGCTTCTTGCATAACCCTTTTAGTCTTATCCAGGTTTTTCTTCGAACAAGGTACCACTAAGCGGCCTTTGAAATACAAGGCGCCATCGTCAGCAACAGTGAAGAATGAGGGCTTTCCTTTTTTGAGGTCGCGCTTAATCTTGAGGACTTCATCGTCACACTTCTGTATCCATTTGATGGTGTCCACAAGATCTGGTTTCGCAACCAGGGTATTGAGAGAACCCTTGGAAACAACATGGAGGTTCTGTTTGGGGAAACCTTCGGGAGGGGGAGCGAGTGATCCCGGAGGAACAATATGGAGGTTCAGCCTTCTAAATTCTTCAACAAGCGATGGGTGAACTTTGTGAACCTGGAGGTGGTTACAGTAATACTTGCGGCTCAAGGCATCAGCCATTACATTAGCCTTGCCGGGGGTATAGGATATACCCACGTCAAAGTCTGCAACAGTCTCCATCCATCTTTGCTGACGTAGATTTAAATCTGGCTGAGTAAACAGATACTTCAGACTTTGATGGTCGGTGAAGATCTCGCAACGATTACCGAGAAGGTAATGTCGCCACTGCTTTAGTGCATGAATGACAGCAGCAAGCTCGAGGTCGTGAACTGGGTAGTTTTCTTCATGAGGACGCAGTTGACGAGAGGCATACGCAATCACTCTGCGCTCTTGCATTAGGATACAACCTAATCCTTGACGGGAAGCGTCGCAGTAAATGACGAAGTCCTTCTTAGTATCAGGTGGAGCAAGTACGGGGGCAGAAGTCAACTTGTCTTTGAGCGCCTGGAAACTTTCCTGACACTTGTCTGTCCAGTCGAACTTGACACCCTTATGCAATAAATTAGTCAGAGGCCTGGCAATCTTGGAGAAGTTCTCGACGAATCGACGGCAATAGCTGGCGAGACCGAGAAAACTTCGGACTTGCTTCACATTCTTCGGGGGAGTCCAATCGAGAATAGCCTGAACTCGTTCAGGGTTGACGGCAATACCATCTTTGGAGATGACATGCCCAAGATAGGTTACTTCGGGAAGCCAGAATTCACACTTGGAATACTTAGCATACAGCTGATGTTCTCGAAGCTTCTCTAGCACAAGACGCAGATGTACAGCATGTTCTTCCTCGTTCTTGGAAAATACAAGGATATCGTCCAGATATACCACGACGAACTTGTCGAGGTAACCCATGAATATATAATTCATCAGACGAGAGAAGGTGGCGGGAGCATTCGTTAAGCCGAATGACATGACGGTGTACTCATACGACCCATACCGAGTCACGAAGGCGGTTTTTGGGATGTCCTCTTCACGAACACGGATCTGGTGGTAACCCAACCTCAAGTCGAGTTTGGAGAACACTGATGAACCAGCCAGTTGATCATAAAGATCATTGATCCGAGGAAGAGGGTATTTATTCTGAATGGTAGCTTGGTTTATAGGACGGTAGTCTTGGACCAATCGGTTTGTCCCATCCTTCTTCCTAACAAAGAGAGAAGGTGCTCCCCAAGGAGAGCAACTTGGACGAATGAAACCTTTGACAAGAGATTTGTCGATTTCCTCCTTAAGCTCAATGAGTTCATGCGGCGGCATCTTATAGGGTCGTTTAGCTATAGGGGTAGTGCCGGGTTTCAAGTCGATGATGAATTCGACAGCTCTAGCAGGAGGAATCCCTGGAAGTTCTTCTAGGAAGACATCTTGGAATTCACGAACGACGGGAATGTTTTCAATGCCCTCGAGTGGTGCAGTGTTCAACGCATTCAAGGCATAAAGTCGTGCCTCGGCGTTCTGAACTAGATGAGCTTGGTAAGCTATTATTTCGTCAGAAGGGTGTAGCAGATGGACGACCTTAGTGGCGCAAACTATAGAAGCAGTATGCGCTTTCAACCAATCCATTCCCAGAATGAGGTCTATGTTAGACGACTTCAAGATAATGGGAGAGGCATAGAATTCCAGCCCTTCGATTTCCACGGGGACATCGATGCCAACCAATGAGGTT
The DNA here is from genome assembly GCA_034509565.1 of Triticum monococcum. NCBI lineage: Eukaryota > Viridiplantae > Streptophyta > Magnoliopsida > Poales > Poaceae > Triticum > Triticum monococcum. The sequence goes on from CM067844.1 coordinate 180,750,546, forward strand.
TGACATTGTCCCACGGCGGTTTTTACCAATACCGAAGTGTTCATCTCCTCACATTTAATGTCATGCTTGTATGCAAAATCTTCTGACATGAATGAATGCGATGCTCCTGAATCGAATAAAACAGATGCAGGTACTGAGTTTACGAGGAGTGTACCCATCACGGTAGCAGGCTGGTCTTGGGCTTCGTTCAGACCAACATGGTTGGCATGAACGCGACCATAAGACTTGGCATTGTTGTTGCGGGGCTGGTTGTTTCCACGGCCAGTTGCTGGAAGGGCCAGTTGATTCTGTTTCTGGTTGCATTCCCTAGCACGGTGCCCTGGTTGTCCACACCTGAAGCACAATCCATTATTGGGAGTGGGAACAGGAGCTTGTGGTGGTGGAGGTGGGAGTCTTGGCCGCCTAGTCGGAGGAGTAGGCAGACGAGGTGCAGCATAGGTCTGCCTTGGGGTAGGTGCATCCGGCTGGTACAAGCTATTGGGAATCCATATCTTGCGCTTCTGCGAGGACGGGCCCGAAGATGAGCCCGTGTCACGATTGCGCCTGTGAGAGCTCTGGTATTCCTGCAGACCAGTTTCGACGTTGATGGCCTTGTTCACCAAGGTGGCGAAATCAGTAAAGTCATGCACTAGAAGTGCGAGCTTGATGTCAGCTTGAAGGCCATCACGAAACTTCTCCTGTCTGCGTGCATCAGTTGCAATGTCTTCTTCAGCATAGCGGGACAAGTCAAGAAACTCCCGCTGATAAGCTTCCACAGTCTTGTTGCCTTGGGTGAGGTTGCGGAACTCACGCTTCTTCCGGTCCATGACTCCCTGAGGAATGAAGCGAGCACGGAAGGCAGCTTGGAAGTCTGGCCAGGTGATGATTGTCCCAGCTGGCAGGGTACGCCTGTGGCTGTCCCACCATTGAGCTGCGGGTCCTTTCAGGAAGAATGAAGCAAAGGTGACATAGCTGGCAGGGGCTACATCAGCAGACTCCATCTCATAGGTGATGTCACGGAGCCAGTCATCAGCATCCAGAGGCTGAGTTGAGCTGTGGTACACAGTCGGGTTCAGGCGCATGAAATCCTGCAGCGTCACTTGGGTTGGCTGCTGGTTCATATTGGGGCGAGGGAACTGAGCCATAATATTCTCCATGAACTGACGATTCAGCTCAAACTGTTGCATCATCCCAGCCATGTACTCAGGCGGTGGTGGGGGGTTGCCACCACGACCACGACCACCTGGTCTAACCATCCTGCTAATATTTAACAGGGGTAGTTCAGCATTTAGCAATTTTGCAAAGACAAGAATCATTCATGAAGAAACATGCACAATGAAAGCAGCCCGATAGATACTACATAGTAGTCGGCATATCTTACAAAAGAGACCATGCATAGAGTTCGTTACACAGAGTTCGGTACAAAGTCTAAGACATCATAAGCGGCACACAGGCTCGCGGCGAATGCATCTAACTCTAATAAGCAAGTCTACGTCAGTCCCATGCGGTACTGCGGAGGTAGGTGTAGCCCGACAGCTGGTAGTGACGCGAAGGGAAGACCTCCACGCGAGTAGCCTGGGGTCCGCGGATACTCTGGTGCGGAACCCGATGCTCAGGTGGCAGGAGAGGACCAAGGGCAGGAGAGTAGCCTCCCACCTCTGGCCAACCGACACCCTGAGGCATCACGGTCCTGGCGGGATAGATAGCAGAATGCGGCAGCTCCCCAGATCCAACAAAGGGGTGTAACATCGTCAAAGCACGGTAGAGGTGTTGACGAGTGGTGTACAACTCGTGGCGAAGAGCTCGGTTAGCTCGATCCAGACCATCAGCATGCAGAACAAAGTTCTGATGGTGGAAGGGCTCGCGGGTGACAGTGGAGTAGGCAGCAGTGTAGTAACCCTCCGCACCAATATCAGATGCGATAGCAATGTGCCTGAAGGGGGAGGTGTCCAACTCCCGGTACTCCCTACGAAGGCGTGTCAGAGCAGCATAAGCAGCATCGTGGACCGCCATATCGATAGTCACTCCAACACCATGAGCAGTGTGCAACACAGTAGTGGAGTCATACTCCCGAGAGTAGAGGTGGACGACGGCACGGTACTGCTCCTGGTTGAAATCCTGATACTCCTCATAGACGGTGTACTCAGGGTGCCAGCGATAACCCAGATAGGTCATCATCTCAACCAACACAGCAGGTGATCCTGATGCCCCAATGGCCGTCGTGTGGCGCACGACCTGCCTCGTGGGTTCCATCTAAAAACAAAGATGTTTTCACAGGAGTCAAATGACAAGGTGGACAATGTTCAAATACTACTCTAAAGAATAACTAGGTCTTATCCAACTTCGGGGTGAATGTCGTAACGGGATCCTAGTGTCAGAGTTAGTAAATTCGTTTAACCCGGGTAGAAGAGAGATCAGAGTCCCAGAGTAAGGATCGAGGAGTAAAAGATCCTAATATCACCCGATGGCGACGTGGGCCCGTAAGGCACACAGCCAGGTTTGTAAAAAGTTTTGCAATGTCTAGACTCGACTTCGGCCAAGAAGTGTGGAAGGGGGATTCCTACAGGCAGTCGGCTCTGATACCAACTTGTGACGCCCCCGATTTAATCGTACACTAAACATACACGCAAACGTGTACGATCAAGATCAGGGACTCACGGGAAGATATCACAACACAACTCTACAAATAAAATAAGTCATACAAGCATCATATTACAAGCCAGGGGCCTCGAAGGCTCGAATACAAGAGCTCGATCATAGACGAGTCAGCGGAAGCAACAATATCTGAGTACAGACATAAGTTAAACAAGTTTGCCTTAAGAAGGCTAGCACAAACTGGGATACAGATCGAAAGAGGCGCAGGCCTCCTGCCTGGGATCCTCCTAACTACTCCTGGTCGTCGTCAGCGGGCATCACGTAGTAGTAGGCACCTCCGGTGTAGGGGTCGTCGTCGACGGTGGCGTCTGGCTCCTGGGCTCCAACATCTGGTTGCGACAACCAGAAAGAAAGGAAAGGGGGAAAAAGGGGGGAGAAAGCAACCGTGAGTACTCATCCAAAGTACTCGCAAGCAAGGAGCTACACTACATATGCATGGGTATCAAATGGAGTAAGGGTATCATATGTGGACTGAACTGCAGAAAGCCAGAATAAGAGGGGGATAGCTAGTCCTTTCGAAGACTACGCTTCTGGCAGCCTCCGTCTTGCAACATGTAGAAGAGAGTAGACTGAAGTCCTCCAAGTAGCATCGTATAGCATAATCCTAACCGATGATCCTCCCCTCGTCGCCCTGTGAGAGAGCGATCACCGGTTGTATCTGGCACTTGGAAGGGTGTGTTTTATTAAATATCCGGTTCTAGTTGTCATAAGGTCAAGGTACAACTCCGGGTCGTCCTTTTACCGAGGGACACGGCTAATCGAATAGATAAACTTCCCTGCAGGGGTGCACCACATACCCCAACACGCTCGATCCCATTTGGCCGGACACACTTTCCTGGGTCATGACCGGCCTCGGAAGATCAACACGTCGCAGCCCTACCTAGGCCCAACAGAGAGGTCAGCACGCCGGTCTAAATCCTATGGCGCAGGGGTCTGGGCCCATCGCCCTTTGCACACCTGCACGTTGCGTACGCGGCCGGAAGCAGACCTAGCCTAGTGGCTTTCCAGTCCAATCCGGCGCGCGCCACTCAGTCGCTGACGTCACGAAGGCTTCGGCTGATACCACGACGTCGGGATACCCATAACTGCTCCCACGTAGATGGTTAGTGCGTATAGACCAAATGGCCAGACTCAGATCAAATACCCAGATCTCGTTAAGCGTGTTAAGTATCCGCGAACGCCGACCAGGGCCAGGCCCACCCCTCTCCTAGGTGGTCTCAACCTGCCCTGTCGCTCCGCCTCAAGTAACAGTCGGGGGCCGTCGGGAACCCAGGCCCACCTCTACCGGGATGGAGCCACCTGCCCCTTCAGCCCCCATCTCCGAACAGTATCACAGGTAATGTAACTGTGTAAAGTATATAGCCTATGCCCGTGATCACTTCCCGAAGTGATCACGGCCCAGTAGTATAGCATGGCGGACGGACAAGAATGTAGGGCCACTGGTGATAAACTAGCATCCTATACTAAGCATTAGGTTTGCAGGTAAAGGTAACAACAGTAGTAGCAAGGACAGGCTATGCATCAGTATAGGATTAACGGGAAACAGTAACATGCTACACTACTCTAATGCAAGCAGTATAGAGAAGAGTAGGCGATATCTGGTGATCAAAGGGGGGGCTTGCCTGGTTGCTCTGGCAAGAGAGAGGGGTCGTCAACACCGTAGTCGTACTGGGTAGTAGCGGCGTCGGTCTCGGTGTCTATCGAGAGAAGAGGGGGAAGAAACAATAAATATTTAAGCAAGCATATGCATAATGATGCATGACATGACAAGTAACGGCGTTAGAGGTGCCCTGACGCGGTAATAGGTGATACCGGTGAAGGGGGATGACATCCGGGAAAGTATCCCCGGTGTTTTGCATTTTCGGGCAGAGTAGCCGGAGGGGGAAAGTTGCGAGTTTGTTATGCTAGGGATGCGTGGCGGACGAACGGGCTGCGTATCCGGAATCGTCTCGTCGTTCTGAGCAACTTTCATGTTGAAAATATTTTAATCCGAGTTACGGATTAAAAGATATGATTTTCTAAAGATTTAACCATTTTCTGGAATTTATTTAATTATTTAAATCAACATTATCCGAAACAGTGCTTGCTGACATCAGCATGACGTCAGCAGTCAACAGAGGGTTGACTGGGTCAAACTGACGTGTGGGTCCAGTGGGACCCACCTGTCATTCACTGTTTAGCCTAATCAGGATTAACTAAACTAATTACTAATTAATTAAACTAATAATTAATTATGTTAATCTAATTATGATTAATTAGGTTAATTAATTCCTTAATTAATTAATTAATTAACTATTTATCTATTTATTTAATTACTCTTATTACTTATTAATTTTAATTAATTCTTTTTCTTTTTCTTTTTTTTTAAAACGTTCTGTGGGCGTCGGCCCCACATGTCATTGGGCCCTGGGGGCTAGCGGGCAAAAGGGGCAGCGGGCGGAGCCCCGTTTAGCGCGCGGGCGCTGGGTGCGTGCGCACCCGAACGGGCGCTCGCCCGCAGGGCGGGACGAGGACGCCGGGGCAAGGATGGAGGGGCTCGCCGGTGCGGCCATCTCCGGTGATGGCCGGCGGAGGCGAGGGGTGGCGCCGGTGCGGTCTGAGCAGCGCGGAGGGGCAGGCGCGGTGGCGCGGCCACGGGACAGAGGGAGAGACGGGGGAGGGCGAGGCCATGGCCGAGCCACGACGGGCGCGCGCGCGCGTCGGCGCGGTCAGGAGGGGCCGGCCACGGCGCGGGCACGGGAGCCGGGCGGCGCGCAGGACAGAGGGGAGAGGAGGAGCGGCCGGAGTTGGCCGCGGGCGTGGCGGGGCAGAGGGGTCACGAGGGGCGTCCGTGCGGCGGCCGCGGCGAGGCGCGGTTCGTGCGTGCGCCGACGACAGAGGGAGGGAGCAAGGCGGGGCAGCTCACGGGGAGGGACGCGTAGGGTCTCGAAGGCGAGCTCGGTGGAGGTCGGGGAGGTCCGGCGAGGGAGAGGTCGAGGCGGCGAAGGGGCTCCCGCGGCGGGGCGAGGGAGGAGCTTCGGGCGGTGAGGTGGACCGGCGAGGAGGAGGCAGCGGGGGGGCCGGGAAGGTCCACGGGTGGCGGCGGCGTTCTGGCGAGGGGGGGGAGCGACGGGATCGGGGCGACGGGATCGGGCGCCTCCTCCCTCGATCCCGATCCAGTCGGGGGAGAGGGGGAGATATTTTGGGGAGCGGGGGGGGGGGGGGGAATGGATAGGGCTAGGGTTTCGGGGGGGGGGGGGGGGTTATGTGGGAACGGGGTGGGCCGGTCGGCTGGCCTGGTGGCCTGCTGGGCCGGAGCCCAGTGGGTTGCCCCTCTTTTTTTTTAGTTAGGTTTTGTCTTTTTCTTTTATTTATTTTCTCTTTTGTTTTTTTATTCATTCTAAAATACTTAGGCAGTTTTTAAAATGTGTTGATTACACTATAATTACCAGTGCAATATTCTGCAACCCCCGAACATTTTTGTTTTAATTTTTGAAAACTTTTATTGTTAATTGTAATTTGAATTTGAATTTGAACGGTTTCGGATTGTTGCGAGGTTAGCAACAGTAATCGGGATGACGTGCCATGATTAGCGTGGGATTACTGTAGCAAGATTATCCGGGCGTTACAACAAGGCATTCCAAAAAAGGGCAGACATCTTCCACTGCACAAACATATAATGTGGCAACTCACACCCTGTCCTCATATAAAAATGAGTTGCCATGTATGCACAAGCAATGTACTAGGTTCAAGTTTCCATGTTAATGCAAGGTAATTCAAAAAAGGGCAGACAACTTCCACTACACAACATGTAATGGGGCAATTCACACCCTGGCCTCATATAAAAAATGAGTTGCCATGTAATACAGTCAAATATGTTCAGATATCACAAGTCAGCATGGCAAAACGCAAACTGAGTCTATAGTACAGTGAATTTGCCATTGTCCTGCCTATGGCATGGCAACAGCCACAGTGTGTTCACAAAATTAGTTGCCACATGGAAAGCATAGTTGTGGCAACTGACATGGTTGATCAGGAAATTAGTTGCCAACGGTGAAGATAGTGGTTGAAAATGCCATGGCTGCCATTATCCTACACTTTGAAAATGCATTTAACTAGATCTAGGGTTCATTCGCAACTATCATACCCTTAAATTTAACAAAAAAACTCCCGATGGACATAGCATTTCGAGGCAAAACATAACTAACATCTAGAAAAATTGCCCGGTCTATCGCAAGGCAAAACCCGGATGTGGCTGCGGACAGACCGAGCCACATCGGCATAACTGCCACCGCGGTGGCGACGAAACTACGCAATGCCACCCTAAATGGCAAGGACGGGACTCCACCGCTGACGGGGACGCTGGAGCACCGCGAATCTGCCGGAATCTCGAGCGGAAATTGACCATAGAGGGAGGGGGCAGAAATCACAGGCAGGAATGTGAGCGTGGGAGCATTACCTTCAATCTGCGGATCTCCGGCGACGATGCTCTGGTCCGGCGAGCCCCACCAACGGCCGCAAAGTCGACTCTTCCACCGCCACCGTCGCCTTCTCCTCTCGGTTTCTCCTCAATCAAATGCAACTGGTCTGGATAGTGGGTTTGGGGAGTAATGAATGGGGAGGGGAGTAAATGAACCGCGGGGGGGGGGGGGGGTGGCGAGACATGGGAGACGGCAACCGCAATCGGGCTTGGCGGGCGGGCGCGACGACAGTTCCACCGGACGCCCCGACTGGCAACCGTTGACCTCGGAGAGAAAACTAGCATGCAAACGAACTCCCTTACATGCCACACACACGACTTGTCCTACGTGGCACACAAAATCAGCCTTTTCGTGCTAAGATTCGTGCAAAAGGCACGGGACGACGATCGAGGTGTGTGGGCGAGTTGGGTAACGCCTACACGTGTGGGCGTTAGTGTTAAGCTTGAACAATTCCTTGGGGATGTCAGCTCAGAGGTGGCTCGCAGGCCCGGTAGGCAATTCGACGGCGGCGGCTCGAAACCAGCCGTAGGTCAAAGACCGAACGAGACGAGGGTAGCTCGGGGGTGGAAACCAAATTCATCATCCTAATCTGCTTCTGAATCATGAATTATTTTGCAGCCGATTGGACTTTGTTCCCTTTCTGTGATTTCAACTTCAACTGCTGCCGTGCGCCCGCGCGACCCTTTGTCTGGGTCTTAGTTTTCTTTCGATCAAAGCAAAACAGAGGATAGGGCTCGTAGAAATTTCGGCGGCGGCGTAAGAGAAAAACTGATGCCTGTCTTGGTTTCTAAGGGCGTCTTCAATTTGGTTTCTTCGGATCATCTGGATGCAACGGTGCGTACCATACTGTCCAACTCCAATTTTCCACCATGCGCCCGATGCCACATTGTTGATGTGCCTGCGGGGATCGGTACGGCGGGTTACCATCGTTCCTGATGAGGATCAAACCAATTGAACTTTGAATCCAATTGATCGCAAATTTCTTATCCCCGAGAGAAATCTCTCCAAGAACTCAACATCACCGTGCGTAGGCCTGCGCCAACTTTCGTGGATTTGTCACGGTAGATGTCCTAGTGTGAGGACTAAATCATGAGGCCAACACATCTACGTAGTAGCTTGAGAGGGGTTGAGTGGGACGAGAGACGTGAGGTTTTTACCCAGATTCGGCCCCTCACGCTAGAGGTAATAGCCTCTGTGACGCCCCCGATTTAATCGTACACTAATCATACACGCAAACGTGTACGATCAAGATCAGGGACTCACGGGTGGATATCACAACACAACTCTACAAATAAAATAAGTCATACAAGCATCATATTACAAGCCAGGGGCCTCGAGGGCTCGAATACAAGAGCTTGATCATAGACGAGTCAGCGGAAGCAACAATATTTGAGTACAGACATAAGTTAAACAAGTCTGCCTTAAGAAGGCTAGCACAAACTGGGATACAGATCGAAAGAGGCGCAGGCCTCCTGCCTGGGATCCTCCTAAACTACTCCTGGTCGTCGTCAGCGGGCAGCACGTAGTAGTAGGCACCTCCGGTGTAGTAGGAGTCATCGTCGACGGTGCCGTCTGACTCCTGGGCTCCAACATCTGGTTGCGACAACCAGGTAGAAGGGATAGAGGGAAAAGAGGGAGAAAGCAACCGTGAGTACTCATCCAAAGTACTCGCAAGCAAGGAGCTATACTACATATGCATGGGTATCAACTGGAATAAGGGTATCATATGTGGACTGAGCTGCAGAATGCCAGAATAAGAGGGGGATAACTAATCCTGTCGAAGACTACGCTTCTGGCAGCCTCCGTCTTGCAGCATGTAGAAGAGAGTAGACTAAAGTCCTCCAAGTAGCATCGCATAGCATAACCCTAACCGATGATCCTCGCCTCGTCGCCCTGTGAGAGAGCGATCACCGGTTGTATCTGTCACTTGGAAGGGTGTGTTTTATTAAATATCCGGTTCTAGTTGTCATAAGGTCAAGATACAACTCCGGGTCGTCATTTTACCGAGGGACATGGCTATTCGAATAGATAAACTTCCCTGCAGGGGTGCACCACATACCCCAACACGGTCGATCCCATTTGGCCGGACACACTTTCCTGGGTCATGCCCGGCCTCGGAAGATCAACACGTCGCAGCCCTACCTAGGCACAACAGAGAGGTCAGCACGCCGGTCTAAATCCTATGGCGCAGGGGTCTGGGCCCATCGCCCTTTGCACACCTGCACGTTGCGTACGCGGCCGGAAGCAGACCTAGCCTAGTGGCTTTCCAGTCCAATCTGGCGCGCGCCACTCAGTCGCTGACGTCACGAAGGCTTCGGCTGATACCACGACGTCGGGATACCCATAACTGCTCCCACGTAGATGGTTACTACATATAGACCAAATGGCCAGACTCAGATCAAATACCCAGATCTCGTTAAGCGTGTTAAGTATCCGTGAACACCGACCAGGGCCAGGCCCACCTCTCTCCTAGACCCACATATAGACCAAATGGCCAGACTCAGATCAAACCTGCCCTGTCGCTCCGCCTCAAAGATCCACTCGCGGGTGCTCCTACGAGCCTACCCGTCTTTAGTCACCACATGTATCATGTATAAAGTATATAGTATATACCCGTGATCACCTCCCGAGTGATCACGACCCGATAGTATAGCATGGCAGACGGACAAGAGTGTAGGGCCACTAATGATAAGCTAGCATCCTATACTAAGCATTAGGTTTACAGGTAAAGGTAACAACAGCAGTAGCAAGGACAGGCTATGCATCAGTATAGGATTAACGGGAAGCAGTAACATGCTACACTACTCTAATGCAAGCAGTATAGAGAAGAGTAGGCGATATCTGGTGATCAAAGGGGGGGGGGGCTTGCCTGGTTGCTCTGGCAAGAGAGAGGGGTCGTCAACTCCGTAGTCGTACTGGGTAGCAGCGGCGTCGGTCTCGGTGTCTATCGAGAGAAGAGGGGGGAGAAACAATAAATATTTAAGCAAGCATATGCATAGTGATGCATGACATGACAAGTAACGGCGTTAGAGGTGCCCTAACGCGGTAATAGGTGATACCGGTGAAGGGGGATGACATCCGGGAAAGTATCCCCGGTGTTTTGCGTTTTCGAGCAGAGGAGCCGTAGGGGGAAAGTTGCGAGTTTGCTATGCTAGGGATGCGTGACGAACGAACAGGCCGCGTATCCAGATTCGTATCGTCGTTCTGAGCAACTTTCATGTTGAAATTATTTTAATCCGAGTTACGGATTAAAAGATATGATTTTCTAAAGATTTTATTAATTTCTGGAATTTAATTAATTATTTAAATTAATTCGAAAAATAGATTAATGACATCAGCATGATGTCATGCTAACATCAGCAGTCAACAGAGTTGACTTGGTCAACCTGACCAGTGGGTCCCACTGGTCAGTGACACATTTTAATTAAACAGATTAATTAAACTAATCAAAATTAATTAAGGGGGTGGGCCCCACTGTCATACTAGTTAATTAACTAATTAACAGTAGTTGAATAGGTTAATTAGCATTAGGTTAATTAATCTTAATTGGTTAATTTAATCATAATTAATTAGGTTAATTAATTAGTTAATTAAATAATTAATTAATTATATTATTTATTATTTATTTATTTAATAATTTTTTTATTAAATGTTCTGTGGGCTGGGCCCCCCCTGTCATAAGCACAGGGGCCTTAGCGGGTTCGGGTGCTGGGGCGCTGCGGGGCGCCCGAACTGGGCGTTCGCCCAAATCACCGGGGCAAGGAGGGCTGGGGCAAGGCCGTGACCGTGGGCGCCCGACGGGGCGCGGCGTCGCCCGAACGGACACGCCGACGAGCAAAGGCCCGAGGCGACGGCGGGCCGCGGGCGTTGGTTGGGCCGCGGTTGAAGGCGGAGCAGAGCGGGGGGGAAGCAGGGGCGCCACGGGGCGCGGGCGTGGCGTGGCCGCGGCAGCGGCAAGCGCGGATGCGCGCGGGTGGGCAGGGGGGCGAGGCCCGGCGAGCGGTGTACAGCGGCAGCAGCGCTGCGGTGCGCGGCGAGCACGAGCGTGACGGGGGGGGGGGGGGGGGCGAGCGCGTGCGTGGGGGGGCGTGTGGCCAGAGGAGTGGCGGGCCGTGCGGCAAGCCGCGGGCGGGCGCGCGGTGCGGAGTAGAGAGAGGGGGGGGGCGACGCGCGGTGTGTGCAGGGGGCCGAGGCGCGAGCGAAGGAGGCCCGAGGCGCGGCGACGAGCAGCGCGTGCGGTGGGCGCGGCTGCCGCGCGGCGGGTGTGTGCGTGCGCAGAGAGGGAGCGGGGCGAGGGAGAGAGAGGAGGGTCTGTGGCAGTGTGCTCGGGGAGGGTCGGGGAGGCCGACGGGGACGAGCGACGGAGTGGAGGAGGACGGCGAGGTGGCGGCGAGCGGCGTCGGCCTCCTCTGGATCCCGATCCAGATCGGGAGAGAGGAGGGGAGAGGAGAGACGAGCGGGGTGGGGCGAGTGGGGTGTCGATGGAGTGGGTTAGGTCACGGTGTGGGGGGGGGTTATGGAGGGTTAGGTGGGCCGGCCTGGTGGGGTGGCCGGCTGGGCCGGTTGGGTTGGCCCAGTTGGGCCACGGCCCAGGGGGGGCTTGCTCTCTCTCTCTTTTTTTGGTTGTTATCTTTTTATTATTATTATTATTTCTTTTCTGTTTTAATTCATTTAATAGCATTTAGGCATTTTATAAAAATGTGTTTACTTCACCAAAATTACCGATGCAATAATAGACTTAGCCCGAACATTTTATTTTAATATTTGAAAACTTTTGTCGTTTGACTTATTTAGGATTTAAATTTGAAACGGTTTTCAATTAACCCGAGATTAATTACAGTGACAGAGGTGACGTGTCACCATTAACGTGAGATCACTGTAGCATGATTATCTGGGCGTTACAAATCTCCTCCACTACAAGAAATCTCGTCCCGAGATTTAGGAGGTAGAAGGAAACAGTGCAGGGTATTCATCGCGAAGACGATCCTCGCGTTCCCAAGTGGCTTCGTCTTCCGAGTGATTCGACCACTGGACTTTGAGGAATTTGATCGCCTTCTGACGTGTGCGGCGTTCAGCTTGGTCGAGAATGCGGACTGGATGCTCTTTATAAGAGAGGTCCTGTTGCAATTCGAGCACTTCATGATCCACCGCTCGGATTGGATCCTTGAAGCAACGGCGGAGTTGTGACACATGGAACACATCGTGAACCTGAGAAAGGTTCAGCGGAAGCTCCAGTTGATATGCCACCTTTCCACGCCTTTCGAGAATAGTGAATGGACCGATAAAGGGAGGAGCTACCTTGCCCTTGATCCCGAAGCGGTGTGCACCCTTCATTGGTGTAACTCGAAGATAAGCCTTTTCGCCAGGTTGATAGACCATGTCTTGGTGATGACGGTCATACTGACTTTTCTGACATGACTGAGCAGTCTTGAGATTCTCGCGAATAATGCGAACTTGTTCTTCGGCCTGTTGGATAATATCCGGACCGAAGAGTGGACGTTCCCCAGTTTCTGACCAGTTCAGAGGGGTTCGACACTTTCGTCCATATAGCACTTCGAAGGGGGACATCTTCAGACTAGCTTGATAGCTATTATTATAAGAGAACTCGGCATATGGAAGAGATTCCTCCCATTTCTTGCCGAATGAGATTACACAAGCTTGAAGCATGTCTTCGAGAACTTGGTTGACACGTTCAACCTGTCCTTGCGACTGAGGATGAAACGCAGTACTGAACGACAGATGAGTTCCCATAGCTTCTTGGAAACTCGCCCAAAACCTTGAAGTGAATAAACTGCCACGGTCTGAACTGATAACCAGTGGGATACCGTGAAGTGAAACAATTCTGGCCATGTAGAGAGTAGCAAGCTGACTAGCAGTGATTGTCTCTTTGACCGCCAGAAAATGGGCAACTTTGGAAAGCCGGTCAATGACGACAAGAATAGCATCATTACCTTTCTGAGATTTGGGAAATCCAGTGACGAAGTCCATTTCAACATGGTCCCATTTCCATTCAGGAATAGAGATAGGTTGCAGAGTTCCAGCAGGCCTTTGATGCTCTGCTTTAATTCGGCGACAAACGTCACACTCAGCAACATAACGAGCAATGTCCTGCTTCATATTAGACCACCAGAATCTTTGACGAATATCCTGGTACATCTTTGTACTACCAGGATGGATGGACAGAGGCGTATCATGGGCTTCTTGCATAACCCCTTTAATTTTATCCAGGTTTTTCTTCGAACATGGTACCACTAGGAGGCCCTTGAAATACAAGGCGCCATCGTCAGCAACAGTGAAGAATGAGGGCTTTCTTTTTTTGAGGTCGCGCTTAATCTTGAGGACTTCATCGTCACATTTCTGTATCCATTTGATGGTGTCCACAAGATCTGGTTTCGCAACCAGGGTATTGAGAGAACCCTTGGAAACAACATGGAGGTTCCGTTTGGGCAAATCTTCGGGACGGGGAGCGAGTGATCCCGGAGGAACAATATGGAGGTTCAGCCTTCTAAATTCTTCAACAAGCGATGGGTGAACTTTGTGAACCTAGAGGTGGTTACAGTAATACTTGCGGCTCAAGGCATCAGCCATTACATTAGCCTTGCCGGGGGTATAGGATATACCCACATCAAAGTCTGCAACAGTCTCCATCCACCTTTGCCGACGTAGGTTCAAATCTGGCTGAGTAAACAGATACTTCAGACTTTGATGGTCGGTGAAGATCTCGCAACGATTACCGAGAAGGTAATGTCGCCACTGCTTCAGTGCATGAATGACAGCAGCAAGCTCGAGGTCGTGAACTGGGTAGTTTTCTTCGTGAGGGCGCAGTTGACGAGAGGCATAAGCAATCACTCTGCGCTCTTGCATTAGGACACAGCCTAATCCTTGACGGGAAGCGTCGCAGTAAATGACGAAGTCCTTCTTAGTATCAGGTGGAGCAAGTACGAGGGCAGAAGTCAACTTGTCTTTGAGGGCCTGGAAACTTTCCTGACACTTGTCTATCCAGTCAAACTTGACACCCTTATGCAACAGATTAGTTAGAGGCCTGGCAATCTTGGAGAAGTTATCGACGAATCGACGGCAATAGCTGGCGAGACCGAGAAAACTTCGGACTTGCTTGACGTTCTTCGGAGGAGTCCAATCGAGAATAGCCTGAACTTGTTCAGGGTTGACGGCAATACCATCCTTGGAGATGACATGCCCAAGATAGGTTACTTCGGGGAGCCAGAATTCACACTTGGAATACTTAGCGTACAGTTGATGTTCTCGAAGCTTCTCCAGCACAAGACGAAGATGTTCAGCATGTTCATCTTCGTTCTTGGAAAATACCAGGATATCATCCAGATAAACCACGACGAACTTGTCGAGGTAATCCATGAATATATAGTTCATCAGGCGAGAGAAGGTGGCGGGAGCATTCGTTAGGCCGAATGACATGACGGTGTACTCGTATGACCCATACCGAGTCACGAAGGCGGTTTTTGGGATGTCCTCTTCACGAACACGGATCTGGTGGTAACCCAACCTCAAGTCGAGTTTAGAGAACACTGACGAGCCAGCCAGTTGATCATAAAGATCATTGATCCGAGGAAGCGGATATTTATTCTGAATGGTAGCTTGGTTTATAGGACGGTAGTCTTGGACTAATCGGTTTGTCCATCATTTTTCTTAACAAAGAGAGAAGTGTTCCCCAAGGAGAGCAACTTGGGCGAATGAAACCTTTGACAAGAGATTTGTCGATTTCCTCCTTAAGCTCAATGAGTTCATGCGGCGGCATCTTATAGGGTCGTTTAGCTATAGGGGTGGTGCCGGGTTTCAAGTCGATGATGAATTCGACAGCTCTAGCAGGGGGAATCCCTGGAAGTTCTTCTGGGAAGACATCTTGGAATTCACGAACGACGGGAATGTTTTCAATGCCCTCGAGTGGTGCAGTGTTCAACGCATTCAAGGCATAAAGCCGTGCCTCAGCGTTCTGAACTAGATGAGCTTGGTAAGCTATTATTTCGTCAGAAGGGTGTAGCAGATGGACGACCTTAGTGGTGCAAACTATAGAAGCAGTATGCGCTTTCAACCAATCCATTCCCAGAATGTGGTCTATGTTAGACGACTTCAGGATAATGGGAGAGGCATAGAATTCCAGCCCTTCGATTTCCACGGGGACATCGATGCCAACCAGTGAGGTTTGACATTGTCCCACGGGGTTTTTTACCAATACCGAAGTGTTCATCTCCTCACATTTAACGTCATGCTTGTATGAAAAATCTTCTGACATGAATGAATGCGATGCTCCTGAATCGAATAAAACAGATGCAGGTACTGAGTTTACGAGGAGTGTACCCATAACGGTAGCAGGCTGGTCTTGGGCTTCGTTCAGATCAACATGGTTGGCATGAACGCGACCATAAGACTTGGCATTGTTGTTGCGGGGCTGGTTGTTTCCATGGCCAGTTGCTGGAAGGGCCAGTTGATTCTGTTTCCGGTTGCATTCCCTAGCACGGTGAGCTGGTTGTCCACACCTAAAGCACAAACCATTTTCGGGAGTAGGAACAGGAGCTTGGGGTGGTGGAGCTGGAAGCCTTGGCTGCCTAGTTGGAGCAGTAGGCAGACGAGGTGCAGCATAGGACTGCCTTGGGGCAGGTGCATTCGGCTGGTACATGCTGTTGGGAATCCATATCTTGCGCTTCTGCGAGGACGGGCCCGAAGATGAGCCCGTGTCACGGCTGCGCCTGTGAGAGCTCTGGTATTCCTGCAGACCAGTTTCGACGTTGATGGCTTTGTTCACCAAGGTAGCGGAATCAGTAAAGTCATGCACGAGAAGCGCGAGCTTGATGTCAGCTTGAAGGCCATCACGGAACTTCTCCTGTCTGCGTGCATCAGTTGCAATGTCCTCTTCAGCATAGCGGGACAAGTCCAGAAACTCCCGTTGATAAGCTTCCACAGTTTTGTTGCCTTGGGTGAGGTTGCGGAACTCACGCTTCTTCCGGTCCATGACTCCTTGAGGAATGAAGCGAGCACAGAAGGCAGCTTGGAAGTCTGGCCAGGTGATGATTGTCCCAGCTGGCAGGGTACGCCTGTGGCTGTCCCACCATTGAGCTGCGGGTCCTTTCAGGAAGAATGAAGCAAAGGTGACATAGCTGGCAGGGGCTACATCAGCAGACTCCATCTCATAGGTGATGTCACGAAGCCAGTCATCAGCATCCAGAGGCTGAGTTGAGCTGCGGTACACGGTTGGGTTGAGGCGCATGAAGTCCTGCAGAGTCACTTGGGTTGGCTGTTGGTTCATATTGGGGCGAGGGAACTGAGCCATAATATTCTCCATGAACTGACGATTCAGCTCAAACTGTTGCATCATCCCAGCCATGTACTCAGGCGGTGGTGGGGGGTTGCCACCATGACCACGACCACCTGGTCTAACCATCCTGCTAATATTTAACAGGGGTAGTTCAGCATTTAGAAATTTGCAAAGACAAGAATCATTCATGAAGAAACATGCACAACGAAAGCAGCACGATAGATACTACATAGTAGTCGCCATATCTTACAAAGGAGACCATGCATAGAGTTCGTTACACAGAGTTCGGTACAAAGGCTAAGACATCATAGGCGGCACACAGGCTCGCGGCGAATGCATCTAACACTAACAAGCAAGTCTACATCAGTCCCACGCGGTACTGTGGAGGTAGGTGTAGCCCGACAGCTGGTAGTGACGCGAAGGAAAGACCTCCACGTGAGTAGCCTGGGGTCCGCGGATACTCTGGTGCGGAACCCGATGTGCAGGTGGCAGGGGAGGACCAAGTGCAGGAGAGTAGCCTCCCACATCTGGCCAGCCGACACCCTGGGGCATCACGGTCCTGGCGGGGTAGATCGCAGAATGCGACAGATCACCAGATCGGACAGAGGGGTGTAACAGTGTCAGAGCACGATACAGGTGCTGACGGGTGGTGTACAACTCGTGTCGAAGAGCTCGGTTAGCTCTATCTAGCCCATCAGCATGCAGAACCAGGTTCTGATGGTAGAAGGGCTCGCGGGTGACAGTGGAGTAGGCCGCAGTGTAGTAACCCTCCGCACCAACATCGGATGCGATAGCAATGTGCCTGAAGGGGGAGGTGTCCAACTCCTGATACTCTCCACGAAGACGTGTCAGAGCAGCATAAGCAGCATCGTGGACCACCATATCGATAGTCACTCCAACACCATGAGCAGTGTGCAGCACAGTAGTGGAGTCATACTCCCGAGAGTAGAGGTGGACGATGGCACGGTACTGCTCCTGGTTGAAGTCCTGATACTCCTCATAGACGGTGTACTCAGGGTGCCAGCGATAACCCAGATAGGTCATCATCTCAACCAACACAGCAGGTGATCCTGAGGCACCAATGGCCGTCGTGTGGCGCACGACCTGCCTCGTGGGTTCCATCTGAAAACAAAGATGTTTTCACAGGAGTCAAATGACAAGGTGGACAAAGTTCAAATACTACTCTAAAGAATAACTAGGGCTTATCCAACTTTGGGGTGAATGTCGTAACGGGATCCTAGTGTCAGAGTTAGTAATTTCGTCTTAACCCGAATAGAAGAGAGATCAGAGTCCCAGAGTAAGGATCGAGGAGTAAAAGATCCTAATACCACCCAAACGGCGACGTGTGCCCGTAAGACACACAGCCGTGTTAGTAAAAGTTTTGCAATGTCTAGACTCGACTTCGGCCAAGGAGTATGGAAGGGGGATTCCTACAAGCAGTCGGCTCTGATACCAACTTGTGACGCCCCCGATTTAATCGTACACTAATCATACACGCAAACGTGTACGATCAAGATCAGGGACTCACGGGTGGATATCACAACACAACTCTACAAATAAAATAAGTCATACAAGCATCATATTACAAGCCAGGGGCCTCGAGGGCTCGAATACAAGAGCTCGATCATAGACGAGTCAGCGGAAGCAACAATATCTGAGTACAGACATAAGTTAAACAAGTCTGCCTTAAGAAGGCTAGCACAAACTGGGATACAGATCGAAAGAGGCGCAAGCCTCCTGCCTGGGATCCTCCTAAACTACTCCTGGTCGTCGTCAGCGGGCAGCACGTAGTAGTAGGCACCTCCGGTGTAGTAGGAGTCGTCGTCGACGGTGCCGTCTGGCTCCTGGGCTCCAACATTAGGTTGCAACAACCAGGTAGAAGGGATAGAGGGAAAAGAGGGAGAAAGCAACCGTGAGTACTCATCCAAAGTACTCGCAAGCAAGGAGCTATACTACATATGCATGGGTATCAACTGGAATAAGGGTATCATATGTGGACTGAACTGCAGAATGCCAGAATAAGAGGGGGATAACTAATCCTGTCGAAGACTACGCTTCTGGCAGCCTCCGTCTTGCAGCATGTAGAAGAGAGTAGACTGAAGTCCTCCAAGTAGCATCGCATAGCATAACCCTAACCGATGATCCTCCCCTCGTCGCCCTGTGAGAGAGCGATCACCGGTTGTATCTGTCACTTGGAAGGGTGTGTTTTATTAAGTATCCGGTTCTAGTTGTCATAAGGTCAAGATACAACTCCGGGTCGTCCTTTTACCGAGGGACACGGCTATTCGAATAGATAAACTTCCCTGCAGGGGTGCACCACATACCCCAACACGCTCGATCCCATTTGGCTGGACACACTTTCCTGGGTCATGCCCGGCCTCGGAAGATCAACACATCGCAGCCCTACCTAGGCACAACAGAGAGGTCAGCACGCCGGTCTAAATCCTATGGCGCAGGGGTCTGGGCCCATCGCCCTTTGCACACCTGCACGTTGCGTACGCGGCCGGAAGAAGACCTAGCCTAGTGGCTTTCTAGTCCAATCCGGCGCGCGCCACTCAGTCGCTGACGTCGCGAAGGCTTCGGCTGATACCACGACGTCGGGATACCCATAACTGCTCCCACGTAGATGGTTAGTGCGTATAGACCAAATGGCCAGACTCAGATCAAATACCCAGATCTCGTTAAGCGTGTTAAGTATCCGCGAACAGCGACCAGGGCCAGGCCCACCTCTCTCCTAGGTGGTCGGAACCTGCCCTGTCGCTCCGCCTCAAAGATCCACTCGCGGGTGCTCCTACGAGCCTACCCGTCTTTAGTCACCACATGTATCATGTATAAAGTATATAGTATATACCCGTGATCACCTCCCGAGTGATCACGGCCCGATAGTATAGCATGGCAGACGGACAAGAGTGTAGGGCCACTGATGATAAGCTAGCATCCTATACTAAGCATTAGGTTTACAGGTAAAGGTAACAACAGCAGTAGCAAGGACAGGCTATGCATCAGTATAGGATTAACGGGAAGCAGTAACATGCTACACTACTCTAATGCAAGCAGTATAGAGAAGAGTAGGCGATATCTGGTGATCAAAGGGGGGGGGGCTTGCCTGGTTGCTCTGGCAAGAGAGAGGGGTCGTCAACTCCGTAGTCGTACTGGGTAGCAGCGGCGTCGGTCTCGGTGTCTATCGAGAGAAGAGGGGGGGGGGGGAGAAACAATAAATATTTAAGCAAGCATATGCATAGTGATGCATGACATGACAAGTAACGGCGTTAGAGGTGCCCTAACGCGGTAATAGGTGATACCGGTGAAGGGGGATGACATCCGGGAAAGTATCCCCAGTGTTTTGCGTTTTCGAGCAGAGGAGCCGTAGGGGGAAAGTTGCGAGTTTGCTATGCTAGGGATGCGTGACGAACGAACAGGCCGCGTATCTAGATTCGTATCGTCGTTCTGAGCAACTTTCATGTTGAAATTATTTTAATCCGAGTTACGGATTAAAAGATATGATTTTCTAAAGATTTTATTAATTTCTGGAATTTAATTAATTATTTAAATTAATTCGAAAAATAGATTAATGACATCAGCATGATGTCATGCTGACATCAGCAGTCAACAGAGTTGACTTGGTCAACCTGACCAGTGGGTCCCACTGGTCAGTGACACATTTTAATTAAACAGATTAATTAAACTAATCAAAATTAATTAAGGGGGTGGGCCCCACTGTCATACTAGTTAATTAACTAATTAACAGTAGTTGATTAGGTTAATTAACATTAGGTTAATTAATCTTAATTGGTTAATTTAATCATAATTAATTAGGTTAATTAATTAATTAATTAATTAATTATATATTTATTTATATATTTATTTTTTTAATAATTTTTTTATTAAACGTTCTGTGGGGTGGGCCCCCCTGTCATAGGCACAGGGGCCTTAGCGGGTTCGGGTGCTGGGGCGTTGCGGGGCGCCCGAACTGGGCGTTCACCCAAATCGCTGGGGCAAGGAGGGCCGGGGCAAGGCCGTGACCGTGGGCGCCCGACGGGGCGCGGCGTCGCCCGAACGGACACACCGATGAGCAAAGGCCCGAGGCGACGGCGGGCCGCGGGCGTTGGTTGGGCCGCGGTCGAAGGCGGAGCAGAGCGGGGAGGAAGTAGGGGCGCCACGGGGCGCGGGCGTGGCGTGGCCGCGGCAGCGGCAAGCGCGGATGCGCGCGGGTGGGCAGGGGGGCGAGGCCCGGCGAGCGGTGGGCAGCGGCAGCAGCGCTGCGGTGCGCGGCGAGCATGAGCGTGACGGGGGGGGGGGGGGGGGCGAGCGCGTGCGTGGGGGGCATGTGGCCAGAGGAGTGGCGGGCCGCGCGGCAAGCCGTGGGCGGGCGCGCGGTGCGGAGTAGAGAGAGAGGGGGGGGGCGACGCGCGGTGTGTGCAGGGGGCCGGGGCGCGAGCGAAGGAGGCCCGAGGCGCGGCGACGAGCAGCGCGTGCGGTGGGCGCGGCCACCGCGCGGCGGGTGTGTGCGTGCGCAGAGAGGGAGCGGGGCGAGGGAGAGAGAGGAGGGGCGCGGCTCACGGAGAGAGAGGAGGGTCTGTGGCAGTGTGCTCGGGGAGGGTCGGGGAGGCCGACGGGGACGAGCGACGGAGTGGAGGAGGACGGCGAGGTGGCGGCAAGCGGCGTCGGCCTCCTCTGGATCCCGATCCAGATCGGGAGAGAGGAGGGGAGAGGAGAGACGAGCGGGGTGGGGCGAGTGGGGTGTCGGTGGAGTGGGTTAGGTCACGGTGGGGGGGGGTTATGGAGGGTTAGGTGGGCCGGCCTGGTGGGGTGGCCGGCTGGGCCGGTTGGGTTGGCCCAGTTGGGCCACGGCCCGGGGGGGCTTGCTCTCTCTCTTTTTTTTGCTTGTTATCTTTTTTTATTATTATTTCTTTTCTGTTTTAATTCATTTAATAGCATTTAGGCATTTTATAAAAATGTGTTTACTTCACCAAAATTACCGATGCAATAATAGACTTAGCCCGAACAGTTTATTTTAATATTTGAAAACTTTTGTCGTTTGACTTATTTAGGATTTAAATTTGAAACGGTTTTGAATTAACCCGAGATTAATTACAGTGACAGAGGTGACGTGTCACCATTAACGTGAGATCACTGTAGCATGATTATCTGGGCGTTACAGCCTACATCCTGCTTCATTGATATTGATGATGATGATGATGATGCTCATGATTACAAGGGTGCTATCTTGCTACCTCTATCTCGAGAGCTATTGACTTGTCTGTCTAAACTCGTGAAAACTTGTCCCAATTTGTGATTCCTTGTCCCTCCTTATATAAGTTGGAGGGGCGGGTTACATGACTAGTCCTAGTAGGATTAGGATTACTCTATTACAAGTTGAGTCCTAGTCTTGCTTCCTTTGTAAGGGAATATTCCTTATGCTTTTCTCTTAAGCTGTCGCACCATAACATGAGTTGGCCTATCCACGAACCGCCTTCTGGGCCACCGGGTCTTATCGCTCCTCTGACCTGCCTACCGGGTCACCAATGAGTCACCATGCCCATTCGGGTCATTAGCGAGTCGCCAGTTTTCGGGTGGGTTTGATGAAATGCCAAGTCCGAGCCAGGTCATATATCCGGCCAGGTCATACCGCCGGGTATATCCCTGACACATTGGGCCATTTTCTTAGCATCATCTACTATGGCCCATAAATGACCTGTTATGTCTATTGCTACTTCTTGAGCTTGCGTTTGTTTTTCCCTTGAAGAGGAAACGGTGATGCAGCATAGTAGAGATAAGTATTTTCCTCAGTTAAGAAATGAGGTATCAATCCAGTAGGAGAAGAACACGCAAATCACCAATACCTACACAAACAATCAAACACTTGCACCCAACATGATAAAGGGGTTGTCAATCCCTTCACGATCACTTGCAAATGTGAGATCTGATAGAGATAAATAAAACTAAACAAAAAATAACTAAATATTTTTGGGTTTTTTGGTTTATAGATCTGAAAATAAAAGATTGCAAAATAGTAGATCAGAAACTAATATGATGGAAAATAGACCCCGGGGCCATAGGTTTCACTAGAGGCTTCTCTCATGAAGGCAAATAATACGGTGGGTGAACAAATTACTGTCGAGCAATTGATAGAAAAGCGCAAAGTTATGGCAATATCCAAGGAAATGATTATGTAATATAGGCATCACGACCTTGTCAAGTAGACCGACTCCTGCCTGCATCTACTATTACTCCACACATCGACCGACTCATGCCTGCATCTAGAGTATTAAGTTCATAAAGAACAGAGTAACGCCTTAAGTAAGATGACATGATGTAGAGGAATAAAATCAAGCAATATGATGTAAACCTCATCTTTTTATCCTCAATGGCAACAATACAATACGTGCCTTGCTACTCCTACTTTGTCACTGGGTGAGAATATTGCAAGATTGAACCCAAAGCTAAGAACTTCTCCCATTGCAAGAAAAACCAATCTAGTTGGCCAAACCAAACCGATTGTTTGAAGAGAAATACAAAGATATAAAATCGTGCATATAAGAATTCAAAGAAGATTAAAATAATATTCATAGATAATCTGATCATAAATCCACTATTGATCGGATCTCGACAAACACACCGCAAAAGAAGATTACATCGGATAGATCTCCAAGAACATCGATGAGAACATGGTATTGAGAACCAAAGAGAGATAAGAAGCCATCTAACTACTAGCTATGGACCCGTAGGTCTAAGGTAAATTACTCACACTTAATCGGAAGGGCTATAGGGTTGATGTAGATGCCCTCCATGATCGAATCCCCCTCCGGTAGGATGGCGAAAAAGGCCCCAAGATGGGATCTCACGGGAACAAAAGGTTGCGGTGGTGGAAAAGTGTTTTCATGGATGCTTCTGGAGGTTCGAGAAGATATGTGAATATATAGGAGGAAGAACTAGGTCAGGGGAGTCATGAGGGGCCAACAAGGTAGGGCGCGCCCCTAGGGCGCGCCCTCCACCCTCGCCGCTGCCTCATGGCTCTTCTGATTTGCACTCCAAGTCTCCTGGGTGTCTTTTGGTCCAAGAAAAATCACCGCAAAAGTTTTATTCCATTTGATATTTCTTTTCTGCGAAGCTAAAAATAAGGAAAAAACAGAAACTGGCATTGGGCTCTAGGTTAATAGGTTAGTCCCAAAAATAATATAAAATAGCATATTAATGCATATAAAACATCCCAAACAGATAAAATAATAGCATGGAACAATAAAAAATTATAGATACCTTGAAGACGTATCAACCATCCCAAGCATAATTCCTACTCGTCCTCGAGTAGGCAAATGATAAAAACAGAATTTTTGATGTGGAATGCTACCTAACATATTTATCCATGTAATTTTCTTTATTGTGGCATGAAGGTTTAGATCCATAAGATTCAAAACAAAAGTTTAATATTGACATAAAAACTATAATACTTCAAGCATGCTAATAAGCAATAATGTCTTGTCAAAATGACATGGCCAAAGAAAGCTATCCCTACAAAATCATATAGTCTCGCTATGCTCCATCTTCATCACACAAAATACTCAAATCATGCACACCCCCGATGACAAGCCAATCAATTGTTTTGTACTTTTGATGTTTTCAAACCTTTTCAACTTTCACGCAATATATGAGCGTGAGCCATGGACACAACACCATAGGGAATAGAATATGGTGGTTGTGGAGAAGACAAAAAAAGGAGATAGTATCACATCAACTAGGTGTATCAACGGGCTATGGAGATGCCCATCAATAGATATCAATGTGGGTGAGTAGGGATTGCCATGCAATGGATGTGCTAGAGCTATAAGTTTATGAAAGCTCAAAAAGAAACTAAGTGGGTGTGCATCCAACTTGCTTGCTCACGAAGACCTAGGGCAATTTGAGGAAGCCCATTGTTGAAATATACAAGCCATGTTCTATAATGAAAAATTCCCACTAGTATATGGAAGTGACAACATAGGAGACTCTATATGATGAAGATCATGGTGCTACTTTGAAGCACACAAGTGTGTAAAAAGGATAGTAACATTGCCCCTCCTCTCTTTTCTCTCATTTTTTGCTGGGCTTCTTTGGCCTTTTTTTGTGGGCTTCTTTGGCCTCTTCTATTTTTTTTCTCACATGGGACAATGCTCTAATAATGATGATCATCACACTTTTATTTAGTTACACCTCAAGAATTACAACTCGATACTTAGAACAAAATATGACTCTATATGAATGCCTCTGGTGGTGTACTGGGATGTGCAATGACTCAAGAGCGACATGTATAAAAAAATATGAATGGTGGCTTTGCCACAAATACGATGTAAACTACATGATCATGCAAAGCAATATGACAATGATGAAGTGTGTGATAATAAACAGAACGGTGGAAGTTGCATGGCAATGTATCTCGGAATGAGTATGGTAGGTATGGTGGCTATTTTGAGAAAGGTATATGGTGGGTGTAAGGTACCGGCGAAAGTTGTGCGGTACTAGAGAGGCTAGCAACGGTGGAAGGGTGAGAGTGCATATAATCCACGGACTCAACATTAGTCATAAAGAACCCACATACTTATTGCAGGTATCTATTAGTCATTGAAACAAAGTACTATGCGCATGCTCCTAGGGGGATAGATTGGTAGGAAAATACCATCGCTCCCACTCATAAGGAAGACAATCAATAAATACCACATGCTCCAACTTCATTACATAACGGTTCAGCATACATGCATGCTACGGGAATCATAAACTTTAACAAAAGTATTTCTACAATCCACAATTACTCACTAGCATGACTCTAATATCACCATCCTCATATCTCAGAACAATCATAAGAAATCAAACTTCTCCTAGTATTCAATGCACTTTATATGAAAGTTTTTATTATATCCCTCTTGGATGCCTATCATATTAGGACTAAATTCATAACCAAAGAAAATTACCATGTTGTTTAAAGAGACTCTCAAAATAATATAAGAAGCATGAGAGTTCAAAAATTTGTATAATATAAAGTCATCGCCGTGCTCTAAAAAGATATAAGTGAAGCCCTAGAGCAAAGTTGCCTAGCTCAAAAGATATAAGTGAAGCACATAGAGTATTCTAATAAATCACGATTCATGCATGCCCCTCTCAAAAGGTGTGTACAGAAAGGATGTTTGTGGAAAAATAAAAGGAAAATACACATATCATACAAGACGCTCCAAGCAAAACACATATCATGCGGTGAATAAAAATATAGCCTCAAGTAAAGTTACCGATAGACGAAGACGAAAGAGGGGATGCCTTCCAGGGCATCCCCAAGCTTAGGCTCTTGGTTGTCCTTGAATATTACCTTGGGGTGCCTTGGGCATATCCAAGCTTAGGCTCTTGCCACTCCTTATTCCATAGTCCATCAAATCTTTACCCAAAACTTGAAAACTTCACAACACAAAACTCAAGAGAAAATCTCATGAGATCCGTTAGTATAAGAAAATAAATCACCACTTATGGGACTGTTGTGAACTCATTATTTATTTATATTGGTGTAATATCTAATGTATTCCAACTTCTCCATGGTTCATACCCCCGATACTGCCCATAGATTCATCAAAATAAGCAAACAACACAAAGAAAACAGAATCTGTCAAAAACAGAACAGTCTGTAGCAATCTGTAACTCTTGAATACTTATGTAACTCCAAAAATTCTGAAAAAATAGGAAAACAAAGAAAATTTGTATCTTAATCTTCTTCAAAAATAATCAGTATTTTATAACGCTTCTGTTAAAATTGAGAGTTATTTTCCTGAGCGCAAAAGTTTCTGTTTTTCAGCAAGATCAAATCAACTATCGCCGTAAGCCATCCCAAAGGTCTTACTTGGCACAAACACTAATTAAAATAAAAAAAGACATCTAACCAGAGGGTACATGAATTATTTATTGGACAACAGGACCAAAAAAGCAAGAAAAAAAGATAAAATTGGGTTCCCTCCCAACAAGCGCTATTGTTTAAAGCCCTTAGCTAGTCACGAAAACATAGATCTAGGTATTGTCATCTTTGGTATGCAATCCGTAAGTAGCACTCATAATAGATTCATATGGCAACTTAATTTTATTTCTAGGAAAGTGTTCCATGCCCTTCCTGAACGGAAATTGAAATCTAATGTTTCCTTCTTCCGTATCAGTAACTGCACTAATCGTTCTAAGGAAAGGTCTACCAAGAATAATAGGACATGTAGGATTGCAATCTATATCAAGAACAATGGAATCTACGGGCACATAATTCCTATTTGCAACAATAAGAACATCATTAATCCTTCCCATAGGTTTCTTAATAGTGGAATCCACAAGATGCAAATTTAAAGAACAATAATCAAATTCACGGAAACCTAACACATCACATAAAGTTTTCGGAATCATGGAAACGCTAGAACCCAAATCACACAAAGCATGGCACTCATAATATTTAATCTTGATCTTAACAGTAGGTTCCCACTCATCATAAAGTTTTCTAGGAATAGAAACTCCCAATTCAAGCTTTTCTTCAAAAAATTTCATCATAACATCAACGATATGTTTAGTAAAAGCTTTATTTTGATTATAAGCATGAGGAGAATTCAAAATGGATTGCAACAAGGAAATAAAATCTACTAAAGAACAATTATTATAATTAAATTCCTTGAAATCCAAAAGAGTGGGTTCATTGCTACTTAAATTTTGACCTCTCCAATCCCACTTTTATTAATTTTTGCATCAAGATATATAAACTCATAATCATTGGGACACCTTCTAGCTAAAGTTGACTCATCTCTAGTCACATCTTTATCAAGATTTATTTTAGAAAACAAAGATTCAATAGGAGTCACATCAATCACTTTAAGATCTTCATCATTATTTAAAGAGTCCGGTTTAGCGGCCATCTTGTTTATTAGAAATTTGGCCTACTAAAATTTCAAGATGATCAAACTGAGATTTCAAACCATAAAATTCCTTAGACATATCAACGAGCTCTTTATTCATATACTCCATAAAAATTTTCTCCCCTTAAGCTCGTTTCTAAAGAAACGATAATGCTCAAATTGTAAAGGCATGAAGCTCCTAACATTATTTTCAATTTCTTCCAACCTCCTATAGTAAGGTTCAACATTCTTTGGTTGGGCCATAAAGGTAGGCAAACACGCCAACACTTGGGCAGGCAAACGAAAAGACAAACGGAAAAAGGGCGAAGAAAAAGGGCAAATATTTCTGAAAATCATTTTAGAAGTGGGGGGGGGGAGGAAAACAGGAGGCAAATGGCGAGTAATGTAGTGCAAGAGATGAGAGTTTATGATGGGTACTTGGTAGGCTTGATGCAGATCTTGACTTGTCGTAGATCTCCCCGGCAACGGCGCTAGAAAATTTTCCTGCCACTTCTTGAGCTCGAGTTGGTTTTTCCCTTGAAGAGGAAAGGGTGATGCATCATATAGTAGAGATAAGTATTTCCCTCAGTTAAGAACCAAGGTATCAATCCAGTAGGAGAAGAACGCGCCAATCACCAATACCTGCACACAAAATCAAACATTTGCACCCAACGTGATAAAGGGGCTGTCAATCCCTTCACGGTCACTTGCAAAGGTGAGATCTGATAGAGATAGATAAAACTAAACAAAAGATAACTAAATATTTTTGGTTTTTTTAGGTTTATAGATCTGAAAATAAAAGATTGCAAAATGGTAGATCGAAAACTAATATGATGGAAAATAGACCCGGGAGCCATAGGTTTCACTAGAGGCTTCTCTCATGAAGGCAAATAATACAGTGGGCGAACAAATTATTGGCGAGCAATTGATAGAAAAGTGCAAAGTTATGACGATATACAAGGCAATGATTATGTAAATAGGCATCACGCCCGTGTCAAGTAGATTGACTCCTGCCTGCATCTACTACTATAACTCCACACATCGTCCGACTGATGCCTGCATCTAGAGTATTAAGTTCATAAAAATAGAGTAATGCCTTAAGTAAGATGACATGATGTAGAGGAATAAACTCAAGCAACAGGATGTAAACCCCATCATTTTATCCTCAATGGCAACAATACAATACGTGCCTCGCGACCCCTAATTTGTCACTGGGTGAGGACACCGCAAGATTGAACCCAAAGCTAAGCACTTCTCCCATTGCAAGAAAAACCAATCTAGTTGGCCAAACCAAACCGATTGTTCGAAGAGAAATACAAAGATATGAAATCGTGCATATAAGAATTCAAAGAAGATTCAAATAATATTCATAGACAATCTGATGGTAAATCCACAATTCATCGGATCTTGACAAACACACCACAAAAGAATATTACATCAGATAGATCTCCAAGAACATCGAGGAGAACATGGTATTGAGAGTCAAAGAGAGAGAAGAAGCCATCTGGCTACTAGCTATGGACCCGTATGTCTAAGGTAAACTACTCACGCTTCATCGGAAGGGCAATAGGGTTGATGTAAATGCCCTCCGTGATCGAATCCCCCTCCGACAGGATGCCGGAAAAGGCCCCAAGATGGGATCTCACGGGAACAGAAGGTTGCGGCGGTGGAAAAGTGTTTTCGTCGTTGCTTTTGGAGGTTCAGGAATATATGTGAATATATAGAAGGAAGAACTAGGTCAGGGGGGTCATGAGGGTCCCACAAGGTAGGGGGCACGCCCTCCACCCTTGCCGCCGCCTCGTGGCTCTTTTGACTTGCACTCCAAGTCTCCTGGGTGCTTTTTGGTCCAAGAAAAATCATCGTGAAAGTTTTATTCTGTTTGGACTCCGTTTGATATTCCTTTTCTGCGAAGCTAAGAAATAAGGAAAAACAAAAACTGGCACTGGGCTCTAGGTTAATTGGTTAGTCCCAAAAGTAATATAAAATAGCATATTAATGCATATAAAACATCCCAAACATATAATATAATAGCATGGAACAATCAAAAATTATAGATACGTTGGAGACATATCATCTATCGATAGAATTAAGCCCATTATACATACCGGCCTATTAACGACCCATTATGGTCGGGCCCATAAATAGTAGATTCCAATTTTAGCCTTTTTACGACCCATATTGTGGTCCGTTATTGGTCCACGCAGAGTACGGCCCATGTTTGGCCAATCGATCATACCGCCCGTAGAAGGCCCATTTATTCTTCGGCATGTAGAACGCCCATGGATCATATGGCCCATAGGAGGCCTATACTACTATAGCAGGTAGCAGGACCATGGTTACAACGGTCCGTATGTGGCCCATGGTTATTGTGGCCACTAACAAACCGCGGAAAAAGAATTATCGTGACTACAAGCAAACTAATAAACAAGACAATAAGGAAATAAATAAGCAAGCAACTTGCACTAGGCTATTACGGCTATTACGGCTATTACAAATATTACATCCACTGGGCATCAAAGTTAGCCACTAGTGCAAATATAGTGAACAAAGCAACATATTAAATACACTGGGCGTCTAAATTGGCCAGCAGTGCAAATAAACACAGCAACAAAACAAGTCCAGAACTGAAAGCACTTCACAAGATCTCAAGAAACGATATCCTGGGTACCCACCATGCTGGCAAGAAGCTTAGCAAGCTTATTAGCTTTCTCTTGTTTGGCGCTAAAATCCTCCAGCACTTGTTGTGGCACCACAAAGTATGCATCTGAATTCTGCAGGGACTTCTTCAGTCCTTTGGCTTCTTGTCGTAGCACAACTGACTGATGGCTTTCAGCTTGTAGCTGAGATTCAAGAAGCCGAAGTGATTCAGGAATCGAGTTCGAAGAGCTTGTGACAGCGGTAGTGTCAAGTAACTCAAACACTACATCACGTCAGGACTTTGGGGTTGTCTCACTATCTACAAGGTAATTTAATCAGCTTTCTTGTAGACCAACAGGGTTGTCTCACTATCTTGAACCTTATCTGCATTACTTTCTCTACCATTGCATAGTGGGGTGCTCTTCTCCAATATTTTGTCGGCATTCTACAAGAGAAACAAGAAGACACATCACAAGTTTAGCATGTAGTATATGAAACTTTAAACCGGTTCAGTAGTAAGGTCAATAGGATAACAACATGAAACAAACATATATCTATGTACTATGGTCATTGTATTGTCTATATCATTCTAGTTTGTGTTGCCAAATCAAGATAGAGACACAATTCAAATCATATCCGTTTAAGACAAAGCAACATAGACATAATATAAGTGTGGGAAATGATATGTCCATTTTGCATCATGCTTTTTATATTGATATTTATTGCATTATGGGCTGTTATTACACATTATCTCACAATACTTATGCCTTTTCTGTCTTATTTTTGCAAGGTTTACATGAAGAGGGAGAATGTCAGCAGCTGGAATTCTGGACTGGAAAGGAGCAAATATTAGAGACCTATTCTGAACAACTCCAAATGTCCCGAAACTTCATGGAGAATATTTTTGGAATATATAAAAAATATTGGGAAAAAAAGCACCAGAGGGGGGCCACCTGCCATCCACAAGGGTGGAGGGCGTGCCCTACCCCCTGGGCGCGCCCTCCGTCCTTGTGGGCCCCCTGACAGGCTCCCGACGCCCATCTTCTGCTATATGGTGTGTTTTGACCGGGAAAAAATCAGAAGGAAGCTTTCAGGATGAAGCGCCACCGTCTCGAGGCGGAACCTGGGCAGAACCAATATGGGGCTCCGGCGGAGCTGTTCTGCCGGGGAAACTTCCCTCCGGGAGGGGGAAATCGAAGCCATCGCCATCACCAACTATCCTCTCATCGAGAGGGGGTGAATCTCCATCAACATATTCACTAGCACCATCTCCTCTCAAACCCTAGTTCATCTCTTGTATCCGATCTTTGTCTCAAAACCTTAGATTGGTACATGTGAGTTGCTAGTAGTTTTGATTACTCCTTGTAGTTGATGCTAGTTGGTTTATTCGGTGGAAGATTATATTTTCAGATCCATAATGATAATTAATACTCCTCTAATCTTGATCATGAATATGCTTTGTGAGTAGTTATGTTTGTTCGTGAGGACATGGGAGAAGTCTTGTTATAAGTAATCATGTGAATTTTGTATTCGTTCGATATTTTGATGAGATGTATGTTGTCCTTCCTCTAGTGGTGTTATGTGAACATCGACTAGATGACACTTCACCATGATTTGGGCCTAGGGGAAGGCATTGGGAAGTAGTAAGTAGATGATAGGTTGCTAGAGTGGCAGAAGCTTAAACCCTAGTTTATGCGTTGCTTCGTAAGGGGTTGATTTGGATCCATATGTCTCATGCTATGGTTAGCTTTACCTTAATACTTCTTTCGTAGTTGAGGATGCTTGCGAGAGGGGTTAATCATAAGTGGGAGGCTTGTCCAAGGAAGGGAAGCGCCCAAGCACCAGTCCACCCACATATCAAATTATCAAAGTAACGAACCTGAATCATATGATCATGATGAAAACTAACTTGACAGTAGTTCCCATGTGTCCTCGGGAGCGCTTTGCTTTATATAAGAGTTCGTCTAGGCTTGTACTTTTCCACAAAAAGGATTGGGCCACCTAGCTGCACCTTAGTTACTTTTGTTACTTGTTACCCGTTATGAATTATCTTATCACACAACTATTTGTTACCTATAATGTCAGTGCTTGCAAAGAATACCTTGCTAAAAACCGCTTGTCATTTCCTTCTACTCCTCATTGGGTTCAACACTCTTACTTATCGAAAGGACTACGATAGATCCCCTATACTTGTGGGTCATCAAGACTCTTTTCTGGCGCCGTTGCTGGGGAGTGAAGCACCTTTGGTAAGTAAACATTTATATAGTGTGCTGAAATTTACTGTTACTTGTTACTATGGAAAGTAATCCTTTGAGGGGCTTGTTCGGGGTATCTTCACCTCGACCGAAAGAGCAAAGATTTGCCCCTCAACCTACTACACCTACTGAAAAAAATTATTATGAAATTCCTTCGGGTATGATAGAGAAACTGCTAGCTAATCCTTATGCAAGAGATGGAACATTACACCCTGATATGCACCTAATCTATGTGGATGAAGTCTATGGATTATTTAGGCTTGCAGGTATGCCCGAGGATGTTGTCAAGAAGAAGGTCTTCCCTTTATCTTTGAAGGGAAAGGCATTGACATGGTATAGGCTATGTGATGATATTGGATCATGGAACTACAACCGACTGAAATTGGAATTTCATCAAAAGTTTTATCTTATGCATCTGGTTCATCATGATGGAATGATATATATAATTTTTGGCCTCGTGAAGGACAAAGTATCGCTCAAGCTTGGGGGAGGCTTAATTCAATGTTATATTCATGCCCCAATCATGAGCTCTCAAGAGAAATTATTATTCAAAATTTTTATTGTTGGCTTTCTCATAATGATCGATCGATGCTCGATACTTCTTATACTGGTTCTTTTATGAAGAAGGATATTGACTTCAATGGGATTTATTGGAAACAATTAAACGCAACTCTGAAGATTGGGAACTCGACGAAGGTAATGAGTCAGGTATAAACCTGAAGGAAATATGACCTAGAGGCAATAATAAAGTTGTTATTTATATTTCCCTATATCATGGTAAATGTTTATTATTCATGCTAGAATTGTATTAACTGGAAACTTGGTACATGTGTGGATACATAGACAAAACACAGTGTCCCTAGTAAGCCTCTACCAGACTAGCTCATTAATCAAAGACGGTTCAGTTTCCTAAGCGTAGACATGTGTGGTCATTTGATGAACGGGATCACATCATTAGGAGAATGATGTGATGGACAAGATCCATCCGCTAGCTTAGCATTATGATCGGTTAGTTTCATTGCTATTGCTTTCTTCATGACTTATACATGTTCCTCTGACTATGAGATTATGCAACTCCCGAATACCGAAGGAACACCTTGTGTGCTATCAAACGCCACAATGTAACTGGGTGATTATAAAGATGCTCTACAGGTGTCTCTGATGGTGTTTGTTGAGTTGGCATAGATCGAGATTAGGATTTGTCACTCCGTCTATCGGAGAGGTATCTATGGGCCCTCTCAGTAATGCACATCACTATAAGCCTTGCAAGCAATGTGACTAATGAGTTAGTTACGAGATGATGCATTACGGAACATGTAAAGAGACTTGCCGGTAACGAGATTGAACTAGGTATGTGGATACCAACGATCGAATCTCGGGCAAGTAACATATCGATGACAAAGGGAATGACGTATGTTGTTATGCGGTTTGACCGATAAAGATCTTCGTAGAATATGTAGGAGCCAATATGAGCATCCAGGTTCTTCTATTGGTTATTGACCGGAGATGTGTCTCAGTCATGTCTACATAGTTCTCGAACCCGTAAGGTCCGCATGCTTAAAGTTCGATGATGATTTGTATTATGAGTTATGTGATTTGATGACTGAAGTTTGTTCGGAGTCCCGGATGAGATCACAAACCTGACGAGGTGTGTCGAAATAGTCTAGAGGTAAAGATTCATATGTAGGACGATAGTATTTGGACACCCGAAGTGTTTCGGGGGTACCAGGTACGTATCGGGTCACCGGAAAGGGGTTCCGGGCACCTCCGGCCAAGATATGGGCCTTATTGGGCCTAGGGCTGGACAGACCAGCCCCTAGTGGGATGGTGTGCCCCATACATGGCCTAATAGGGGGAGAAAAGAAATGGAGAGGAGAGAATGGAAATGGGGCAATTCGGCATCCCCTTTCCTTCTCTCCCCCTCCTCTTTCCTTCTCCCTCCAGAAAACATGGAAAGGGGGGAGAAGAATAGGATTAGGCCCCAAGTAGGATTCCTCCTACTTGGGGCACGCCTCCTGCTGCTTCCTCCCCCTCCCACCTATATATATATGTGGGGGGGGGGGTGCACCGCTAGAACACAAAACAAGTCTTCTCTTAGCCGTGTGCGGTGGCCCCCTCCATAGTTACACACCTCGGTCATATCGTCGTAGTGCTTAGGCGAAGCCCTGGACCAGTAACTTCATCATCATCGTCACCACGTCGTCATGCTGACAGAACTCTCCCTTGTCCTCAACTAGATCAAGAGCTCGAGGGACGTCATCGAGCTGAATGTGTGCTGAACACGGAGGTGCCGTACGTTCGTGCTAGGATCGGTTGAATCGCGAAGATGTTCGACTACATCAACTGTGTTACTAAACGCTTCCGCTTTCGGTCTACGTGGGTACGTGGACACACTCTCCCCTCTCGTTGTTATGCATCTCCTAGATAGATCTTGCATGATCGTAGGAATTTTTGAAATACTGCGTTCCCCAATAGTGGTATCAGAGCCAGGTCTATGCGTATATCTTATATGCACGAGTAGAAGACAAAGAGTTGTGGGCGATAATAGTCATAATGCTTACCACCAATGTCTTACTTTGATTCACTGGTATTGTTGGATGAAGTGGCCCGGACTGACATTACATGACCGCGTTTATGAGACTGGTTCTACCGACGTGCTTCACACACAGGTGGTTGGCGGGTGTTTGTTTCTCCAACTTTAATTGAGTCAAGTTTGACTACGGCCGGTCCTTATTGAAGGTTAAAACAACACACTTGATGAAAAATCATTGTGGTTTTGATGCGTAGGTAAGAACGGTTCTTGCTAGAAGCCCGTAGCAGCCATGTAAAACTTGCAACAACAAAGTAGAGGACGTCTAACTTGTTTTTGCAGGCCATGTTGTGATGTGATATGGTCAAGACATGATAAGATATATATTGTTGTATGAGATGATCATGTTTTGTAAAAGTTATTGGCAACTAGCAGGAGCCTTATGGTTGTCTCTTTATTGCATAATGTGCATGCACCATATAATTGTTTTACTTTGTCGCTATGCGATGGCAATAGTTGGCAAGACGACCATGTGATGACACGTTGATAGAGATCAAGATGATGGAGATCATAGTGTCATGCCGGTGACGATGGATATCATGACAGTACTTTGAAGATGGAGATCAAAGGCACAAGATGATAATGGCCATATCATGTCACATATTTTGATTGCATGTGATGTTTTTATTTTATTCATCTTATTTTGCTTAGTACGACGGTAGCATTATGAGATGATCCCTTACTAAAATTTCAAGGTATAAGTGTTCTCCCTGAGTATGCACCATTGCGACAGTTCGTCGTGCCGAGACACCACGTGATGATCGGGTGTGATAAGCTCTATGATCACATACAACGGGTGCAAGCCAGTTTTGCACTTGCAGAATACTCGGGTTAAACTTGACGAGCCTAGCATATGTAGATATGGCCTCAGAACACTGAGACCGAAAGGTCGAACGTGAATTATATAGTAGATATGATCAACATAGAGATGTTCACCATTGAAAACTACTCCATCTCACGTGATGATCGGACATGGTTTAGTTGATATGGATCACATTATCATTTAGATGACTAAGGGGATGTCTATCTAAGTGGGAGTTCTTAAGTAATATGATTAATTGAAATTTAATTTATCATGAACTTAGTCCCGATAATATTTGCTAATTATGTTGTAGATAAATAGCTCGCGTTATAGCTCCCCGTTTATTTTTGATATGTTCCTAGAGAAAAATAAGTTGAAAGATGATAGTAGTAATGATGCGGACTGGATCCATGATCTGAGGATTATCCTCATTGCTGCACAGAAGAATTATGTCCTTGCTACACCGCTAGGTGACAGACCTTTTGCAGTAGCAGATGCAGACGTTATGAACATTTGGCAAGCTTGGTATGATGACTACTTGATAGTTTAGTGCGCCATGCTTTATGGCTTAGAACTAGGACTTCAAAAATGTTTCGAACGCCACGGAGCATATAAGATGTTCCAAGGGCTGAAATTGGTATTTCAGACTCATGCCCAAGTCGAGAGGTATGAGACCTCTGGCAAGTACTTTGCCTATAAGATTGAGGAGAATAGCTCAACCAGTGAGCATGTGCTCAGAATGTCTGAGTACTACAATCGGTTGAATCATGTGGGAGTTAATCTTCCAGATAAGATAATGATTGGTAGAGTTCTCTAGTCACTATCACCAAGTTACTGGAACTTCTTGATGAACTATAATATACAAGGGATGGAAAAGACAATTCCTGAACTCTTCACAATGCTAAAGGTTGCAGAGTAGAAATCAAAAAGGAGCATTAAGTGTTTGTGGTTAACAAGACAACTAGTTTCAAGAAAAAGGGCAAAGGTAAGAAGGGAAACTTCAAGAAGAATAGCAAGCAAGTTGCTACTCCCGGGAAGAAGCCCAAGTCTGGTCCTAAGCCTAAAACTAAGTGCTTCTACTGGAAAGGGACTGGTCACTAGAAGCGAAATTGCCCCAAGTATTTGGCGGATAAGAAGGATGGAAAAGTGAACAAAGGTATATTTGATATGCATGTTATTGATGTTTATTTTACTAGTGGTCATAGTAACCCCAGGGTATTTGATACTGGTTCAGTTGCTAAGATTAGTAACTCGAAATAGGATTTACAGAATGAACACAGACTGGTAAAGGGCGAGGTGACAATGTGTGTCGGAAGTGATTCCAAGGTTGATAAGATCACCATCACACACTCCCTCTACCTTCGGGGTTAGTGTTGGACCTAAATAAATGTTATTTGGTGTTTGCATTGAGCATCAATATGATTGGATCATGTTTATTGCAATACGGTTATTCATTTAAGTTAGAGAATAATTGTTGTTCTGTTTACATGAATAAAACCTTCTATGGTCATACACCCAATGTAAATGGTTTATTGAATCTCGATCGTAGTGATACACATATTCATAACATTGATGCCAAAAGATGAAAGTTGATAATGATAGTGCAACATATTTGTGGCACTGCCGTTTAGGTCATATTGGTGTAAAGCGCATGAAAACACTCCATGCGGATGGACTTTTGGAATCACTTGATTATGAATCATTTGATGCTTGCGAACCATGCCTCATGTGCAAGATGACTAAGACTCCGTTCTCTGGAACAATGGAGCGAGCCACTGACTTATTGGAAATAATACATACCGATGTATGCGGTCCGATGAGTGTTGAGGCTCGTGGGGTATCGTTATTTTCTAACCTTCACAGTTGATTTGAGCAGATATAGGTATATCTACTTAATGAAACACAAGTTTGAATCATTTTGAAAAGTTCAAAGAATTTCACAGTGAAGTTGAGAATCATCATAACAAGAAAATAAAGTTTCTATGATCTGATCGCGGAGGCGAATATTTGAGTTATGAGTTTGGCCTTCATTTAAAACAATGTGGAATAGTTTCACAACTCACGCCACCTGGAACACCACAACGTAATGGTGTGTCCGGACGTCGTAACCATACTTTATTAGATATGGTGCGATCTATGATGTCTCTTACCGATTTACCACTATCGTTTTGGGGTTATCCATTAGAGACACCTGCATTCACGTTACATAGGGCACCATCTAAATCCGTTGAGATGACAGTGTGTGAACTATGGTTTGGCAAGAAACCAAAGTTGTCATTTCTTAAAGTTTGGGGTTGTGATGCTTATGTGAAAAAGTTTCAAACTGATAAGCTTGAACCCAAATCAGAGAAGTGCGTCTTCATAGGATACCCAAAAGAAACTATTGGGTACACCTTCTATCAAAGATCCGAAGGTAAGATATTTATCGCTTAAGATGGATCCTTTCTAGAGAAGGAGTTTCTCTCTAAAGAAGTGAGTGGGAGGAAAGTAGAACTTGATGAGGTAATTGTACCTTCTCCCGAATTGGAAAATAGTTCATCGCAGAAATCAGTTCCAGTGATTCCTACACCAATTAGTGAGGAAGCTAATGATGATGATCATGAAACTTTAGATCAAGTTACTACTGAACCTCGTAGGTCAACCAGAGTACAGTTCTCCCCAGAGTGGTAAGGTAATCATAGTCTGGAAGTCATGTTACTAGACCATGACGAACTACGAACTATGAGGAAGCGATGATGAGCCCAGATTCCATGAAATGGCTTGAGGCCATGAAATCTGAGATGGGATCCATGTATGAGAACAAAGTATGGACTTTGATTGACTTGCCCGATGATTGGCGAGCCATTGAGAATAAATGGATCTTCAAGAGGAAGACGGACGCTGATTGTAGTGTTACTATCTACAAAGCTCGAATTGTTGCAAAAAGGTTTTTGACAAGTTCAAGGTGTTGACTACGATGAGATTTTCTCACTCGTATCGATGCTTAAAGTCTGTCCGAATCATGTGAGCAATTGCCGTTTTTTATGAAATCTGGCAAATGGATGTCAAAACTGTATTCCTTAATGGATTTATTAAAGAAGAGTTGTATATGATGCAACCAGAAGGTTTTCTCAGTCCTAAAGGTGCTAACAAAGTGTGCAAGCTCCAGCGATCCATCTATGGACTGGTGCAAGCATCTCGGAGTTGGAATATACGATTTGATGAGTTGATCAAAGCATATAGTTTTATACAGACTTGTGGTGAAGCTTGTATTTACAAGAAAGTGAGTGGGAGCACTACAACCTTTCCGATAGGTATATGTGAATGACATACTGTTGATCAGAAATGATGTAGAATTTTCTGGAAAGCATAAAGGAGTGTCTAAAAGGAGTTTTTCAAAGAAATACCTCGGTGTAGCTACTTACATATTTGGCATCAAGATCTATAAAGTTAGATCAAGATGCTTGATAAGACTTTCGATGAGTACATACCTTGATAAGATTTTGAAGGAGTTCAAAATGGATCAATCAAAGAAGGAGTTCTTGCCTAAGTTGTAAGGTATGAATTTGAGTAAGACTCAAAACCTGACCACGGCAGAAGATAGAGAGAGAATGAAATTCATTCCCTATGCCTCAGCCATAGGTTCTATAAATTATGCCATGCTGTATACCAGACCTATTGTGTACTTTCCCATGAGTTTGGCAAAGGGGGTACAATAGTGATCCAGGAGTAGATCACTGGACAGTGGTCAAAATTATCCTTAGAGGACTAAGGAAATATTTCTCAGTTATGGAGGTGATAAAGAGTTCATCATAAAGAGTTACGTCGATGCAAGCTTTAACACTGATCTGGATGACTCTGAGTCTCAATCTGGATTACATATTAAAAGTGGGAGCAATTAGCTAGAGTAGCTCCATGCAGAGCATTGTAGACATAGAAATTTGCAAAAATACATACGGATCTGAATGTGGCAGACCCGTTGACTAAACTTCTCTCACAAGCAAAACATGATCACACCTTAGTACTCTTTGGGTGTTAATCACATGGCAATGTGAACTAGATTATTGACTCTAGTAAACCCTTTGGGTATTGGTCACATGGTGATGTGAACTATTGGTGTTAAATCACATGGCGATGTGAACTAGATTATTGACTCTAGTGCAACTGGGAGACTGAAGGAAATATGCCCTAGAGGCAATAATAAAGTTGTTATTTACATTTCCTTATATCATGATAAATGTTTATTATTCATGCTAGAATTGTATTAACTGGAAACTTGATACATGTGTGGATTAGTGGATACATAGACAAAACACAGTGTCCCTAGTAAGCCTCTACTAGAATAGCTCGTTAATCAAAGATGGTTAAGTTTCCTAACCATAGACATGTGTTGTCATTTGATGAACGGGATCACATCATTAGGAGAATGATGTGATGGAAGGGACCCAATCGTTAGCTTAGCATTATGATCGTTAGTTTTATTGCTATTGCTTACTTCATGACTTATACATGTTCCTCTAACTATGAGATTATGCAACTCCCAAATATTGGAGGAACACCTTGTGTGCTATGAAACGTCACAACGTAACTAGGTGATTATAAATATGCTCTATAGGTGTCTTTGATGGTGTTTGTTGAGTTGGAATAGATCGAGATTAGGATTTGTCACTCCGTGTATCGGAGAGGTATCTCTTGGCCCTCTCGATAATGCACATCACTATAAGCCTTGCAAGCAATGTGACTAATGAGTTAGTTACGGGATGATGCATTATGGAATGAGTAAAGAGACTTGCCGGTAACGAGATTGAACTAGGTATGTGGATACCGATGATCGAATCTCGAGCAAGTAACATACCAATGAGAAAGGGAATGACACATGTTGTTATGCGGTTTGACCGATAAGGATCTTCGTGGAATATGTAGGAGCCAATATGAGAATCTAGGTTCCACTATTGGTTATTGATCAGAGATGTGTCTCGGTCATGTATACATAGTTCTCGAACCTGTAGCGTCCGCATGCTTAATGTTCGATGATGATTTGTATTATGAGTTATGTGATTTGATGACCAAAATTTGTTTGGAGTACCGGATGAGATCATGGACATGACGAGGAATCTCGAAATGGTCGAGAGGTAAAGATTCATATATAGTGTTTTGGGGGTACCGGGTACGTATCGGGTCACTGGAAAGGGGTTCCGGGCACCCCCACCCAAAATATGGGCCTTATTGGGCCTAGGGCGGGACAGACCAACCCCTAGCGGGCTGGTGGGCCCCATACATAGCCGAATAGGGGAGGAGAAAGGAAAAGGAGAGGAGAGAAAGGAAAGGGGCAATTCGGCCTCCCCTTTCCTTCTCTCCCCCTCCCCTTTCCTTCTCCCTCAGGAAAACATGGAGAGGGGGGAGGCCGAATATGATTAGGCCCCAAGTAGTATTCCTCCTACTTGGGGCACGCCTCCTGCTGCTCCCTCCCCCTCCCACCTATATATATATATATGTGGGGGCACCACTAGAACACACAACAAGTCTTCTCTTAGCCGTGTGCGGTGCCCCCTCCACAGTTACACACCTCGGTCATATTGTCGTAGTGCTTAGGCGAAGCCCTGCGCCGGTAACTTCATCATCACAGTTGCCACGCTGTCGTGCTGACGGAACTCTCCCTCGTCCTCAACTGGATCAAGATCTCGAGGGACGTCATCAAGCCGAACATGTGCTGAACACGGAGGTGCCGTACGTTCTGTGCTAGGATCGGTTAAATCGCGAAGATGTTCGACTACATCAACCGCGTTACTAAATGCTTCCGCTTTCGGTCTACAAGGGTACGTGGAAACACTCTACCCTCTCGTCGCTATGCATATCCTAGATAGATCTTGCATGATCGTAGGAAATTTTTGAAATATTGCGTTCCCCAACAAAACCTTATGTTTGATTGTGTTAAATCTTTTATCGATACCGATGCTTTTCGTGATTTTAGCAGTAAATATGGACTTGACTCTGAGATAGTAGCTTCTTTCTGTGAATCATTTGCTACTCATGTTAATCTCCCTAAGGAGAAGTGGTTTAAATATCATCCTCCCATTGAAGTGAAAGTAGTAGAACCTATTAAAGTTGAAGAAGAAACTATTACTCATAATGTTAGTCCTATTGTTCCTACTGCTTATATTGAGAAACCACACTGGTATAGAGAGGTGCTATATAAATGGTTTTTAACCCCTTTCCACAATGGCATTTGGAACCATCGCCAAGTGAGTGTGGGTGATCCTTCCCACACGACCCAAAAACCGTCGGGGATAGGCCCTCCTGGGACACAGGGTTGGGGCAAAATGATTTCGTGTGCGACTGGGCGAGGCATCGAAACCCAATCATTTCTTTTAGTATGTACATCCCACACGGTGAATCCCAGAAAAACATTTCTGTTTGTATGTATATCACACATAGTCAATCCAAGGAATACATTTCCATTCTTATGTACATCCCACACAGTCAATCCAGGGAAAATGTTTCCGTTCGTATGTATATCACACATAGTCAATCCAAGGAATACATTTCCGTTCTTATGTACAACCCACACAGTCAATCCAGGGAAAAAGTTTCCGTTCATATGTACATCCCACACAGTTTTATGTGTAGGCTCGTGTATGAAAGGTGTAACTATGACACACGCTCTTCCTTGGTTAACTTTTTGCTTTTATCAACTACATCACACACGATTTGATGAACAAAACTGTGTGGCATTGGGCTATCCATCACAAGCGGTTTTACTGCTAGAACCGTTTGCAAAGTTCCATGACACATTTAATAGGTTTATTAGTTTACAATTAATAATTCTAGTATTACACAAATTCACATTTCATATAGAACAACTATTTTCCAATTTCATATCAGGCACATAAATATATAATAACATCACAGTATGATAGCTACATGAAAACAACACAGTACAACATATAGCTAGTTCAACTTCATAAGAACAATATTAGAACAATATATTCATTTCCCTAATCGAGATCATCCAAGCTCGTCTTATCCACCTCTGCTTTCAGTTTAGTAAGAACCTGTTTTGCACTGGCCAACTGGGAAAGTGCTTCCTCCTTCGCCAACACCATCTTAGCAAAGTATGATTTAAAAAATCTGAGCTCATTCCCTACCTTCCTCTTTTTACCCCGCATCTTCAAATATTCTTCAACGTTGACAACACTTTATCTAAGCCTACCTCTGTTCTCTTCCTCATATATGCTCCAAAGCTTTGATAGACACATCTTCAAAGACTGTGGCCACTCTTGATCAACCCACTCCAAGTAAGGACACTTCCGGTCATCCTATAATATTTAAAATTGGATCGGTAACAATTGTAGGGGAAATGGGTTTATAGAAACATAGAAAATCACCAATG
Organism: Triticum monococcum; assembly: GCA_034509565.1. NCBI lineage: Eukaryota > Viridiplantae > Streptophyta > Magnoliopsida > Poales > Poaceae > Triticum > Triticum monococcum. The sequence goes on from CM067844.1 coordinate 180,793,456, forward strand.
CTTATTTTGAAAAACTGAAGAAACATGTTAATTATGACATATCTTCTCAAAAAGATCAATGTGCAAATGAATTAATTGCTACTGAGACAACAACCAAATTCTGAAACATCAGAAGCTATAATTAACTACGAAAACACTACAAGTTCTTACTCATATACACTAAATAACAAATTGAACATTTTATGAGGATGGTAAATACAATTGCAATAGCATAGGAACAGTGTTTGGATGACAACAAATTGATACTAACAGGTGTGTACATGCACAAAATTAGTAATATAGAACTAATAGCACTAAGGCCATCCACTATGTATGGCAAAACTGGTGTAAAGACAACTGTTGCTACATCTCGCACCGGTGCCCTGCACTTGTGAGCCGATGCAATGGAAAAAAATTAGGGACCCGGACTCCGGAGCACCTAGTTGCTCTGATGCCCAGTTCCTTCATGCCATAAATATTTAGTATTTTACTGCTTGGCTGCTCGGATGTGTGGACCAAAGTTGGCTGCACAAACTGCTAAAGTGGTGCCAAATAATTTTCTAATGGCACCGCTGATGAGATGGCAACAATTTTAGATACTAGGTACAAATTGTGACACTGTCTTAGGATACATTTGGTTGAAGGTGTGGTATGAATGGGTTGGACCGTGATAGTGTCTGAATCTCATCTAACAAATGATTTGTAACAACGAAAGAGGGTCTAACCTTCTCCGCACATGACAGAAACTTCCTCCCACTGTCCACAGATTCAAACGCAACTAGCTTCACGCATGGAGATTGATGGTGACAACGAGCAGATAGATCATCAGCCACCCGCTCCATTCGTTGCCACTGATGGTACTAGGGAGCTATAAGAGGAAGAAATGACTCAAATCGACCGTCGGGTAAAAATCCTTCATTCCAAGTCAAAGATCAAGAGAGAGAAGAGAGGCATACCCGGGTGGTGAAGGAGTCGTCGCCAGAGGAGGAAGCACTAGAGAGGTCTTTGAAGAAGACCATGGCGACCCCGCGGTTGGATGCGAGACGGCGAGAGCGAGGAAGCAAGCGAGGAAGCGGCTATAGCTTAGGAAGGAAGGAAGGAGGAAATAGGGCAAATATGACTTGTGGTCGGGGAGAAAAGGGGTGGGGAAGGGGGGAGGGGGCGGGGGCAGATATTTTGGCGGTAGGCCAAAATTTTGGAAATGTGGAGGGAAACTTTGTGTGCGGTGCCGCCGGACCATTCACTTTGAATGATTCTGTGCATCACAAACGATTCTTCTGCTTTACGCGCATTGATGAGTTTGATAATTCAAATTTTGGTGGAAATTTCCCCGGGTACGTCATTGCATAATTTAACATCGCTTGCTAATTTGGGAACACAAAAGAGCGTACAGCAGACAGACCACACTTACTGAATCGAGCAATTTTAGTAATTAAACAGAGGCAGCTGACCTAAACATTGCTCTAGCAAAAGACCAGCATTAAAAACAAAGCCTAAGTACGCATAATTTTAACAAATCCGATGCCGCTTTGACCTATGCATCGCCGGTGTTAGATGAGACGTCGATGACTTGTCCTGGTGACATGCTGCCATTGGTGGACTCCGCGCCCCCCTGCTGAAGTCGACCGGGTCATCGTCCTTGTCCTCATCCTTGGTGCCTCCCTCAAGGTTGTAGTACTGGTAGTAGTGCCTGCGCCAGAGCTTGCGTTGGTACTCCACCGCTGATTCCTCGATGGGTAGACTCTTCTCTACCTCGACCTCGGCCATGCGCAACTCCTCCTCCCGACGCTCCTCGATCTCCGCTGCCTCCTGCATCTCCGCCCCCGCTCTGCGACCTCATGAGGAAGCAGGTGCTCCATGGCCACCGCCGCCTTTTCGGATGTGGGTTGCATGCTGGATTCCGAGGTGGCCTGGAATACCTTGGCGTGTGCATCCTCGATCTTGGCGTGGATGGCCTCGACCCGGGCCAGGGCGACATCGGCGGCACGCACGGCAGCTCGAGCGCTCTCGGCATTTGCAGCCATCGTCGCAGCAGCAGCTGCAGCCATCTCGGCTGCTGCAACCGCCCTATCGGCCGTTGCAGACGCCCTCTCGGCAGAAGCGGCTGCGCTCAATGCAGATGCGATGGCACTCTCTGCGTAGGCGGCAGCGCTCTCGGCGCAGGCGGCGACGCTCGGGGGGGGGGGGCACGGCCATCGTACGGGCCTTCATGAAGCGTTTCCATGGCGTCATATTTGCAAGAAGGGGTGCGGGAATGGGGACCGGGATTCATGGATTTCGGGGTTGCCGGCACTAGAGCAGACGAGCCGGCTAGGCTTAAGGAGGAAGACTGAAATATACCTAGATATTTTCATCGCAAACCGTTCGTACAAAACAACTACGTGTGATGTTGTAGATATTTTTATTAGCTGTGAAAGACAAATTTCGAGTAAAGTGGCAACGGATGGTGTTTTAAATGTACGAGAAAATTTGTAGTACTAATACAACTTTCATGTCAAATTTTGGAAAATTTCAGGGGTCATTTGACATTTTAAGACATTTAAGTGATTTTATAGCCATTTAATGACCGTAATTGAAATTTGAACTACATGTACATGCAATAGCTAACCATAACGGTTTGAAAAATCATATTTGTGTACTTGTGTGCGATTTAATTCCATGTGCAGTAAATTGGAAGGAATTTTCAAATATATTGGTCTAATGGCAATGACACAATTAAGCATGGAGTGCCATGGCATTTAAATTCCAAAAAAATTAAAAAAATATCAGAAACACATGAAACCTTGGTTGATCTAATGTCATGCCACCAAGATGATGTGGTAAAAAATTTGGCATGTGTGACGAAAGTTTGGACACACACCCCTCACAAACCGCAGCAACTCACTAGAAGGCTCATGGTTTCGAGAGGGAACAATGTATGTTTGATGACGAACGGGAGATAGCTTCCTCTTACGGCCTTCAAATTTTTTCTACGTGTAACGTGCACTAATACAACTATCATGTGAAAATTCAAAAAATTTCAAGGGTCATTTGACCTTTTGAAGACATTTAAGTGATTTTGTAGCCATTTAATGACCGTAATTCAATTTTGAACTACATCTACATGCAACGGCTAACCATAACGGTTTAAAAAATTATATTTTTGTACTTGTGCGCAAGTTAATTCCATGCGCAGTAAATTAGAAGGAATTTTCAAACATATTAGTCTCACGACATGGACACATGCATATGTATGCATGGAGTGCCATGGCATTTTAAGTCCCAAAAAAATGATCAGAAAAACATGAAACCTTGCTTGATGTAATGTCATGACACCAAGATGATGTGGTAAAATAATTGGCATGTTTGATGAAAGTTTAGACACACACCCCTCACAAACCGGAGCAACTCACTAGAAGGCTCGTGGTTCCGAGAGGGAACAATGCATGTTTGATGACAAATGGGAGATAGCTTCCTTTTACGGCCTTCAATTTTGTTTCTACATTTAACATGCAGTAATACACCTATCATGTGAAAATTAGCAAAATTTCAGGGGTCATTTGACCTTTTAAAGACATTTAAGTGATTTTCTAGCCATTTAATGACCGTAATTCAAAATTTAACTACATCTACATGCAACGTCTAAGCATAACGGTTTGAAAAATAATATTTGTGTACTTGTGTGCGAGTTAATTCCAGGTGTAATAAATTAGAAGGAATTTTCAAACATATTGGTCTCACGACATGGACACATGCATGGAGTGCCATGGCATTTTAATTCCAAAAAATTAAAAAATGATCAGAAAACATGAAACCTTGCTTGATGTAATGTCATCCACCAAGATGATGTGGTAAAAAATTGGCTAGTTTGACGAAAGTTTGGACACCCCCCTCACAAAACGGAGCAACTCACTAGAAGGCTCGTGGTTCCGAGAGGGAACAATGCATGTTTGATGGCAAACGGGAGATAGCTTCCTCTTACGGCCTTCAAATTTGTTTCTACATTTAACGTGCACTAATATAACTGTCATGTGAAAAATTGCAAAATTCTAGGGGTCATTTGACCTTTTAACACTAGTGCAGAACCGGGCAATAGCACCGGTTCGTAAGGCCCTTTAGTGCTGGTTCCATAATCGGCACTAAAGTGTGGTCACTAAAGGCCCCCCCTTTAGTACCGGTTCAGCACGAACCGGTGCTAAAGGGCAACCACGTGGCACGAGCCAGCTCCGGGGGCCGGGAGCCCTTTAGTACCGGTTGGTAACACCAACCGGTACTAAAATGTTTGGGGGGTTTTTGGTTTTATTATTTCTTTTTCATTTAATTTTGTGTTTTCCATTTTAATTCTTTTTCGTTTGCTGGTATTTTACGGTACTACACATTGTACACGTTATGCATATATATATATATATATAGAATTTCTAGTAGAACCAATCATATATATATATCATCAATGTCTCACAAACCACCATATTAATTCACACAAACACACATGTATAGCTATATACAATTCTCCTACATATGCATGTTGCCTTCGGAGCCAGTGGCATTAGCCTAATTGGTGCCTTTGGAGCACGATGACAATTGGAAGTGGTTCATGACCTGGTCGATGGGGGCGGTAGCGGGTAATAGTATTCTCCCTTCGGATTTATGACATGGTCGAGCAAAAATCCCGCTATTTCCTCTTGAAGTGCTTCTACGCGCTCCGTTTCTAGGAGCTTGTCCCGCACCTCTTTGAACTGTTAAGAAGGAGATCAATATGCATGTGTATTAGTTGTGTGACTAGATATCGATAATGGTGTAAAAATTGTGAATAGTGTTCTGACAAGCGTACCCATTCCTGTCTTTGAGATCTGCTCCTTTCGGACGCCATCATGCGAATGTTCTTGCAAACGCAGAATGCACACGGACCAGTCCCCTGCGCCTGCTTCAGGGCCTTTATTACGACAATGGAATTTAATTTGATCAGATAATAATTAATCAAGCATGATAATTAAAGAGATGGCAGCTAGCTAGCTAGCTAGTACTACTTAATTACTTACCTTGGGTCGAAACCAGTTCAGCTGTCATTTCCATTCGCCTTCCGTGACGCTGATGAACCTTGCCCAGGCCCTGCCCGCCGGCAAAGAAAATGAATAAAGGGGTAAAAACAAAGAATTTGTAGTACAAGAAAGTGTGACTCACTGGAAGTTGTAAGGAAGTTGTATATCTTCATTGTATTTGAGGCGCTTCAAGAACTCTAGCATGTTGTCCTCTACTTGCTTTTCATAATGCTTGTTTATTTTCCATGTGTATTCATTAACGGTGTTTGGGTCAATGAACCCAATGCCATAGCGTCCACCTTTTCTCATTTCATACATCTTCATCCTGCATAATACCACATAAAAGAATATAGTGAGGATAATTACAGGTAATGATTGATCAAAAGGATCACTACAGCTAGCTTGAGACTTCAATTACAGAAAGAAATCACTTACAGACAATAGCAGCTGACGATAGATTTGTCGAGTGCGTCTTGATTGTATAACTGAAACAGTTTAGAATACTCAACGGTCACAGGTTTCTCATGGTAGTAATGATCCTTCTTGACTTGCACCATGAGGGACTCTCGATCGGATCTCTTGGTAATGTTCATGTACCATTCATGTAATTCATACATTCTCATTGGGAGCTTCTTGACCTCTTCTGGCTTGACCAAAGGTTGGCCCCGGGCATATTTCCGTTTTATTTCCTCCTCTTTAAGCACAGGCATGTCCTCGATCTCGAGGAGTTGTCCAACAATGATTTTGAGAGTTCCAGCCTGCATTATATGCTCCTGGGTTATTACCACATCACCCACCTCGGGAACGTAAACTATTTGGCCACAATAATATTGGGCGCACGTACTGTCATGTGTTGTTGGCGGCACAACAAGCGGGGGGATCGATTGCGCCGCTTGTTCTCCCAGCTGGGCAACGGTTTTCCTGCATTTTTTGACAGCTGCTTGTTGTTTGCTCGAGCTCGCCTCCTTCTGTAGACGTTGTCGATGTAACTTCCTGATGTGGCGCTCATAGTCTGTGTCAACAGGCTTAGGAGCTGGTGGTTGAGCCATATGAATGAAGTGGTCAACTACTTCCACAGGCACTTTCTCCCTTGGCGGCGGTGGCGGTTTCGGTCCAAAATGGGCGTCGACTTCTGCCCGCACTATGGCATTGGTTTGCTCCTTGGTCCTATCGTAAGCCCTCACAGGAAGAGGAGTAGTGAGGTTTGGACCATATTTATATCGCTTGCCTCCGCTTGTACTTCCTTTACTATGACCTCGACTCATACCACTACGCACCATAGCTGCGGGGTGTCTCTTCTGCGATTGCTGAGGCGGCGAAGAAGGCTGACGAGGCTGAGTTGGACGAGGAGGAGTGGCCTGAAGCTGTGCCGAACTTGCAGTGGCCTGAGGTTGTGCCGGACTTGGAGGAGGAGTGGACGTCTGACGCTGTGTCGGACTTGGAGGAGGAGTGGCCTGACACTTTGCTGGACTTGGAGGAGGAGGAGTGGCCTCACGCGTTGGTGGACTTGGAGGAGCGGGAGTCTGCTGACTCGGTGGCGGACTTCGACGAGGAGTCGGGTGACGCAGTGTCGGTGGCCTTCGAAAGATGATGCAATCCTTTCTCCATAGGATGATACGATGTTTGGCATCTCCGAGTGTGTGCTCCTCGTCACCTCCAGGAATGTCAAGCTCTAGCCCCCAATATTGGTCCACCACCTCATCAACCACGACACGAGCATAGCCTGCTGGAATCGGGTTGCAATGGAAGGGTGCATCGGGGGAATTTGTATAAGCAACACCGTCCGCCACCTTCAAGGATATGTTCTTAATTTTGAAGTGTAGCTCGCAGTTAGTGTTCTCCATGATATCATCCACGGGGTATCTATCCAGCATTGAGTCAAACGGGGCGGAACCCACACTGCTTCTCGGCATGGATGGGGCGGTGGTATCCAATGCTGGATCATCCGCTAGCTGCTGCAGCTGCTGAGACCCCCTTTGCTGGCTAAGTGAGTCGATCTGCTCCTGCTGCCGTTGGAATTTGATTGCCAAGTCCGCGTGTGCTGATTCTAGGCCTTGAAGGCGTTCATAGTCGAGCTTCCTCTGCTCCTCCTCCATCTTCCTCTTCTTCTCCTCCGCAATCTTCTTTCTCGCACGGGTTTTGTAGTCGGCGTTCCAGTTCGAAAACCCCTCATACCACGGAATAGCGCCCATGCCTCATGTTCTTCTCGGGTGTTCAGGATTTCCCAGGGCACGCGTAAACTCGTCGTTCTCTCTGTTGGGCTCGAACAACCTGGACCGAGCCTCTTCTATTGCAACAAGTAGCTTATCTTTGGCTCCGTCCTGACATGCCTTCTCGGAAACTTTGCCTGTCTTCGGGTCCAACTCCCCCCCATGCACATAGAACCAAGTCCTGCACCTGGGGGGGGGGGCAGCTCAATGTTTCTGGAGTGACACTTGCATCCAGCATCTCTTTCTCAGACTTATCCCACTTAGGCATTCCCACCTCATAGCCACCTGGCCCCAGCTTATGGAACTTATCCTTTTTTGCGGCATTGGCCTTGTTTATTCTTGACCATTCCTTAGATAATTCTGAATCCTTGAATTTCGCGAAATCGTCCCAATGAGCACTTTGATTCTCTAGTGTTCCCTCGAATACTGGAGTCTTCCTTCCTCCCTTGACGTACTTGTCCCATTCACGATTCTTGTGGTTCTTGAATGCAACCGCCATCTTCCTAAGAGCAGCGTCCTTGACTTTCTGCACATCTGCTTCTATGAAATGATATGGTAGGGTGAAATGTTCCATGAGAGTATCCCAAAGCAGACTTTTTTGTCTGTCATCGACAAAAGGAAGATCTGGACGTGGCTTTGCTGGCTTTCTCCATTCTTGAAGGGAGATCGGGAGTTGGTCCTTTACAAGAACTGCACACTGATGAACGAACTTGTCCACAATCTTCTTAGGCGCTAATGGTTCGCCATTACGTTTGATTGCCTCGATATTATACTTTACGCCCTCCTTCAACTTTTTGTTCGGGCCTCATTTCGTCCTTTTGCCTGAAGATTTGCTCGATCCGAATGGCTGAAAGAAGAAAGATCGATTCGTTAATATATCTTCACTCATTTAAAACATGTGATGATCACCAGATGCCTGCTTCTATAAATATATATACCTCTCCGGTGTTGTCATAATCGTAGTTCATGACTTCATCAACTCGGTCGTCGCGATCGAATATCATATCACCCTCTCCGGTGTTGTTTAGAAATTCGGAGCCATCATAATCTTCTTCATTCTGATCATCATCTGGCCCACGTATTATATCGAACATGGTCTGTTCTCCCTCTCTGTTGGTATTGTCCGCCATAGCTTTTATTTAACTATGCCAAAAGAAATATAAAACAATTTAGTATTCAAATTACATCGTCTCGAATAATAGATATAATCTCGAATACATCGTCTCGAATAATAGATATAATCTCGAATACATCGTCTCGAATAATAGATATAATCTCGAATACATCGTCTCGAATAATAGATATAATCTCGAATACATCGTCTTGAATAATAGATATAATCTCGAATACACCGTCTCGAATAATAGATATAATCTCGAATACATCGTCTCGAATAATAGATATAATCTCGAATACATCGTCTTGAATATTATATATTGAGTACATCACTGGCTAGGTAGCTAATAAAGATCGAATACTATAGAAGAATCTAGGACACTTGCGGTTCCTGCGGTGCGGGCGGTGGACACCCAAAGAGAAGGAACCCTCACAGGATCATAGCTGAAGTGAGATCCCTGAAGAAACTGCCAGGTATTGGAGAACCTGCCGCCCTCTAACGCAACCATGTAGCGATGGACGTGCTCGTCCTCCTCCCTGACACGGCGACGTACCACCTCCGGCGGGGCCGGCTCCCTCCGCACCGAAACTAGCCCATGCGAACGCCACCAAATGAGATCAGGGTTGACGACGGGACCCGGGGCCGGGTTCCTCATCAAGCGGCGCGCCCCTCCAGGCAGCACCTCCCAGTGCCAACCCGGCGGAGCCCAGTCCCGGACATGGGTCAGTCGGACGTTGTCGCGGACGGGTCCACGGCGAGGATGCGGGCCGGGCATCGTCGAGAACAAATATTAGCTATATGCCCGCAAAAAGTAACATTTTTTTAATGATTGGATTTCTATAACTAAAATTTCTAACATTTCTATATAACTAACATTTCTATAACATTTCTAATATTTCTAGAACTAAAAAAAAGAAAAAATTCTAAATTTTTTATAACTATTTCTATAACTAAAAAAAAGAAAAATTTCTAACAATTCTAACTTTTTATAACTATTTCTATAACTAAAAACAGAAAAATTTCTAACAATTCTAACATTTCTAACTATTCTAACAATTCTAACATTTCTAACTATTTCTAAAAAACAGAAAAATTTCTAACAATTTCTAAAAAACAGAAAAATTTCTAACAATTCTAACTTTTTTATAACTATTTCTATAACTAATAAACAGAAAAATTTCTAACAATTCTAACATTTCTAACTATTCTAACAATTCTAACATTTCTAACTATTTCTAACAAACAGAAAAATTTCTAACAATTTCTAAAAAACAGAAAAATTTCTAACAAGTGTGTGTGTGTGTGTGTGCGCGCTCACCGGCGAGGCGAGAGGCGACGGGGGGCGGCGACGGGGACGGCGACGAGTGCGGTGACGACGGGGACAGGGACGGGGCAGCGTTGACGGGGACGGGGCAGTACGGGCCGGGGTGGCGACGACAGGGACGAGGACGACGCGGGACCGACCGGGACGGGGCGACGGGGACGACGGGGCGGCGACGACGGGGACGGGGCAGGGACGGGGGCGGCGATGATGGATGGAGACGTACGGGGGGCGCGGCGGGCGACGGTGCAGAGGAGAAGAAGCAGATGAGAAACTGAAATTTTCGTAAGTGTTGTTTATATAGGAGGGGCCTTTAGTACCGGTTGGAGCACCAACCAGTATTAAAGGCCTGTTTTGGCTAGGCCAAGCGGCGGGAAGCGACCCCCTTTAGTACCGGGTGGTGGCTCCAACCGGTACTAAAGGCCCCCCCTTTAGTACCGGTTGGTGGCATGATCCGGTACTAAAGGGGGTGCGCTGGCGCAGGTGCGGTGCGGCAAGTTTATGAAGGAAATATGCCCTAGAGGCAATAATAAAGTTATTATTTATTTCCTTATATCATGATAAATGTTTATTATTCATGCTAGAATTGTATTAACCGGAAACATAATACATGTGTGAATACATAGACCAACAGAGTGTCACTAGTATGCCTCTACTTGACTAGCTCGTTAATCAAAGATGGTTATGTTTCCTAACCATGAACAAGGAGTTGTTATTTGATTAACGATGTCACATCATTAGTAGAATGATCTGATTGACATGACCCATTCCATTAGCTTAGCACCCGATCGTTTAGTATGTTGCTATTGCTTTCTTCATGACTTATACATGTTCCTATAACTATGAGATTATGCAACTCCCGTCTACCGGAGGAACACTTTGGGTACTACCAAACGTCACAACGTAACTGGGTGATTATAAAGGAGTATTACAGGTGTCTCCAATGGTAGATGTTGGGTTGGCGTATTTCGAGATTAGGGTTTGTCACTCCGATTGACGGAGAGGTATCTCTGGGCCCTCTCGGTAATGCACATCACATAAGCCTTGCAAGCACTGCAACTAATAAGTTAGTTGTGAGATGATGTATTACGGAACGAGTAAAGAGACTTGCCGGTAACGAGATTGAACTAGGTATTGGGTACCGACGATCGAATCTCGGGCAAGTAACATACCGATGACAAAGGGAACAACGTATGTTGTTATGCGGTCTGACCGATAAAGATCTTCGTAGAATATGTAGGAGCCAATATGGGCATCCAGGTCCCGCTATTGGTTATTGACCGGAGACGTGTCTCGGTCATGTCTACATTGTTCTCGAACCGTAGGGTCCGCACGCTTAACGTTACGATGACAGTTATTATGAGTTTATGCATTTTGATGTACCGAAGGTTGTTCGGAGTCCCGGATGAGATCACGGACATGACAAGGAGTCTCGAAATGGTCGAGACGTAAAGATTGATATATTGGAAGCCTATGTTTGGGCACCGGAAGTGTTCCGGGTGAAATCGGGATTTTACCGGATTACCGGGAGGGTTACCGGAACCCCCCCGGGAGGTAAATGGGCCTATTGGGCCTTAGTGGAAAAGAGAGAAGAGGCAGCCCACACCTGGCCGGCGCCCCCCACCTTTCCCAAGTCCTAATAGGACTAGGAGAGGTGGGCCGGCCCCCTCTTTCCCCTTCTTCCCCAAGAATCCTAGTTGGAATAGGATTGGGGGGAAGGAGTCCTACTCCCGGTGGGAGTAGGACTCCTACCTGCGCCTCCCTCCTAGCCGGCCGAACCCCCTGCCCCTGGCCTTTATATACGGGGGCAGGGGGCACCACAAGACACACAAGTTGATCCTTGAGATCGTTCCTTAGCCGTGTGCGGTGCCCCCTGCCACCAAATTCCACCTCGAACATACCGTTACAGTGCTTAGGCGAAGCCCTGCGTCGGTAGTACATCAAGATCGTCACCACGCCGTCGTGCTGACGGAACTCTTCCTCGACGCTTTGCTGGATCGGAGCCCGAGGAACGTCATCGAGCTGAACGTGTGCTAAGAACTCGGAGGTGCCGGAGTAACGGTGCTTGGATCGGTTGGATCAGGAAGAAGACGTACGACTACTTCCTCTACGTTGTGTGATCGCTTCCGCAGTCGGTCTGCGTTGGTACGTAGACATCACTCTCCCCTCTCGTTGCTGTGCATCACCATGATCTTGCGTGTGCGTAGGAATTTTTTTGAAATTACTGTGTTCCCCAACAGTGGTATCAGAGCCAGGTTTTATGGTTTGATGTTATATGCACGAGTAGAACACAAGTGAGTTGTGGGCGATACAAGTCATACTGCCTACCAGCATGTCATACTTTGGTTCGGCGGCATTGTTGGTTGAGACGATCCGGACCAACCTTACGCGTACTCTTACGCGAGACCGGTTCCCTCGACGTGCTTTGCACATAGATGGCTTGCGGAAGACTGTCTCTCCAACTTTAGTTGAACCAAGTGTGACTACGCCCGGTCCTTGAGAAGGTTAAAACGGAGTCTATTTGACGAACTATCGTTGTGGTTTTGATGCGTAGGTGAGATGAGTTCTTACTTAAGCCCGTAGCAGCCACGTAAAACTTGCAACAACAAAGTAGAGGACGTCTAACTTGTTTTTGCAGGGTATGTTGTGATGTGATATGGTCAAGGCATGATGCTGATTTTATTGTATGAGATGATCATGTTTTGTAACTAAGTTATCGGCAACTGGCAGGAGCCATATGGTTGTCGCTTTATTGTATGCAATGCAATCGCGATGTAATGCTTTACTAGATTACTAAACGGTAGTAATAGTCGTGGAAGCATAAGATTGGCGAGACGACAACGATGCTACGATGGAGATCAAGGTGTCGCGCCGGTGACGATGGTGATCATGACGGTGCTTCGGAGATGGAGATCACAAGCACAAGATGATGATGGCCATATCATATCACTTATATTGATTGCATGTGATGTTTATCCTTTTATGCATCTTATCTTGCTTTGATTGACGGTAGCTTTATAAGATGATCTCTCACTAAATTATCAAGAAGTGTTCTCCCTGAGTATGCACCATTGCCAAAGTTCGTCGTGCCCAGACACCACGTGATGATCGGGTGTGATAAGCTCTACGTCCATCTACAACGGGTGCAAGCCAGTTTTGCACACGCAGAATACTCAGGTTATACTTGACGAGCCTAGCATATGCAGATATGGCCTCGGAACACAGAGACCGAAAGGTCGAGCGTGAATCATATAGTAGATATGATCAACATGACGATGTTCACCATTGAAAACTACTCCATCTCACGTGATGATCGGTTATGGTTTAGTTGATTTGGATCACGTGATCACTTAGAAGATTAGAGGGATGTCTATCTAAGTGGGAGTTCCTAAGTAATTTGATTAACTGAACTTAAACTTATCATGAACTTAGTACCTGATAGTATCTTGCTTGTTTATGTTGCTTGTAGATAGATGGCTCGTGCTATTGTTCCGTTGAATTTTAATGCGTTCCTTGAGAAAGCAAAGTTGAAAGATGATGGTAGCAATTACACGGACTGGGACCGTAACCTGAGGATTATCCTCATTGCTGCACAGAAGAATTACGTCCTGGAAGCACCGCTGGGTGACAGGCCTGCTGCTGGAGCAACACCAGATGTTATGAACGTCTGGCAGAGCAAAGCTGATGACTACTCGATAGTTCAGTGTGCCATGCTTTACGGCTTAGAATCGGGACTTCAACGACGTTTTGAACGTCATGGAGCATATGAGATGTTCCAGGAGTTGAAGTTAATATTTCAAGCAAATGCCCGAATTGAGAGATATGAAGTCTCCAATAAGTTCTATAGCTGTAAGATGGAGGAGAACAGTTCTGTCAGTGAGCATATACTCAAAATGTCTGGGTATAATAATCACTTGATTCAGATGGGAGTTAATCTTCCAGATGATTGCGTCATTGACAGAATTCTCCAATCACTACCACCAAGCTACAAGAGCTTCGTGATGAACTATAATATGCAAGGGATGAACAAGACTATTCCCGAGCTCTTCGCAATGCTGAAAGCTGCGGAGGTAGAAATCAAAAAGGAGCATCAAGTGTTGATGGTTAGCAAGACCACTAGTTTCAAGAAAAAGGGTAAAGGGAAGAAGAAGGGAAACTTCAAGAAGAACAGCAAGCAAGTTGCTGCTCAAGAGAAGAAACCCAAGTCTGGACCTAAGCCTGAAACTGAGTGCTTCTACTGCAAGCAGACTGGACACTGGAAGCGGAACTGCCCCAAGTATTTGGCGGATAAGAAGGATGGCAAAGTGAGCAAAGGTATATGTGATATACATGTTATTGATGTGTACCTTACTAGAGCTCACAGTAGCACCTGGGTATTTGATACTGGTTCTGTTGCTAATATTTGCAACTCGAAACAGGGACTACGGAATAAGCGGACACTAGCAAAGGACGAGGTGACGATGCGCGTGGGAAACGGTTCCAAAGTCGATGTGATCGCGGTCGGCACGCTACCTCTACATCTACCTTCGGGATTAATATTAGACCTAAATAATTGTTATTTGGTGCCAGCGTTGAGCATGAACATTATATCTGGATCTTGTTTAATGCGAGACGGTTATTCATTTAAATCAGAGAATAATGGTTGTTCTATTTATATGAATAATATCTTTTATGGTCATGCACCTTTGAAGAGTGGTCTATTCTTGTTGAATCTCGAAGATAGTGATACACATATTCATAATGTAGAAGCCAAAAGATGCAAAGTTAATAATGATAGTGCAACTTATTTGTGGCACTGCCGTTTAGGTCATATCGGTGTAAAGCGCATGAAGAAACTCCATACTGATGGGCTTTTGGAATCACTTGATTATGAATCACTTGGTACTTGTGAACCGTGCCTCATAGGCAAGATGACTAAAACACCGTTCTCCGGTACTATGGAGAGAGCAACAGATTTGTTGGAAATCATACATACCGATGTATGTGGTCCGATGAATATTGAGGCTCGCGGCGGATATCGTTATTTTCTCACCTTCACAGATGATTTAAGCAGATATGGGTATATCTACTTAATGAAACATAAGTCTGAAACATTTGAAAAGTTCAAGGAATTTCAGAGTGAAGTTGAAAATCATCGTAACAAGAAAATAAAATTTCTACGATCTGATCGTGGAGGAGAATATTTGAGTTACGAGTTTGGTGTACATTTGAAAAATTGTGGAATAGTTTCGCAACTCACGCCACCCGGAACACCACAGCGTAATGGTGTGTCCGAACGTCGTAATCGTACTTTACTAGATATGGTGCGATCAATGATGTCTCTTACTGATTTACCGCTATCGTTTTGGGGTTATGCTTTAGAGACGGCCGCATTCACGTTAAATAGGGCACCATCAAAATCCGTTGAGACGACGCCTTATGAACTATGGTTTGGCAAGAAACCAAAGTTGTCATTTCTCAAAGTTTGAGGCTGCGATGCTTATGTGAAAAAGCTTCAACCTGATAAGCTCGAACCCAAAGCGGAGAAATGTGTCTTCATAGGATACCCAAAGGAAACTGTTGGGTATACCTTCTATCACAGATCCGAAGGCAAGACATTCGTTGCTAAGAATGGATCATTTCTAGAGAAGGAGTTTCTCTCGAAAGAAGTGAGTGGGAGGAAAGTAGAACTTGACGAGGTAACTGTACCTGCTCCCTTATTGGAAAGTAGTACATCACAGAAAACTGTTTCTGCGACACCTATACCAATCAGTGAGGAAGCTAATGATGATGATCATGAAGCTTCAGAACAAGATACTACTGAACCACGTAGATCAACCAGAGTGAGATCCGCACCAGAGTGGTACGGTAATCCAGTTCTGGAAGTCATGATGCTAGATCATGATGAACCTACGAACTATGAAGAAGCGATGGTGAGCCCAGATTCCGCAAAGTGGCTTGAGGCCATGAAATCTGAGATGGGATCCATGTATGAGAACAAAGTATGGACTTTGGTTGACTTGCCCGATGATCGGCAAGCAATTGAGAATAAATGGATCTTCAAGAAAAAGACTGATGCTGACGGTAATGTTACTGTCTATAAAGCTCGACTTGTCGCAAAAGGTTTTCGACAAGTTCAAGGGGTTGACTACGATGAGACCTTCTCACCCGTAGCGATGCTTAAGTCCGTCAGAATTATGTTAGCAATTGCCGCATTTTATGATTATGAAATATGGCAAATGGATGTCAAAACTGCATTCCTGAATGGATTTCTGGAAGAAGAGTTGTATATGGTACAACCAGAAGGTTTTGTCGATCCTAAAGGAGCTAACAAAGTATGCAAACTCCAGCGATCCATTTATGGACTGGTGCAAGCATCTCGGAGTTGGAATAAACGCTTTGATAGTGTGATCAAAGCATTTGGCTTTATACAGACTTTTGGAGAAGCCTGTATTTACAAGAAAGTGAGTGGGAGCTCTGTAGCATTCCTGATATTATATGTGGATGACATATTGCTTATCGGAAATGATATAGAATTTCTGGATAGCATAAAGGGATACTTGAATAGAAGTTTTTCGATGAAAGACCTCGGAGAAGCTGCTTACATATTAGGCATAAAGATCTATAGAGATAGATCAAAACGCTTAATTGGACTTTCACAATGCACATACCTTGACAAAATTTTGAAGAAGTTCAAGATGGATCAAGCAAAGAAAGGGTTCTTGCCTGTGCTACAAGGTGTGAAATTGAGTAAGACTCAATGCCCGACCACTGCAGAAGATAGAGAGAAAATGAAAGATGTTCCCTATGCTTCAGCCATAGGCTCTATCATGTATGCAATGCTGTGTACCAGACCTGATGTGTGCCTTGCTATAAGTTTAGCAGGGAGGTACCAAAGTAATCCTGGAATGGATCACTGGACAGCGGTCAAGAACATCCTGAAATACCTGAAAAGGACTAAGGATATGTTTCTCGTATATGGAGGTGACAAAGAGCTCACCGTAAGAGGTTACGTTGATGCAAGCTTTGACACTGATCCGGACGATTCTAAATCGCAAACCGGATACGTGTTTACTTTAAACGGTGGAGCTGTCAGTTGGTGCAGTTCTAAACAAAGCGTCGTAGCGGGATCTACATGTGAAGCGGAGTACATAGCTGCTTCGGAAGCAGCGAACGAAGGAGTCTGGATGAAGGAGTTCATATCCGATCTGGGTGTCATACCTAGTGCATCGGGTCCAATGAAAATCTTCTGTGACAATACTGGTGCAATTGCCTTGGCAAAAGAATCCAGATTTCACAAGAGGACCAAACACATCAAGAGACGCTTCAACTCCATCCGGGATTTAGTCCAGGTGGGAGACATAGAGATTTGCAAGATACATACGGATCTGAACGTTGCAGACCCGTTGACTAAGCCTCTTCCACGAGCAAAACATGATCAGCACCAAGGCTCCATGGGTGTTAGAATCATTACTATGTAATCTAGATTATTGACTCTAGTGCAAGTGGGAGACTGAAGGAAATATGCCCTAGAGGCAATAATAAAGTTATTATTTATTTCCTTATATCATGATAAATGTTTATTATTCATGCTAGAATTGTATTAACCGGAAACATAATACATGTGTGAATACATAGACCAACAGAGTGTCACTAGTATGCCTCTACTTGACTAGCTCATTAATCAAAGATGGTTATGTTTCCTAACCATGAACAAGGAGTTGTTATTTGATTAACGATGTCACATCATTAGTAGAATGATCTGATTGACATGACCCATTCCATTAGCTTAGCACCCGATCGTTTAGTATGTTGCTATTGCTTTCTTCATGACTTATACATGTTCCTATAACTATGAGATTATGCAACTCCCGTCTACCAGAGGAACACTTTGGGTACTACCAAACGTCACAACGTAACTGGGTGATTATAAAGGAGTATTACAGGTGTCTCCAATGGTAGATGTTGGGTTGGCGTATTTCGAGATTAGGGTTTGTCACTCCGATTGACGGAGAGGTATCTCTGGGCCCTCTCGGTAATGCACATCACATAAGCCTTGCAAGCACTGCAACTAATAAGTTAGTTGTGAGATGATGTATTACGGAACGAGTAAAGAGACTTGCCGGTAACGAGATTGAACTAGGTATTGGATACCGACGATCGAATCTCGGGCAAGTAACATACCGATGACAAAGGGAACAACGTATGTTGTTATGCGGTCTGACCGATAAAGATCTTCGTAGAATATGTAGGAGCCAATATGGGCATCCAGGTCCCGCTATTGGTTATTGACCGGAGACGTGTCTCGGTCATGTCTACATTGTTCTCGAACCGTAGGGTCCGCACGCTTAATGTTACGATGACAGTTATTATGAGTTTATGCATTTTGATGTACCGAAGGTTGTTCGGAGTCCCGGATGAGATCACGGACATGACGAGGAGTCTCGAAATGGTCGAGACGTAAAGATTGATATATTGGAAGCCTATGTTTGGGCACCGGAAGTGTTCCGGGTGAAATCGGGATTTTACCGGATTACCGGGAGGGTTACCGGAACCCCCCCGGGAGGTAAATGGGCCTATTGGGCCTTAGTGGAAAAGAGAGAAGAGGCAGCCCACACCTGGCCGGCGCCCCCCACCTTTCCTAAGTCCTAATAGGACTAGGAGAGGTGGGCCGGCCCCCTCTTTCCCCTTCTTCCCCAAGAATCCTAGTTGGAATAGGATTGGGGGGAAGGAGTCCTACTCCCGGTGGGAGTAGGACTCCTCCCCGCGCCTCCCTCCTAGCTGGCCGAACCCCCTGCCCCTGGCCTTTATATACGGGGGCAGGGGGCACCACAAGACACACAAGTAGATCGTTCCTTAGCCGTGTGCGGTGCCCCCTGCCACCAAATTCCACCTCGAACATACCGTTACAGTGCTTAGGCGAAGCCCTGCGTCGGTAGTACATCAAGATCGTCACCACGCCGTCGTGCTGACGGAACTCTTCCTCGACGCTTTGCTGGATCGGAGCCCGAGGAACGTCATCGAGCTGAACGTGTGCTAAGAACTCGGAGGTGCCGGAGTAACGGTGCTTGGATCGGTTGGATCAGGAAGAAGACGTACGACTACTTCCTCTACGTTGTGTGATCGCTTCCGCAGTCGGTCTGCGTTGGTACGTAGACATCACTCTCCCCTCTCGTTGCTGTGCATCACCATGATCTTGCGTGTGCGTAGGAAATTTTTGAAATTACTGCGTTCCCCAACTGTTTAGTCCCACCTCGCTAGCCGAGGGGCGACCGCACTGGTTTATAAACCCCCGTGCGGTAGCTCTCTCGAGCTCCTCTCCAAAGCAGGCCTATTGGGCCTACATGTTCTGTGCTGTCCTGTAGGCCTACTGGGCCTTTGCGGGCCTGCATCCTGGCCCAACAACAGGTTGGGTTTCTAGTCGTATGCCGGCCGCTTTGGCCTAGTAGGCGGGCTTTTTTTTTGCTTTATTTATTTTTGAGTTGTTTTTTTGTGTATTTAGAGTTTCTTTGTGAATATTTTTGCTTTAGGTACAAAAAATTACAAACTTTCTGTTAGTGCCTGTAGTTTCCAAATTTGAATAGTTTAAATTTTGAATTATTTGAAATTAGTGTGAATCACTAGTTTGTAAATAACTTAACTTTAAAAATCAGTAAAGGCATGATAGAATTTGTTTGCACATAAAATTTCTTCGCGTTTCAAATGCCAAAACACATAATTAACTACCCTAACTATTACAGAGATTCCCTTCTGGGTGTGAAACACAGAAGAAAGTGATGATAGTGAAGCCGATCACATCCCAGATCTTTGGGTGTGAAACTTTTTCTTCGCGTGTGTCCCTTTGCGCCATAACCATGGAAAATCTTCCTCATTTAACGGGATGCTCGGGTCAATATTCACTGTGAATGGAGCAATTTCATCAAACTTTTCATAATCTTCTGACTTGTCTGTCTTGTCATCCACTCACACAATGT
Organism: Triticum monococcum; assembly: GCA_034509565.1. Classification (NCBI taxonomy): domain Eukaryota; kingdom Viridiplantae; phylum Streptophyta; class Magnoliopsida; order Poales; family Poaceae; genus Triticum; species Triticum monococcum. The sequence continues at coordinate 180,813,054 of CM067844.1, forward strand.
TTCTCTTCCCAGAAAGAACTATGTGCCGCTTTGGCTCATCGTACGATGCATTCGCTTCCTTATCTTTTCTTTTTCTTGGCTTGGTAGACATGTCCTTCACATAGAAAACCTATGCCACATCATTGGCTAGGACGAATGGTTCGTCTGCATACGCAAGATTGTTGAGATCCACTGTTGTCATTCTGTACTGCGGGTCTTCCATTACCCCGCCTCGTGTCATATTGACCCATTTGCACTGAAACAAAGGGACCTTCAAACCACGTCGATAGTCAAGTTCCCATATGTCCTGTATATAACCATAATATGTTTCCTTTCCTGTCTTGGTTTCTGCATCAAAGCGGACACCACTGTTTTGGTTGGTGCTCTTCTTATCTTGGGCAATCGTGTAAAATGTATTACCATTTATCTCGTACCCTTTGAAAGTCATTATATTCGAAGATGGTAACTGGGACAGCAAGTACAGGTCATCTTCAATAGAGGTGTCATGCATGGTACGTGTCCGCAACCAGCTGGCGAAACTCCTGGTTTGTTCACGTGTAATCGAGTCATCAGACCGCTCCGGGTGTTTGGAGCATAGCAAATTCTTGTGTTCATCCATATACGGAGCCACCAAGGCGGAATTCTGTAGAACTATGTAGTGTGCTTCAGTGAGAGAATGTCCGTCCATACATATTATTTTTTCCCCTCCTAGCGTGCCTTTTCCATCCAGTCTGCCCTTATGCCTCGATTCAGGAACACCAATCGGCTTAAGGTCAATAAAGTCAATACAAAACTCAATGACCTCCTCATTTTGACGGCCCTTGGAGATGCTTCCTTCTGGCCTAGCACGGTTATGAACATATTTCTTTAAGACTCCCATGAACCTCTCAAAGGGGAACATATTGTGTAGAAATACAGGACCCAAAACGTTAATCTCTTCGCATAGGTGAACTAGGACGTGCGTCATGATGTTGAAGAAGGATGGTGGGAACACCAACTCGAAACTGACAAGACATTGCACCAAATCATTCTCTAACCTTGGTATGATTTCTGGATTGATTACCTTCTGAGAGATTGCATTGAGAAATGCACATAGCTTCACAATGGCTAATCAAACATTTTCCGGTAGAAGCCCCCTCAATGCAACCAGAAGCAGTTGCGTCATAATCACGTGGCAGTCATGAGACTTTAGGTTCTAGAATTTTTTCTCTGCCCTGTTTATTATTCCCTTTATATTCGACGAGAAGCCAGACGGTACCTTAATACTGAGCAGGCATTCAAAGAAGATTTCCTTCTCTTCTTTGGTAAGAGCGTAGCTTGCATGACCCTGATGTATGCCGTCTTTTCCGTGCATACGTTGCTGGTCTTCTCGTGCCTCAGGTGTATCTTTTGTCTTCCCATACACGCCCAAGAAGCCAAGCAGGGTCACACAAAGATTCTTCGTCACGTGCATCATGTCGATTGCGGAGCGGACCTCTAGGTCTTTCCAATAGGGCAGGTCCCAAAATATAGATTTCTTCTTCCACATGGGTGCGCGTCCGTCAGCGTCATTCGGAACAGGTTGTCCACCAGGACCCTTTCCAAAGACCACCTTCAAATCCTTGACCATATCATGTACATTAGCACTAGTACGGTGGCGAGGCTTCGTCCGGTGATCCGCCTCACCTTTGAAATGCTTGCCTTTCTTTCTTACGGGATGCCTGCTCGGAAGAAATCGACGATGTCCCAGGTACACATTCTTCTTACAATTAGCCAAATATATACTGTCGGTATCGTCCAAACAGTGCGTGCATGCGCGGTATCCCTTGTTTGTCTGTCCTGAAAGGTTACTGAGAGTAGGCCAATCATTGATGGTCACGAATAGCAACGCCTTTAGGTCAAATTCTTCCCCCATGTGCTCATCCCACGCACGTACGCCTGTTCCATTCCACAGTTGTAAGTGTTCTTCAACTAATGGCCTTAGGTACACATCAATGTCGTTGCCGGGTTGCTTAGGGCCTTGGATGAGTACTGGCATCATAATGAACTTCCGCTTCATGCACAACCAAGGAGGAAGGTTATACAAACATAGAGTCACAGGCCAGGTGCTATGGTTGCTACTCTGCTCCCCAAAAGGATTAATGCCATCTGCACTTAGACCAAACCATACGTTCCTTGCATCATCTGCAAACTCCTTCCCGTACTTTCTTTCGATTTTTCTCCACTGCGACCCGTCAGCGGGTACTCTCAACTTTCCGTCTTTCTTACGGTCTTCTCTGTGCCATCGCATCGCCTTGGCATGCTCTTTGTTTTGGAACAAACGTTTCAACCGTGGTATTATAGGAGCATACCACATCACCTTGGCAGGAATCTTCTTCCTGGGGCGCTCGCCCTCGACATCACCAGGGTCATCGCGGCTGATCTAATAGCGCAATGCACCACATACCGGGCAAGCGTTCAAATCCTCGTACTCACCGCGGTAGAGGATGCAATCATTAGGGCATGCATGTATCTTCTGCACCTCTAACCCTAGAGGGTAGACAGCCTTCTTTGCTTCGTATGTACTCTCGGGAAATTCGTTGTCCTTTGGAAGCATATCCTTTATCATTACCAGCAACTTTCCATATCCCTTGTTAGATACACCATTCTCTGCCTTCCATTGCAGCAATTCCAGTGTGGTGCCCAGCTTTTTCTTGTCACCTACGCAATTCGGGTACAACAATTTTTTGTGATCCTCTAACATGCGCTGCAACTTCTTCTTCTCCGAATCACTTGCGCAGTTTCTCTTTGCATCGGCAATGGCCCGACCTAGATCATCAACGGGCTCATCTGATGCCTCTTCTTCAGCTTCTTCCCGCATTGCCGGCTCAGCGTCTTCCCGCATTACCGGCTCAGCTTCTTCCCCCATTGTTGTATCATCGTATTCAGGGAACCCATGGCCAGGATAGCTGTCGTCGTCCTCTTCTTCTTCATTGTCTTCCATCATAACCCCTATTTCTCCGTGCTTGGTCCAAACATTATAGTGGGGCATGAAACCGGACTTAAACAGGTGGACGTGAATGGTTCTTGACGTAGAGTAATTGTGACCATTCTTATAGCGAGCACATGGACAAGGCATAAAACCATCCGCCCGCTTGTTTTCCTCAGCCGCAAGCAGAAAAGTATGCACACCCTCAACGAACTGGGGAGAGCATCGGTCATCGTACATCCATTGCCGGCTCATCTTCATTACACAACACCGAATAGACCAAATTAATACAAGTTCATACATAAAGTTCATACAACACTTAAATGCAACAAACAAATAACTCTCTAGCTAAAGCATTTAAATGCAACAACAAATACGATCAAGATCGCAACTAAGGTAACAATGGATCCAACAGCATAATGATACCAAGCCTCACTATCGATGGCATATTTTCTAATCTTTCTAATCTTCAAGCGCATTTTCTCCATCGTGATCTTGTGATCATCGACGACATCGGCAACATGCAACTCCAATTCCATCTTCTCCCCCTCAATTCTTTTCAATTTTTCCTTCAAATCCTCGTTTTCTCTTTCAACTAAATTTAACCTCTCGACAATAGGGTCGGTTGGAATTTCCGGTTCAACTACCTCCTACATACAAATATCTATGTCAACTTGATGGGCATAATTTGTCATAAACACGAAATGCAACTAGTTTTAAAAGAGAATATATATACCACATCCGAATCATAACAAGGACGAGGGCCGACGGGGACGGATATCAAAACCATGGCACTATATGTATAACAAACAACGCACGGTAAGATAATTATACGAGTAACTATATATCCAAATCACACAAACATCAATTTTTATATAAAATTTCATGAACAAGAGGCTCACCACAAGGTGGTGCCGGCGACGGGACGGTGCGGACGATCGACGGTGGTTATGACGGAGATTTAGGAGGCACTAAGTAAACCACACCTACATATGCAAACTAAGTGTTATTTTTGACCTCAAATTGCATATAAATCAAATACTAGCACATATATATATATATATATATATATATATATATATATATATATATATCCTCCCAAATTACTAAACTCAAAAATCAATCACTATATAAAGCATTGCACGAGCTAATCTAGCAATGAGAGATGAAAGGACAAAGTTGCTAACCTTTGTGATGATTTGAATGGATGGGGGCCTTCAAATCTTGACAAATTTTGGGCAAAATGTGTGATGAGCTTGAGAGGAAGAGGGGAAGAACAGAGAGGAGAGGGGAAAGGGGAAGAACAAAGCGAGCACGGGTGGACGAAGGGTCTATGTAGGACGACCTTTAGTACCGGTTCGTGCCAAGAACCGGCACTAAAGGGGCTGGAGGGGCCCTAGTCTGACAACATCCTGCCACCACTCTCATTAGTACCAGTTCGTGGCACGAACCAGTGCTAAAGGTTCGCCACGAACCGGTACTAATGAAAGCGCCCGGCTAGCCGTTGGAACCGGCACTAATGTATACATTAGTGCCGGCTCAAATACAAACCGGCACTAATGTGCTTCACGTTTGACCCTTTTTCTACTAGTGTAAAGACATTTAAGTGATTTTCTAGCCTTTTAATGACCATAAATAAAATTTGAACTACATCTACATGCGGTTTGAAAAATCATATTTGTGTACTTGTGTGCGAGTTAATTCCATGTGTAGTAAATTAGAAGGAATTTTCAAACATATTGGTCTCACGGCATGGACAGATGCATGGAGTGCCATGCCATTTTAATTCCAAAAAAATAAAGAATGATTAGAAAAACATGAAACCTTGCTTGATGTAATGTCATGCCACCAAGATGATGTGGTAGAAAAAATGGCATGTTTGACGGAAGTTTGGACACACCCCTCACAAACGGGAGCAACTCACTAGAAGGCTCATGGTTCCGAGAGGGAACAATGCATGTTTGATGACGAACGGGAGATAACTTCCTCTTACAACCTTCAATTTTTTTCTAGATCTAACGTGCACTAATACAACTATCATGTGAAAATTTGGAAAATTTCAGGGGTCATTTGACCTTTTTAAGACATTTAAGTGATTTCCTAGCCATTTTATGACCGCAATACAAATCTGAACTACATCTACATACAATGACTAACCATAAAGGTTTGAAAAATCATATTTGTGTACCTGTGTGCGAGTTAATTCCATGTGCAGTAAATTAGAAGGAACTTTCAAACATATTGGCCTCATGGCATGGAGACATGCATGGAGTGCCATGGCATTTTAATTCCAAAAAATGAAAAAATGATCAGAAAAGCATGAAACCTTGCTTGATGTAATGTCATGCCACCAAGATGATGTGGTAAAAAAATTGGCTTGTTTGACGAAAGTTTGAACACCCCCCTCACAAACCGGAGCAACTCACTAGAAGGCGTGTGGTTCCGAGAGGGAACAATGCATGTTTGATGACGAACGGGAGACAACTTCCTCTTACGGCCTTCAAATGTTTTTCTACATTTAACATGCAGTAATACAACTATCATGTCAAAATTTGGAAAATTCCAGGGGTCATTTGACCTTTTAAAGACATTTAAGTGATTTTATAGCCATTTAATGACCATAATTCAAATTTGAACTACATCTACATGCAACAACTAACCATAATGGTTTGTAAAATCATATTTTTGTACTTGTGTGCGAGTTAATTCCATGTGCAGTAAATTAGAAGGAATTTTCAAACATGTTGGTCTCACGACATGGACATATGCATGGAGTGCCATGGCATTTTAATTCCAAAAAAATAAGAAATGATCAGAAAAACATGAAACCTTGCTTGATGTAATGTCATGCCACCAAGATGATGTGGTAAAAATGGCGTGTTTGGCGGAAGTTTGGACACATCCCCCTATCGATGTCAAAACCGGCCAATCTCGGGTAGGGGGTCCTGAACTGTGCATCTGAGGATCGAGCGAGCCATCGAACCTTCTGTCAACGGCATAGTGGTACTCTTAATGAAAGCAGCAATGTCGGTGTCAAAACCGTCCGATCTCGGATAGGGGGTCCCGAACTATGCGTCTGAGGATCGAAGGTAATAGGAGACAACGGAGACACGATGTTTACCCAGGTTCGGGCCCTCTTAATGGAGGTAAAACTCTACGTCCTGCTTGATTGTATTTGATGAGTATATGGGTTACAAGAGTTGATCTACCTTGAGATCGTAATGGCTAAACCCTAGATGTCTAGCCTGTATGAATTCTGATAGCCTCTACGGACTAAACCCTCCGGTTTATATAGACACCGGAGGGGCCTAGGGTTGTATAGAATTGGCTTACAGAGAAAGGAAAACACAAATCTAGACATTTAAGCTTGCCATCCACGCAAAGGAGAGTCCAATCCGGACATGGGGAAAGGTCTTTTGACTTGTATCTTCATGGCCCATCAGTCCGGCCCATATAAAATAGCCTGGACACCCGAGGACCCCTTAGTCCAGGACTCCCTTACCCCCTCACAAACCGGAGAAACTCACTAGAAGGCTCGTGGTTCTGAGAGGGAACAATGCATGTTTGATGACGAATGGAAGATAGCTTCCACTTAGGGCCTTCAATTTTTTTCTACATTTAACGTGCACTAATACAACTGTCATGTGAAAATTTGGAAAATTTCAGGGGTCATTTGAACTTTTAAAGACATTTAAGTGATTTTCTAGCCATTTAATGATCGTAATTGAAATTTGAACTACATCTACATGTAACGTCTAACCATAACGGTTTGAAAAATCATATTTGTGTTCTTGTGTGCGAGTTAATTCCATGTGCAGTAAATTAGAAGGAATTTTCAAACATATTGTTCTCACAGCATGGGCACTTGCATGGAGTGCCATGGCATTTTAATTCCAAAAAATTTAAAAATGATAAGAAAAACATGAAACCTTGCTTGATGTAATGTCATGCCACCAAGATGATGTGGTAAAAAATTGGCCTGTTTGACGAAAGTTTGGACACACACGCCTCACAAACCAGAGCAACTCACTAGAAGGCTATTGGTTCCGAGAGGGAACAATGCATGTTTGATGACAAATAGGAGATAGCTTCCTCTTACGGCCTTCAATTTTTTTCTACATTTAACATGCACTACTACAAATGCCATGTGAAAATTTGGAAAATTCTAGGGGTCATTTGACCTTTTAAAGACATTTAAGTTATTTTCTAGCCATTTAATGAATGTAATTCAAATTTGAACTACATCTACATGCAACGGCTAACCATAACGGTCTGAAAAAAAATCATATTTTTGTGTACTTGTGTGCAAGTTAAAAAATCATCAGACGATGTAAATATCTGGTGTTCAAAAAAAGAAAATGTGAAGATATGGCAAGACAACCGCCCCCACACGATTGGCACTCTATCTCACGGCTCGAGGTTTGGTAGGTGAGTGGCAGGGGTCATTAATCAGACACAGTTCTATATTGGAAACCGTTAGCTATTATGTTCACACACGGATGTTGCTGCGGGAATCGTGTGTAATTCAAACTACAGTACTCGTAAATTCTGACGACCGGCGTGTGAACTGTTCCCGTCAATCTAGATTCTGGCCGCCAATAAATACTACCTTGCTCACGTCGTCCCGCCTACATTTTCATCTGCATCCTCCCCTCACTCGCCCCCCTCTCTGTCACTCTGTCTCTCTGTCTGTATCTCTCTCTCTCAAATCTCTGCCGTGGGGCCGCCGGTCTGCTCACGCGCCGACGAGGAGTTGCCGCCCCCCAAGGATACTCACTCGAATAGCAACGGCGAGGACCCCTACGCGCCGCGGGAGGAGGTTGTGCCGGACCTCCCAACTTTGGATAGGTTTTGGGGCCAGTACAATCTTTGTCTCTGGAAGTCGCTGTCGCCGGCTGAGAAAGCCAGGCAAGTGGCATTCAAGAAGGAGATGGCGGAGAATGAATCCAGGTACTAGGCGGCCCGTGAAGCCCGTGATGTCACCTGGAAAAAGGAGGCGATGGATCTTTGGGGGCGGGCACATCGTCGTGCGGAGGAGGTGTACGAAGACGGGTACTTCGCCAGGAAGGTCAAAGGCGCTGGGCGCCTCATCGCTACGTGGAGGTGCGTTGATAAGCTCCAGCGTGCCACCGATGAGCAACTCCGGTGGGCGCCCAATGAAATAGCAAGATCGTTCGCGCTCGTCCGCCAGCAAGAGGCAGATCGGTACGTCAAGCGCTGCGAGGCGGAGGAGGCGCAGTACTGCCTCCGCACTGGGAAGACGTCGCGCACCAAGGAGCTGTTGGCGAGGGCCTGCCGGAATACTGGCCCCAGGAGGGATTATTAGTTTTCGTATGGTTCGTTTGCAATTTTATGCATTGTACCTAGTAGTTAAGTATCATCACGTATATGTGATGATATTATATATATTTTTTGTGATGAACTAATGAACAATTAATATATATATATATATATATTATGAATTCATTTTCTATCTGTTTTTGTATACTAATTTGAATCTAGCTATTATCATCCACATATATAAAATGAAAAGTGTATATACACACATTGAAACAGAACATATAAGAACGGAAATCAGAGTACACACATTGAAACAAAGCAATACTATGATTGTTGTGAATAGATAGCTATCCACGTCGAAACGACTCAAAAAAATAAAACGCGTCCATGAGACCATGACCAACAGCCCTTGCCTACGGTAGCTCTTGGCTCTGCCTGAACTCGTGCAGGTGTTCGTCCAAGCAGTCGACATGCTTGCGGTACATCTAGAGCGCGATCTCGAGCTCCAAGTTGGCTATTTCATCGGAGATCACCAGCTGGACACCTGGGCCAAGGAGGCAGCCGAGCCTACCGACCAGCGCGTTGGCATCGAGCGGGCTGCGGACAAGGCGAACGGCGTGACCCATGCGAACTGCATGGCGGGCGTCCGGTGCAAGTACGATGCTGCCGGCCTCTGGTGCAAGTACAACGTAGAGGGCCTCTGCCCACTCCTGGCAAGGAATGGTTTACTAACGGGACATGTACCCAGCCGCGACACCCTATCGACAGCAGGCAAGTGTCGATGGATCCGCTCTTGCTGTGCGGCGCGCCGCGCCTCTCGCTCTGTGGCGATGCAACGGTCTCACCATGCGGCGAGCTACAGCTTATCAGCGCGGACACACCTAGCTTGCTCTGCGGCACGCCATCGATCATGTTGTGCGGCGAGCTATAGCTTGTTGGTGCTTACATGCATATCTTGATCATGGCGCTGAAGCGCCATGCGCCAAGGGTCTGCTCAACCCTGGCGACGACGCGCATCACGGCGTCATCCATCGCGTTGCCGGGGAGCGCCTCGGCCTCGACGGGCCGTGGCGCCTACTTGTTTTCCTTGTCAACGAGGTTGATGGCAAAGGCGGCGCTTTGGTGGGTTGACATGCTTGGAAAAGGTGGATGTGCTACAGGCTGCGCTTGTTGCCTCCGTGCGTCACGTGCCGCCTAGGTTTATACGCAATATCGCTAGGGTGGCAAGAAACCGGTGAGGAAATGGCAGGAAACGGTGGCGTGTTCATAAAATACCATCAATTAATGGAAACTTAGCATAGAAGGAACATCGAGCTAGCACAAGAAGTAGATGATAATCAGATGATCATTTATCCTAGTTAATTATGCATGTAATAGTTTACTTTGGTGTGTGGAAATGTCATGTGTGTATTAGCCGCCTATGTAATTGGATGTTTGCCATGTATTACACACATCTTGTTTATGTGAAACGTTTCTATTCTCTTGGCTCAACACAAACAGTTTATAGGAATGAACTGCATGCCCTCCATTGCACACACCTTGATCTGGTTGAACCATTTCTATTGCGTTGCCTAATCGAAAATAGTTCATCCGAGTGAACTGTATGTCGTATATCGCACACACCTTTATCTAGCTGACCATTTGTTTTGTGTTGCCTAATCACAAACAGTTCATCCGAGTAAACTGTATGTTGTATATCCCACACACCTTCATCCGGCTGCCCGTTTCTTTTGGTCCTCATCATTGCAAACAATTCATTGAACTGAACCGTATGCCTTGCATCGCACAGGCAACTAAAATCTGAACCGTATTTGATGCATCCGTGATCGCAAATGTTTTTCACCCTTTTTGACAGTTATTTTACACCACCGTTTGCGATTATTGCATCGCACAAAGTTTCATCGAAGGGTCTCTGATCGTAGTGTCGCGTTAGCAGCATCCTGCAGTAGTGCCACCTTTTCCTGTTAGAATAAAGGATCATGCTAAAGCTTCAACTGTGGTTTGTCAGAGTTATACTAGAACACCTACACCCCCTGAGCAAATTAAAGTTGAACCTAGTATTGTTGTGGTTAAAGAACTCTTGGTCAATAATATTGAAGGGCATGTTATTTATTTCTATCATGAAGCTGCTAGAATTACTAAACCCGATAGTGAAGATAAACATAGACTCGTTGTTGGCATGCATGTTGTTTCACTTAAAATAGGAGATCATTGTTATCATGGCTTATGTGATGTGGGTGCTAGTGTGAGCGCAATTCCTTTTTCCTTATATAAAGAGATCATGAATGATATTGCACCTGCTGAGATAGAAGATATTGATGTTACTATTAAGCTTGCTAATAGAGATACTGTATCGCCAATTGGGATTGTTAGAGATGCTGAAGTTTTGTGTGGGAAAATAAAGAACCCTACAGATTTTCTTGTTCTTGCTTCCCCACAAGATGATTTTTGTCCCATTATATTTGGTAGACCTTTCTTGAATACTATTAATGCTAAGATAGACTGCAAAAAATATATTGTTACTGTCGGTTTAGGGGATATGTCTCATGATTTTAATTTGTCTAAATTTTGTAGACAACCCTATGAAAAAGAATTGCCTAGTAAGGATGAAATTATTGGTCTTGCTTCTATTGCCGCTCCTCCTACGGACCCTTTAGAACAATATTTGCTAGACCATGAAAATGATATGTTTATGAACGAAAGAAGGGAAATAGATGAAATATTCTTTAATCAAGGGCCTATTTTGAAACACAATTTGCGTGTTGAAATCCTTGGGGATCCTCCTCCACCCAAGGGTGACCCCGTGTTTGAGCTTAAACAATTATCTGATACTTTGAAATATGCTTATCTTGATGAAAAGAAGATATATCCTGTTATTATTAGAGCTAACCTTTCAGGGCATGAAGAAAAGAAATTATTGAAAACTCTGAAGAAGTACCGTGCCGCTATTGGATATACTCTTTATGATCTTAAGGGCATTAGTCCCACTCTATGTCAGCATAAAATTAATTTGGAGCTTAATGCTAAACCAGTTGTTGATCACCAATGATGGTTAAATCCCAAAATGAAAGAAGTGGTAAGAAATGAAATACTAAAGCTTCTGGAGGCAAGTATAATTTATCCTATTGCTGATAGTAAATGGGTAAGTCATGTTCATTATGTCCCTAAGAAGGGAGGTATTACTGTTGTTCCTAATGATAAGAATGAATTGATTCCACAAATAATTGTTACAGGTTATAGAATGGTAATTGATTTTTACAAGTTGAATAAAGCCACTAAGAAAGATCATTACCCTCTTCCTTTTATTGATCAAATGCCAGAAAGACTATCCAAACATACACATTTTTTCTTTCTAGATGGTTATTCTGGTTTCTCTCAAATACCTATGTCAAAAGATGATCAGGAAAAGACCACTTTTACTTGCCCTTTCGGGACTTTTGCTTATAGACATATGCCTTTTGGTTTATGCAATGCACCTCCTACCTTTCAAAGATGTATGACTGTTATATTCTCTGACTTTTATGAAAAGATTGTTGAGGTTTTCATGGATGATTTATCCATGTACGGAACTTCTTTTGATGATTGCTTAAGTAACCTTGACCGAGTTTTGCAGAGATGTGAAGAAACTAATCTTGTTTTGAATTGGGATAAGTGCCACTTTATGGTTAATGAAGATATTGTGTTGGGGCATAAGATTTCATAAAGATGTATTGAAGTTGATAAAGCTAAAGTAGATGCTATTGAAAAGATGACGTGTCCTAAATATATCAAAGGTATAAGAAATTTCCTTGGTCATGCTGGTTTCTATAGGAGGTTTATTAAAAATTCTCTAAAATTTATAGGCCTCTCACTAATCTCTTGAAAAAAGATGTTCCTTTTGTTTTTGATGATGATTGTGTAGAAGCATTTGAAATACTTAAGAAAGCCTTGATTTCTGCACCTATTGTTCAGCCACATGATTGGAATTTACCCTTTGAAATTATGTGCGATGCTAGTGATTATGTTGTTGGTGCTGTTCTAGGATAAAGAGTTGATAAGAAATTAAATGTTATTCATTATGCTAGTAAAACTCTAGTAAGTGCCTAGAGAAATTATGCTACTACAGAAAAATAATTTTTAGCAGTTGTTTTTGCTTGTGATAAGTTCAGATCTTATATTGTTGATTCCAAAGTAACTATTCACACCGATCATGCTGCTATTAAATATCTTATGGAAAAGAAAGATGCTAAACCTAGACTTATTAGATGGGTTCTCTTGCTACAAGAATTTGATATGCATATTATTGATAGAAAGGGAGCAAAGAACCCCGTTGCTGACAACTTGTCTAGGTTAGGAAATGTTCTTGATGACACACTGCATATTGATGATAGCTTTCCTGATGAGCAATTAGCTGTCATAAATGCTTCTCGTAACACTCCATGGTATACTGATTATGCTAATTACATGGTTGCTAAATTTATACCACCTAGTTTCTGATACGTCTCCAATGTATCTATAATTTATGAAGTATTCATGCTGTTATTTTATCATTCTTGGGTGTTTTACAATCATTTTATAGCAACTTTATATCATTTTTAGGACTAACCTATTGACCCAATGCCCAGTGATAGTTGTTGTTTTTTCCTTGTTTTTACATCGCAAGAAATCAATATCAAACGGAGTCCAAACACCACGAAACTTTACAGAGATTTTTTTGGACCATAAGGAACCCAATGGGCCAGAGCTGCACCTGGGGGTGCCCCGAGGGGGGCACAACCCAACAGGGCACGCTAGGGCCCCCTGGCGCGCCCAGGTGGGTTGTGCCCACCTCAGTGGCCTCTCGTACCCCTTCTTTGCACTATAAATTCCCAAATATTCCGAAACCCCTCGGGGTTAACCTAGATCAGAAGTTCCACCGCCGCAGGGCTCCATAGCCACCGAAAACCAATCTAGACCAATTTCGGCACCCTGCCGGAGGAGGGAATCATCTTCGGTGGCCATCTTCATCATCCCGGTGGCCACCATGATGAGGAGGGAGTAGTCCACCCTCGGGGTTGAGGGTTTGTACCAGTAGCTATGTGTTTTATCTCTCTCTCTCTCTCTCGTGATCTATATCATGGGCTTTGTTAGCATAGATGGATCATATGATGTTTCTCCCCTCTATACTCTTGTTGTGATGAATTGAATCTTTACCCTCTGAAGTTTTGTCTTGTCGGATTGAATATTCAGAGATGAGAACACATGATATATGTCTTGCGGTATGAATACTTGAGGTGCCAATTGGGGTATCTTATTGATTCCCTTGATATATGTTATGACATTCAAGTTGCGGATTCCCGCAGTGATATTGGGGTAATCTATGCATAAGGGTTGATGCACATTTTTATTATCTTTTCTCCGATGGAAACTTTGGGGTCTCTTTATAGTTCTTTGTGTGGATTGAGTATTATGAATATGAATTTGCTTTGGTGCTATTCTAGTATGAACTCTAGGATAGATCGAACGGGAACAATAGCTTTGTGTTATTTTAGTACGAACTCTTGAATAGATCAAACGGAAAGAATAGCTTTGAGGTAGTCTCGTACCCTACAAACAATTCCTATCTTTTGTTCTCCACTAATAGGAACTTGAGAGTGATTCTTTATTACACTTTGAGGGATAATCATATGATCCAACTATGTTAGCACTGTTGAGAGATTGCACTAGTGAAAGTATGGACCGTAGGCCTTGTTTTTAAGCATTGGAACACCGTTTTTGTGCCCATTTACTATTTTCTACCTTGCTGTTTTTATTAATTAAGATTATAAAAATATATTTCTACCATATGTATTACACTTTTATCACCATCTCTTCGCCGAACTAGTGCATCTATACAATTTGCCATTGTATCGGGTGTGTTGGGGACACAACAGATTTCTTGTATTTGGTTGTAGGGTCGTTTGACAGAGACCATCTTCATCCTACACCTCTCATGGATTAATAAACCTTAGGTCATCCACTTGTGGGAAAATTGCGACTGTCCTACAAAACTCTGCGCTTGGAGGCCCAACACGTGTCTACAAGAATAAAGTTGTGTAGTAGACATCAAGGTCTTTTCTGGCGCTGTTGCCGGGGAGGCAAGTGCTTGAAGGTATATCTTTAGATCTTGCAATTGAATCTTTAGTTTGTTGTTTTATCACTAGTTTGTTTCATAAAAGAAAACTACGGAAAACGGAATTGAGGTTGCATCATATTATTGATCATCTTTATAATATCTTTCTTGAAAATGATGGATAGGAAAATTGTGCTCAATTGTTAGAGGAAGAAGTCAATAAAATGCTTGGCACAAAATATTTGAATGATGAGCATGATTGCAATGTTGTTAGTATGAATTCTTTGAATATCCATGATGCTAATGATATGCAAAGCCATAAGCTTGGGGGTGCTAGGTTTGATGAAGATGATATTTTTAGTCCCCTAAGATTTGGTGTGCAAATTTGTTATAATGATTGCATGCCTCCTATTTATGATGATTATGGTGATGACATGTATGCTATAAAGAATAATGATAACAATGAAACTTGTCATCATGATTTTAATTTTCACTCTCATGATAGTTATTTTGTTGAGTTTGCTCCCACTACTATTGATGATAAGAAATTTGCTTATGTGGAGAGTAATAAGTTTTCTATGCTTGTGTCATGAAAGTAATGCTTTATGTGATGGTTATATTGTTGAATTTATTCATGATGCTACTGAAAATTACTATGAGTGAGTAACTTATGCCTGTAGGAATTGCAATACTATCAAGTTTCCTCTCTATGTGTTGAAAGTTTTGAAGTTATGCTTGTTTTGCTTTCCTATGCTAGTTGATTCTTGTTCCCTTAAGTTGTTTGATCACAAAATCCCTATGTATAGGAAAAGAGTTATACTTAAATGTGCTAGTCATATGCTTCATGATGCTCTCTTTATGTTTCAATTCTTATCTTTTATGCGAGGATCATTGAAATCATCATGCCTAGCTAAAAGGCACTAAAGAAAAGCGCTAGTTGGGGGACAACCCAACACTTTTACCTAAATTTTTTGTGGGTTCACATGATTAGGCTACTGTAGTAATCATGTTTTATTGCTTTTGTTCCAATAAAGTGCCAAGTAAAGCCTTTGGGGTCATGTTGGGTGATAGTTGAGTTGACCTTGCTGAAAAACAGAAACTTTTGAGCTCAGGAAAACAATTCTCATTTTTAACAGAAGCGTGACAAAGTGTTGATTCTCTTTGCAGAAGATTAATATAAAAATTTCTCAGGTTTTCCTATTTTTTCAGAATTTTTGGAGTAGAAGAAGTATGGTTTGAGTACAGATTACTACAGACTGTTCTGGTTTTGACATATTCTGTTTTCAATGCATAGTTTTCTTGTTTTCTAGTTTCTATGGATTATATTGCTCATTATAAATTGTAGAAATGATATTCTACAGTAGGCATTGTGTGTAAACAATTATGAATCTTGTCTTTGACAGTACCAAAGTGGGATGGTTTGCTCTTTATCATACTAACCTATCTCACCAAGTTCCGTTAAGTTTTGTGTGATTGAAGTTTTTAAGTTTTGGGTGATATATCGATATGAGGAGAATGAGGAGTGACAAGAACCTAATCTTGGGGATGACCAAGGCACCTCCAAGGAAATATTCAGGTAAGATCCAAGCAACTAAGCTTGGGGATGCCCAGGAAGGCATCCCCTCTTTCGTCTCAAACATTATCGGTAACCTCACTTGGAGCTATGTTTTCATTCGTCACATGATATGTGTTTTGCTTGGAGCGTCAATTTATTTTTTTAGTATTTTCTTGCTGTTATTTATAGTAATGTTTTCCGTGTTTTATTTCAATTAATGTGGTAATGATAGCCTTTGCCATGCTTATTTTGCAAGTATACATGTTGCTGTTTGAAAACAGAAAGTTTACCGCTGTTGCAAAAATTCCCTAGAAAAGTCAGAATGTGATAAAATGTTGAAACTTTTTGCAAAATGAGTTCTGATAAATTTTCTACAGTGTGGTTAATTTTCATAACTTTTGGAATTAGGGAAGTATTGATACTTTTGCATTCTTTACAGACTATACTATTTTGGCAGATTGCTGTTATGTTTGCATATGTTTGCTTGTTTAATGATCCAATTTGCGGATAGGAGTATTAAATATGCAGAGGCATTTAGTGTCGGTGTTCTGGGAACCGGGGTCCCCAGACTTGCCTGCCTGCGGCCTGCGACGTGGCTCAAGTGGGGGCCCAGTGCGTCCCATCTTCATCAGCTCAAGCTCAAGACCCTCACGAGGGGCCAAGCCCCGCGGGGCGGACGACAGAAAGCTTCCTCAGAGACAGCCTCATCCGGCAGGCTCGCGAGGAGGCAGAGAGATCAAGGCGGGGATACCTCGCGAGGAACCCATGACACATGCCATGACGATCGAGACCAGGCAGGCGCCGGCCTGCGCAGTGTCCTTGTTTCCCCTTTGGTGCAAAGGGGGCAAGCACAGGCCAAGGCATCGGGCCAATGTTGCCATTCCGGTGCAACAAGACCAAGACTAGCAGAGCGGCAGGACGGAGGTCACCGTGGAGCCCAAGACAGCGTCATCACCAGTGCTTTTGGCGGCCGAAGACCACCTTTGGTCAGGATAACTTGTACTATATGTTCCCCTTTAAAATGGCGAAGTGTTGGCGCCCTTCCCACTCATTATTTGGGGAGAGGACCAGGGCCTCTATAAATAGAGCTAGCCACCACAGAGTAGAGACACTGGAGAAAACGGCTAGAGATCTGGTAGAACCCTAGTAGAGAGAGAGAGAGAGAGAGCCGACTGAACTCACCCTAGCAGTTCATCCCACCAGCTCAAGAACACCTCTCGCGAGGCGGTTCTTCCCTTGTACTATTCATCATCAGCCCTTGAGGCAATCCACCACACCACACACTGGAGTATGGTATTAACCACAATGGTGGCCCGAACCAGTATAAACCTCGTGTCCCTTGTGTTGTTTGTTCTTTCCGATTCAGATCACGCCGGGAGATTGGGCGTAGATCGGTAGGGGAGAGATCTTCGCGCGCACCCCAGTGTTCGAACCTCAAGGGTCTGCCGGAACCCGAAATCCGACATTTGGCGCGCCGGGTAGGGGTGCGTCGGAATCTTTCTTCCGCTGTTCGCGTGTGATCTTCTGTCGTGTCCATGGCTGACGCTCGTCGGGCTCGCGCTGAGTGTCGGGCTACTCTCGCCACCCGCGTCGCCCAGACGACGTCCATGGGCGGACGCCCTCGTCGTCCCCCGTCGCCTGCCGCCAACACCGCCACCGGCCCGGTGGGGGACGAGTAGCAGGCCTCATCCCAGCATCCTTCGGTACGGCGGGAAGGCCGCACCGCCACACCGTCGCCGACTCCAGCCGCTTTGTCGTCCCACGCCCGTCGCGCCCCCACGGACGCGCACGCCGCTCTGCTCCTGGCAAGAGAACTCGTGAACTACCGCCTCATCGACGACCTCTACGAAGACTGGCTCGCCCGCATCACCGAGCTCGTCAGCGCCGTAGGGGGCTCCCCCTTGCCGTCCCTCTCGCTGCCTCGCCCTCCACTCCGCGTAGGAGCCGAGGATCAGGAGGTGCCTCCACCACCTCCTCCCCAAGGAGGCGCCCTGGCTCCAAGGCAGGCAGCCCCAGGGCAAGAGCCTCTGCGTCCGGCGCCTGCGCAGCAAGAAAGGAGCTGCCAAGATATCCCTCGTCCCCAAGAAGGTGCTCGCGCACTTCCAGCGCCGGCGCCCCAAGATCGCGTCCCTGCACCTCCACGCCAGGACCCTGTTCTGCTCCAAGTGGCGGCGCGCGGTAATCCCCAGGAGCAATCCCAGTACCAGCAAAAGGCACCGGTGGCCACAGCAGGCTGCTGTGCCCTCACCCCCGAGCTACGCGGCGTCGCATGGCCAGGCAAGTTCAAGCCTGACCTGCCCCCTCGCTACAATGGCACGGCGGACCCGGCGGAGTTCCTGCAACTCTACGAGCTATGCATCAAAGCCGCCAACGGAGACGAAAGGGTCATGGCGAACTGGTTTCCCATGGCGCTCAAGGACGGGGCCCGCACCTGGCTCCTCAACCTGGCTCCTGGCACAATCTCCTCCTGGGACGAGATGCACACTCGCTTCATCGCCAACTTCCAGGGCACTCACGACCGGCGCCCGGCCGTGAGCGATCTGCGCCGCATCAAGCAGCAGCAAGGGGAAACCCTGCAGAAATACATCCAGCGCTTCAACAACGCTCGCCTCAAGATCCCCAAGGTGACTGAAGAATCCATCATCTCGGCCTTCTCCGATGGCGTACGCGACGTCAAGATGAAGGAGGAGCTAGCAATCCAAGAAGAACTGTGCACATCCCTGGAGCTGTTCAACTTGGCGACCAAGTGCGCCAGGGCTGAGGAAGGGCGCCTTTCACTCCTCGAACTCCCGGCTGCCAACCCAGAAGAGAAGAAGCCCAAGGCCAAGGACGTGAAGCGCAAGGGGGTTGCAGTGCTTGCAGCGGAGCCAGACACCAAGCGAGGCAGGGATCAGCCCGTGTCATCCAAGGGCAGCCGATACTGCATGTACCATGACCTCCACACCCACAACACCAACGAATGTCAAGAGCTCAGGGCCGTGAGAGATGGACGTGTCGGCCGACGCCCCGAGCGCAACGACAGGGGCCATGGCCGAGGTGGAGGAAGAGGTGGCGGACGATGGGAAGACCGTGGCCCTCGCCAAGGGTGGCGTGACCGACCTCGCGAGGATCACTGGCAGGACCAGCCTCGCGAGGGAGGCTAGAGAGATGAACCTCGTGAGGATCGCCCGCGCGGCAACGCATGCCTTCCTCCTCTGCCGCCACCGCCAAGGAGGAATGAAGACCAACATCAGGACGAGGGGGATGGGGGCTTCCAGGAGCCGCGCACAATCGCTTGCATCTTGGGTGGCGTGCAGGCCCCAGCCTCATAGCGTATCTTCAAGCAGTTTGCTCGTGAGGTGAATGCAGTCATCCCCAAGCTTGAGGCCACGTGCCCTCTCAGGTGGTCTGCGTGCGCTATCACATTCAGCCTAGCGGATCATCTCAAGTGCGCGGCAATGGCTGGAGTCCTCCCGATGCTTTGCTCCCCAGTCATCAGCAACGTGCAGGTCACCAGGAGCCTGATTGATGGCGGAGCAGGACAAAATGTCCTGTCCGTCGAGACGTTCGACAATCTCCAAGTGTCGTATGATCAGCTTCAGCAAACCAAGCCGCGTCTCAGGAGCGCCTCTGGCCTTCGCGCGTGGGGCGCTGTGAGGGTCCACCTCACAGCTACATTCGCATGCCTTTCGGCCTACCGAACGCAGTCACCGCTCATCAGCGCTCACTGAGGAGAATTCTAGAGGCTCAGGAGGTCAGGCATCGTGCAGCCCTGGCGGAGATGGAGATGGCTCTCGGAGACCCACCTGTGCCCCTGGAGCCTCCCGAGGTTCCTGGGCCTAGGGGCTCCTGAGGGTCGGCGTCTTCATCGCGCGTCACCCGCTTCTTTACCATCAGTCCATCTTCAATGGCACCAGGTGACATCTTTTGAAGTTCCGTTTTTAGCTAGGAGCGCCCACAGGGCCGCATTATTCCCGGGTCGCGTGGCTCCGTCCCTGCGGCATGTATCCGTTTTGCTTATGCTCTTTACTTACCTTGTTGGGGGCGCCCCTCGGGCTGCATCATCCCCGAGCTGCTCGGGCCTGGCCCTGCGATGTTTGCTTTTCCCGCGTCTACTTAAAATGAATTTGCTCTTTCGTGCTCAATTATCACCTGTTGCTTATCGCGGACTTCTCCGCTTTCATGCAAAGCGCTTGCACGTTAAAAGGGGGGGGTACCTGAGCATCGCGACTCATGGGCTCCTACTGGCTCTCCAGCCCTCACCCCCTGGCCTTGACCCACGGCATCGCGACCTGTCATACCAGCGGCGGCTGAGCTCGCTCGAGGGCCGGGACCTGAGGACGTAGAGCATTTGCATTCTAATCACCCTGCAGGAACACACCATTGATAAAGGCCCAGAGCCAGGTGCAAACCGCCTCGAGGTAGGGCCTCGTGAGTCCCGTGCTGGCTCACGGGTGCCCATATACACCTCTCCTAGCCCTACCATGCCGGCCACGTGTCAGGGTGGGGTTGTACACGCCCCGAGGGCTCCTCCCGGAGGGGATCCCCCTCCCACGTACCAGTGGAAGCATCATGCTCCGCGCTGGTGATAAACAACTGAGGGCGGCCTCCGGTCGTACCAACCTCAGGGAGTCCAGAGCTCAGTGTCCGGCACCATCGCAATGCCTCCCCTCGGGAGCACCGCGCGAGGGGGCTGGACATGGGGGCTACGCCCGGGCCTCGCCCGAGCGCACGCCACCCAGCCAGGCCCCTCGGACCTGGTCGTCACGCGCCCCTCCCTGAGCGGAGCCAAGGTATGGAAACCCGTTTGAACGTCAAGGGGGACTCCTGAGCATCGCGAATCAGCAGCCTAACTTGCCCCGTAGCCCCTCACTCCTTAGTCCCATCCTGGTTTCTGGTCGGGGCTAACACTGGGTGAGGTACACGCGGGGCCGGGCCCTGCCGACGCAGAACGATCAATCCACTCCTCGTTCCCCCCTTTCCTACTTGTTGCTTGTGCGTCAAGGGGGACTCTTGAGCATCGCGACTCAGGAGCCTAACTTGCCACATAGCCCCTTGCTCCTTATTCCCGTCCTGGTTTCCGGTCGGGGCTAATGCTGGGTGAGGTACGCACGGGGCCGGGCCCTGCCGACGTAGAGCGCGAACAAGTAGGGGAGAAAAATGAAAATTCCAGGAAATTCAAAGCAAATATTACAAGCCATAGATTGTTTCACGACATCAAAGACACGTCTAAATGCCTCTGCGAGGCATGGTGCATGTTGTAGGAATAAAAACAGGACAGAAGCCGCGAAGGGATCACTCTCTAGTGGCGTCGCCTCCTGGGGCCGCGGAGCTGGCGGCGCCACGCCCGGGCAAGATGCTAAAGGCGCGGAACCTCCCCAGCAAAGCTTCGGCTCGGCCTTTCACGGCCTCAGCGGCAGCGGCGACAAGGTCGTCACTCACAGGCTCCAGCAGGCTGTCGAGGTCGATGTTGGGGTCGCGCAGGTAGACGTGGCTGAGGACACGCGTCAGCGCCGCCGAAGACAGGGCATGCGCCTCGGCCTCGGCCATGGGGCCAAAGCCATCTACAACATCTTCAAGCGCGTGGACCAGGAAGGGAAGCAGCTTGGTGGGGCCGTCTTCCGCGCCGGCCAGCGGCTCCTCCAAGCCGCTCTTCTAAAGCATCTTCAGCGCGGCATGAGCCCTCTTCTCTATCTTCGTGAAGGCCACCCGATCCTCCACCAGGACCTTCGCCTTGGCGTCCAGCTCGGCCCTCTCCGCCTGCAGCGACCGCTCCAGCGTCTCCAGTTCACCGTGGCGGTCATCGAGCTTGGCGTCCCGGTCCTTGACGGCAGCCTCCCGAGCCTTCATCTCCTTCTCTTTCTCCTGGCGGCCGTGGACCTCCTTGGCGAGCTCGTCGCGCAGGCCTTGCAGCTTGACCTCCAGCTCCTTGCAGCGAGCCTTGGTAGCCGCAGCATCGCCCATGGCAGCGTCGCGGGCGGCCTTGGCTTGGTTGGCGACCTGCTTCTCCCCATCGGAGGTCGCCACGGCCTGGCTCAGCGCTGCTCGGATAGAGGCAGCAGAATGGGCCCAGCCAGAAGCTAGCTCCAGGCGCCCCGCCGCTAGGCGAGGGTCCATGCTCAGAAGATCCTCCCGCAGCTGGCTCAGTTTGCTGGCGACCTGGTCCAGGACGGCGGCAGAGGAAGCAGAAGAAGCGGGAACCGGTGGAGCATGCAAAGAAGACGGCGGCGTGATCATGTCTTGGCAGGAAGGAACCACCTGGGCCTTGGTCGCCCCGGGTGCAGCATTGAGCGCAGTCGACTCCAGGGTCAGCGGGGCCATGGGGGCTGACTCCTCGCCACGGGGTCCCAGTCGGCCTCGCAAGGACGATCGGACTAGGGAGGAGCGAGTCGCGCCATCTTCCTCCCCAGTGGACGAAGGCACCGCCCCGGCAGATGGACTCGCCCCAAGCGGAGCCGCAGAAGCCCCTCTCAACCTCTTCGCCGCAGGCGCCGGCCTGACAAGAGAATATGGATGTCAAGCCTCGTCGCTCGCGGACCCAAGAAACTTCCGGCCGAACTTGAAGCCTGAGAGCCTGCAGCTTGGGTCAGCCTCGGGAGTCCCGGAAGCAGAAGCCACGTCGGGAGGGCTGGGGCTAGCCTCAGACCGCCCAGGGATCGGAGTGGACCCTGGGGGAACCAGCCCCGACCTGACCTTCCTTGTGACCAAGGGAGAGTCCTCCCCTCCTCGCCCGACGCCGACATCGTCATCATTCGGCATGGAGCAGAGGGCCCGAGACCTGAGCCGAGGGAAGGACTCCCCCGACTCCTTGCCAGTCGCCTCGAAGGCGGACTCTTTCCTCCTCCGCCTCTTCTTCCTCCTCACTCTCGCTGGAGCTGCCGGAGGACACGTCCACCATCGCCAGCACCGCAAGATCCTCAGGAGCTACCGCAGGCACCAGCCCCTCACCATTGAAGGTGGGCATGGCGTTCACCACCTGCTCCCAGTCATCGCGAAGGAACAGGGGGATGGGGGTGCCCACCGGCTTCGCCACATCTCCCCCAACCAAGGAATGGAGGGCCGCGACCAGATTCTCATCGGTCAGGGCCTTAGAGCTTAGGCGCAAGGTGGTGTCCGCTGCCCCAAGCCTCCACAACGGGAGCGAGTGCTCCTGGAACGGAGCCACCCGGTGCTCCAAGAACTCCCTCAGGATTGTGGCTCCAGTCAGCTTCACCGCCCCAAGTTGGTCGGCCTCAGGTCCGCGTCCATCCTCTTCAGCACCGCCCTCACGCGGGGGTCGACGAGCTCCGCGCGGGACCATGCGTCGACGGCCTTGGGCTGCCCCGTAGGCAGCACCAGACGGGGGTGGAGGCGCCCGACGTCCACCATGACCCACTTGCTCCGGAAGCCTTCGATCCTCTTCCCAGGCTTCGAGATGGCATTGGAATTGGAGTACGCGATGAAGCTCGCACACGCGGAGACATGTACACCAAAAACCCGGAGGAAAAAATAGTGACGCAACAAGGCCACCGAGGGCTTTACCCCGACGTGAGCCTCATAGTAGTAAGCAAAAATCGCCAGGAGAAGAACGGAGTTGGGGTGGAGGTGTTGGGGAACGCAGTAATTTCGAAAATTTTCCTACGCACACGCAAGATCATGGTGATGCACAGCAACGAGAGGGGAGAGTGTTGTCTACGTACCAACGCAGACCGACTGTGGAAGCGATCACACAACATAGAGGAAGTAGTCGTACGTCTTCTTTCCGATCCGACCGATCCAAGCACCGTTACTCCGGCACCTCCGAGTTCTTAGCACACGTTCAGCTCGATGACGTTCCTCGGGCTCTGATCCAGCAAAGCATCAAGGAAGAGTTCCGTCAGCACGACGGCGTGGTGACGATCTTGATGTACTACCGACGCAGGGCTTCGCCTAAGCACTGTAACGGTATGATCGAGGTGGAATTTGGTGGCAGGGGGCACCGCACACGGCTAAGGAACGATCTCAAGGATCAACTTGTGTGTCTTGGGGTGTACCCTGCCCCCGTATATAAAGGTTGGAGGGAGGGGGGCTGGCCGGCCAAGTGGAGGGAGGCGCAGGAGGAGTCCTACTCCTACCGGGAGTAGGACTCCCCCCTCCAATCCTAGTCCAACTAGGAATCCTTAAAGGGGAGAGAAAGAGAGGTGGCCGGCCCCTCTCCTAGTCCTAATAGGACTAGGGAGAGGGGGGGAGGCGCAGCCCTATGTGGGCTGCCCTCTCACCTTTCCACTAAGGCCCATGTTGGCCCATTTGGCTCCCGGGGGGTTCCGGTAACCCTCCCGGTAGTCCGGTAAAATCCCGATTTCACCCGGAACACTTCCGATGTCCAAACATAGGCTTCCAATATATCAATCTTTACGTCTCGACCATTTCGAGACTCCTCGTCATGTCCGTGATCACATCCGGGACTCCGAACAACCTTCGGTACATCAAAATGTATAAACTCATAATAACTGTCATCGTAACGTTAAGCGTGCGGACCCTACGGTTCGAGAACAATGTAGACATGACCGAGACACGTCTCCGGTCAATAACCAATAGCGGGACCTGGATGCCCATATTGGCTCCTACATATTCTACGAAGATCTTTATCGGTCAGACCGCATAACAACATACGTTGTTCCCTTTGTCATCGGTATGTTACTTGCCCGAGATTCGATCGTCGGTATCCAATACCTAGTTCAATCTCGTTACTGGCAAGTCTCTTTACTCGTTCCGTAATACATCATCTCATAACTAACATCTTAGTTATTATGCTTGCAAGGCTTATGTGATGTGTATTACCGAGAGGGCCCAGAGATACCTCTCCGATAATCGGAGTGACAAACCCTAATCTCGAAATACGCCAACCCAACATCTACCATTGGAGACACCTGTAGTACTCCTTTATAATCACCCAGTTACGTTGTGATGTTTGGTAGTACCCAAAGTGTTCCTCCGGTAAACGGGAGTTGCATAATCTCATAGTTATAGGAACATGTATAAGTCATGAAGAAAGCAATAGCAACATACTAAACGATCGGGTGCTAAGCTAATGGAATGGGTCATGTCAATCAGATCATTCAACTAATGATGTGACCTTGTTAATCAAATAACAACTCTTTGTTCATGGTTAGGAAACATAACCATCTTTGATTAACGAGCTAGTCAAGTAGAGGCATACTAGTGACACTCTGTTGGTCTATGTATTCACACATGTATTATGTTTCCGGTCAATACAATTCTAGCATGAATAATAAACATTTATCATGATATAAGGAAATAAATAATAACTTTATTATTGCCTCTAGGGCATATTTCCTTCAGTCTCCCACTTGCACTAGAGTCAATAATCTAGTTCACATCGCCATGTGATTTAACAGCAATAGTTCACATCACCATGTGATTAACACCCATAGTTCACATCGTCATGTGACCAACACTCAAAAGGTTTACTAGATTCAGTAATCTAGTTCACATATCTATGTGATTAACACCCAAAGAGTACTAAGGTGTGATCATGTTTTGCTTGTGAGATAATTTTAGTCAACGGGTCTGTCACATTCAGATCCGTAAGTATTTTGCAAATTTCTATGTCAACAATGCTCTGCATGGAGCTACTCTAGCTAATTGCTCCCACTTTCAATATGTATCCAGATTGAGACTTAGAGTCATCTAGATTAGTGTCAAAACTTGCATCGGCGTAACCCTTTACGACGAACCTTTTGTCACGTCCATAATCGAGAAAGATATCTTTATTTCACTAAGGATAATTCTGACCGCTGTCCAGTGATCTACTCCTAGATCACTATTGTACTCCCTTGCCAAATCAGTGCAGGGTATACAATAGATCTGGTAAACAGCATGGCATACTTTATAGAACCTATGAATGAGGCATAGGGAATGACTTTCATTCTCTTTCTATCTTCTGCCGTGGTCGGGCTTTGAGTCTTTACTCAACTTCACACCTTGTAACACAGGCAAGAAACCTTTTCTTTGGCTGTTCCATTTTGAACTACTTCAAAATCTTGTCAAGGTATGTACTTATTGAAAAACTTATCAAGCGTCTTGATCTATCTCTATAGATCTTGAAGCTCAATATGTAAGTAGCTTTACCGAAGTCTTTCCTTGAAAAAACTCCTTTCAAACACTCCTTTATGCTTTACAGAATAATTCTACATTATTTCCGATCAACTTTATCAGAAATGCTGTAGTGCTCCCACTCACTTTATTGTAAATACAGGTTTCACCGCAAGTCTGTATAAAACTATATGCTTTGATCAACTCATCAAAGCGTATATTCCAACTCCGAGATGTTTGCACCAGTCCACAGATAGATCGCTGGAGCTTGCATATTTAGTTAACACCTTTAGGATCGACAAAACCTTCTAGTTGCATCGTATACAACTCTTCTTTAGCAAATCCATTAAGGAATGCAGTTTTGTTTATCCATTTGCCAGATTTCATAAAATGCGGCAATTGCTAACATGATTCGGACAGATTTAAGCATAGATACGAGTGAGAAAATCTCATCGTAGTCAACACCTTGAACTTGTCGAAAACCTTTTGCGACAATTCTAGCTTTGTAGATAGTAACACTACTATCAGCGTCCGTCTTCCTCTTGAAGATCCATTTATTTTCTATGGCTTGCCGATCATCGGGCAAGTCAATCAAAGTCCATACTTTGTTCTCATACATGGATCATATCTCAGATTTCATGGCTTCAAGCCACTTTGCGGAATCTGGGCTCACCATCGCTTCTTCATAGTTCGTAGGATCATCATGATCTAGTAGCATGACTTCCAGAACAGGATTACCGTACCACTCTAGCGCGGATCTTACTCTGGTTTACCTACGAGATTTGGTAGTAACTTGATCTGAAGTTACATGATCATCATCATTAGCTTCCTCACTAATTGGTGTAGTAGTCACAGGAACAGATTTCTGTGATGAACTACTTTCCAATAAGGGAGCAGGTACAGTTACCTCATCAAGTTCTACTTTCCTCCCACTCACTTCTTTCGAGAGAAACTCCTTCTCCAGAAAGTTTCCGAATTTTAGCAACAAAAAGTCTTGCCTTCGGATCTGTGATAGAAGGTGTATCCAATAGTTTCCTTTGGATATCCTATGAAGACGCACTTCTCCGATTTGAGTTTGAGCTTATCAGGATGAAACTTTTTCATATAAGCATCGCAACCCCAAACTTTAAGAAACGACAGCTTAGGTTTCTTGCCAAACCATAGTTCACACGGTGTCGTCTCAACGGATTTAGATGGTGCCCTATTTAACGTGAATGCAGCTGTCTCTAATGTATAACCCCAAAATGATAGTGGTAGATCGGTAAGAAACATCATAGATTGCACTATATCCAATAAAGTACGGTTATGACGTTAGGACACACTATTATGCTGTGGTGTTCCATATGGCATGATTTTGTGAAACTATTCCACATTGTTTTAATTGAAGACCAAACTCGTAACTCAAATATTTTACCTCTGCGATCATATCGTAGAAACTTTTATTTTCTTGTCACGATGATTTTCCACTTCACTCTGAAGTTCTTTGAACTTTTCAAATGTTTCAGACTTATGTTTCATCAAGTAGATATACTCATATCTGCTCAAATCATCTGTGAAGATCAGAAAATAATGATACCTGTCGCGAGCCTCAATATTCATCGGACCACATACATCAGTATGTATGATTTCCAACAAATCTGTTGCTCGCTCCATTGTTCCGAAGAACAGAGTCTTAGTCATCTTGCCCATGAGGCATGGTTCGCAAGCATCAACTGATTCATAATCAAGTGATTCCAAAAACCCATCAGCATGGAGTTTCTTCATGTGCTTTACACCAATATGACCTAAACAGTAGTGCCACAAACAAGTTGCACTATCATTATTAACTTTGCATCTTTTGGTTTCAATATTATGATTATGTGTATTTCTACGATCGAGATCCAACGAACTATTTTCATTGGGTGTGTAACCATATAAGGTTTTATTCATGTAAGCAGAACAACAATTTATTCTCTTACTTAAATGAATAACCGTATTACAATAAACATGATCAAATCATATTCATGCTCAACGCAAACACCAAATAACACTTATTTAAGTTCAACACTAATCCCGAAAGTATAGGGAGTGTGCGATGATGATCATATCAATCTTGGAACCACTTCCAACACACATCGCCACTTCACCCTTAACTAGTCTCTGTTTATTCTGCAACTCCCGTTTCGAGTTACTACTCTTAGCAACTGAACTAGTATCAAATACTGAGGGTTTGCTAAAAACACTAGTAAAGTACACATCAATAACATGTATATCAAATATACTTATGTTCACTTTGCCATCCTTCTTATCCGCCAATCACTTGGGGTAGTTCCGCTTCCAGTAACCAGTCCCTTTGCAGTAGAAGCACTTTGTCTCAGGCTTAGGACCAGACTTGGGCTTCTTCACATGAGTAGCAACTTGCTTGCCGTTCTTTTGAAGTTCCCCTTCTTTCCTTTGCCCTTTTCTTGAAACTAGTGATCTTGTCAACCATCAACACTTGATGTTTTTCTTGATTTCTACCTTCGTTGATTTCAGCATCACGAAGAGCTTGGGAGTTGTTTCCGTTATCCCTTGCATATTATAGTTCATCACGAAGTTCTACTAACTTGGTGATGGTGACTAGAGAATTCTGTCAATCACTATTTTATCTGGAAGATTAACTCCCACTTGATTCAAGTGATTGAAGTACTCAGACAATCTGGGCACATGCTCACTAGTTGAGTGATTCTCCTCCATCTTTCAGCTATAGAACTTGTTGGAGACTTCATATCTCTCAACTCGGGTATTTACTTGAAATATTAACTTCAACTCCTGGAACATCTCATATGGTCCATGACGTTCAAAACGTCTTTGAAGTCCCGATTCTAAGCCATTAAGCATGGTGCACTAAACTATCAAATAGTCATCATATTGAGCTAGCCAAACGTTTCATAACGTCTGCATCTGCTCCTGCAATAGGTCTGTCACCTAGCGGTGCATCAAGGACATAATTCTTCTGTGCAGCAATGAGGATAAACCTCAGATCACGGATCCAATCCGCATCATTGCTACTAACATCTTTCAACACAATTTTCTCTAGGAACATATCAAAATAAACACAGGGAAGCAACAACGCGAGCTATTGATCTACAACATGATTTGCAAAATACTACCAGGACTAAGTTCATGATAAATTTAAGTTCAATTAATCATATTACTTAAGAACTCCCACTTAGATAGACATCCCTCTAATCCTCTAAGTGATCACGTGATCCAAATCAACTAAACCATAACCGATCATCACGTGAGATGGAGTAGTTTTCAATGGTGAACATCGTCATGTTGATCATATCTACTATATGATTCACGCTCGACCTTTCGGTCTCTGTGTTCCGAGGCCATATCTGCATATGCTAGGCTCGTCAAGTATAACCTGAGTATTCTGCGTGTGCAAAACTGGCTTGCACCCGTTGTAGATGGACGTAGAGCTTATCACACCCGATCATCACGTGGTGTCTGGGCACGACGAACTTTGGCAACGGTGCATACTCAGGGAGAACACTTCTTGATAATTTAGTGAGAGATCATCTTATAATGCTACCGTCAATCAAAGCAAGATAAGATGCATAAAAGGATAAACATCACATGCAATCAATATAAGTGATATGATATGGCCATCATCATCTTGTGCTTGTGATCTCCATCTCCGAAGCACCGTCATGATCACCATCGTCACCGGCGCGCCACCTTGATCTCCATCGTAGCAACGTTGTTGTCTCGCCAATCTTATGCTTCCACGACTATCACTACCGTTTAGTAATAAAGTAAAGCATTACATCGCGATTGCATTGCATACAATAAAGCGACAACCATATGGCTCCTGCCGGTTGCCGATAACTCGGTTACAAAACATGATCATCTCATACAATAAAATCAGCATCATGCCTTGACCATATCACATCACAACATACCCTGCAAAAACAAGTTAGACGTCCTCTACTTTGTTTGTTGCAAGTTTTACGTGGCTGCTACGGGCTTAAGTAAGAACTCATCTCACCTACGCATCAAAACCACAACGATAGTTCGTCAAATAGACTCCGTTTTAACCTTCTCAAGGACCGGGCGTAGTCACACTTGGTTCAATTAAAGTTGGAGAGGCAGTCTTCCGCAAGCCATCTGTGTGCAAAGCACGTCGAGGGAACCGGTCTCGCGTAAGAGTACGCGTAAGGTTGGTCCGGATCGTCTCACCCAACAATACCGCCGAACCAAAGTATGACATGCTGGTAGGCAGTATGACTTGTATCGCCCACAACTCACTTGTGTTCTACTCGTGCATATAACATCAAACCATAAAACCTAGGCTCGGATGCCACTGTTGGGGAACGCAGTAATTTCGAAAATTTTCCTACGCACACGCAAGATCATGGTGATGCACAGCAACGAGAGGGGAGAGTGTTGTCTACGTACCAACGCAGACCGACTGCGGAAGCGATCACACAACGTAGAGGAAGTAGTCGTACGTCTTCTTTCCGATCCGACCGATCCAAGCACCGTTACTCCGGCACCTCCGAGTTCTTAGCACACGTTCAGCTCGATGACGTTCCTCGGGCTCCGATCCAGCAAAGCATCGAGGAAGAGTTCCGTCAGCACGACGGCGTGGTGACGATCTTGATGTACTACCGACGCAGGGCTTCGCCTAAGCACTGTAACGGTATGATCGAGGTGGAATTTGGTGGCAGGGGGCACCGCACACGGCTAAGGAACGATGTCAAGGATCAACTTGTGTGTCTTGGGGTGTCCCCTGCCCCCGTATATAAAGGTTGGAGGGAGGGGGGCTGGCCGGCCAAGTGGAGGGAGGCGCAGGAGGAGTCCTACTCCTACCGGGAGTAGGACTCCCCCCTCCAATCCTAGTCCAACTAGGAATCCTTAAAGGGGAGAGAAAGAGAGGTGGCCGGCCCCTCTCCTAGTCCTAATAGGACTAGGGAGAGGGGGGGAGGCGCAGCCCTATGTGGGCTGCCCTCTCACCTTTCCACTAAGGCCCATGTTGGCCCATTTGGCTCCCGGGGGGTTCCGGTAACCCTCCCGGTAGTCCGGTAAAATCCCGATTTCACCCGGAACACTTCCGATGTCCAAACATAGGCTTCCAATATATCAATCTTTACGTCTCGACCATTTCGAGACTCCTCGTCATGTCCGTGATCACATCCGGGACTCCGAACAACCTTCGGTACATCAAAATGTATAAACTCATAATAACTGTCATCGTAACGTTAAGCGTGCGGACCCTACGGTTCGAGAACAATGTAGACATGACCGAGACACGTCTCCGGTCAATAACCAATAGCGGGATCTGGATGCCCATATTGGCTCCTACATATTCTACGAAGATCTTTATCGGTCAGACCGCATAACAACATACGTTGTTCCCTTTGTCATCGGTATGTTACTTGCCCGAGATTCGATCGCCGGTATCCAATACCTAGTTCAATCTCGTTACTGGCAAGTCTCTTTACTCGTTCCGTAATACATCATCTCATAACTAACATCTTAGTTATTATGCTTGCAAGGCTTATGTGATGTGTATTACCGAGAGGGCCCAGAGATACCTCTCCGATAATCGGAGTGACAAACCCTAATCTCGAAATACGCCAACCCAACATCTACCATTGGAGACACCTGTAGTACTCCTTTATAATCACCCAGTTACGTTGTGACGTTTGGTAGTACCCAAAGTGTTCCTCCGGTAAACGGGAGTTGCATAATCTCATAGTTATAGGAACATGTATAAGTCATGAAGAAAGCAATAGCAACATACTAAACGATCGGGTGCTAAGCTAATGGAATGGGTCATGTCAATCAGATCATTCAACTAATGATGTGACCTCGTTAATCAAATAACAACTCTTTGTTCATGGTTAGGAAACATAACCATCTTTGATTAACGAGCTAGTCAAGTAGAGGCATACTAGTGACACTCTGTTGGTCTATGTATTCACACATGTATTATGTTTCCGGTCAATACAATTCTAGCATGAATAATAAACATTTATCATGATATAAGGAAATAAATAATAACTTTATTATTGCCTCTAGGGCATATTTCCTTCAGGAGGTGCAGAGCCTGCAAGTTGTACTAGCAGAGAACAGCAAAGAAGAATTCAGAGAAAGCAGGCACCAGACCAGCGACAATGGCGCTCACAAAGAGCGGATAGAAGGTGCTCCCCTTGGCTTCAGGCTAGTCGGAGCCGGCCTTGAGCATAGTCACCCCCTTGCTGCCCTGCGCCACCGTCATCAGGCGCGTAAGGGCGAGGTTCTTCTCTGACAGGTTCGGGGAATCCAGGGCCGGCGAGTACCAGGCCTCGGACGTGGATTTGCGAGGCGCCATGGCGTGCCGGATGAGAAGGATTGAGACAGATCTAGAGGATTTCGGAAGCAAGAAGGAGGAGAGCGAGAAAGGAGATCTGGAGCGAGGCGAACGAGAACAAGGCAAGTAAGTCAGGCCCGGGCACCTCTTTTGTCAGATGGGCAGTTGTCGAGGTGTCATGGGGAGCGCAGACGCCCACGTCCAATCAATCGCCACGCGGCTCCCAAGGCCGCAGGCTGTTAGGGCCCGCAACGCTTCGCGCTTGCCCCTTCGCTTTCCTGCTAGGCCAAGCCCGGGCGCGCCTTGGGCCCGGGGGCTATTGTTGGCGTTCTGGGAAAGGGGGTCCCCAGACTTGCCTGCCTGCGGCCTGCGGCGTGGCTCAAGTGGGGGCCCAGCGTGGCCCATCTTCATCAGCTCAAGCTCAAGACCCTCGCGAGGGGCCAAGCCCCGCGGGGCGGACGGCAAAAAGCTTCCTCAGAGGCAGCCTCATCCGGCAGGCTCGCGAGGAGGCGGAGAGATCAAGGCGGGGATACCTCACGAGGAACCCATGACGCAAGCCATGACGATCGAGACTAGGTGGGCGCCAGGCGGCCGCCGGCCTGCGCAGTGTCCTTGTTTCCCCTTTGGTGCAAAGGGGGCAAGCACAGGCCAAGGCATCGGGCAAAGGTTGCCATTCCGATCCAACAAGACCAAGACCAGCAGAGCGGCAGGATGGAGGTCACCGTGGATCCCAAGACGGCGTCATCACCAGTGCTTTTGGCAGCCGAAGACCACCTTTGGTCAGGATAACTTGTACTATATGTGCCCCTTCAAAATGGCCAACTGTTGGCGCCCTTCCCGCTCATTATTCGGGGAGAGGCCCAGAGCCTCTATAAATAGAGCTAGCCACCACAGAGTAGAGACACCGGAGAAAACGGCCAGAGATCTGGTAGAACCCTAGTAGAGAGAGAGAGAGAGAGAGAGAGGTGACTGAACTCACCCTAGCAGTTCATCGCACCAGCTCAAGAACACCTCTCGTGAGGCGGTTCTTCCCTTGTACGGTTCATCATTAGCCCCTAAGGCAATCCACCACACCACACACTGGAGTAGGGTATTACACCACAACGGTGGCCCGAACCAGTATAAACCTCATGTCCCTTGTGTTGTCCATTGTTTCCGGTTTAGATCACGCAAGGAGATTGGGCGTAGATCGGTACGGGAGAGATCTCCGCGCGCACCCCAGTGTTCGAACCTCAAGGTTCTGCCGGAACCCGAAATCCGACATTTAGTATGCAATGTTGAATAATAATTTTAGTGATTTAATATAGTAGGGAAAGATAAGGTATTTGCATTGGTTTGTACTAACTTATCTCATGAGTTCTTGTTGAGTTTTGTGTGGATGAAGCTTTTGAGATTTAGGAAAACCGTGATATGAGGAGAATTAAGGAGACAAAAAAGCTCAAGCTTGGGGACGCCCAAGGCACCCCAAGATAATATTTCAAGAAGTCTCAAGCATCTAAGCTTGGGGATGCCCTGGTAGGTATCCCACCTTTCTTCTTCAACAATTATCGGTTAGTATCGGTTGAGCCTAAGTTTTTGCTTCTTCACATGAGTTGTGCTACTTTTACAATGTCATTTTATTTTGTTTTTCTTTCTGTTTTAATAAAATACTTAGATCTGAAAGTTTTTAAATAAAATAGAGTCCTCAAATAATTGTCAGGGAGGCTAAGTAAGCAACATTCACATCCCGTCAACGAAGCTCTTTTCTATGCCATTTACTCTCGTGCTTCACTTATATCCTATGAGAAAATTGTTGAATAAATTGAATGTCATGAAGTTGAAATCATATCATGCCTAGTGGTAGCTTCACATTGGGTTTTAGATGTGAAATATTTTGAGGCTTGACAATCACAATACTGGTCATACAAGCAATTCACGAATAATTAGTATAAGGAAGAGAACTTTCACATATAAATACACTATCATGGAAATCTTTTGTGATTGTGAGCCCCCATCAAAATATTATATGCCAAAATTGTTGACATTGGACAAGGAAGACAACATAATGGTATATGTTTGTTCATATTCA
Source organism: Triticum monococcum (assembly GCA_034509565.1). Lineage (NCBI taxonomy): Eukaryota > Viridiplantae > Streptophyta > Magnoliopsida > Poales > Poaceae > Triticum > Triticum monococcum. The sequence continues at coordinate 180,847,328 of CM067844.1, forward strand.
CACTGAAGTTATATTGTCATAGATCCTTCAACATGTGGTGCTTTCCCCCCATCTTTGCTAGCCAAAAATACCGCACCAAGTAGAGATACTACTTGTGCATCCAGAAACCCTTAAACCCAAATCTTATTTTCAAGAGTCCACCATACCTACCTATATGTGGGACTCTTTTGCCATTCTAAGAAAATTTGTATGTGCCATCTCTAATTTTCAAAATAAATTTCTCTTTTGTGTGCTCGTACCGCTCGCAAGGTGGTGAGGGGTGGCCAATATTTTCCATGCTAGACGTGTTATTCTCATGATGAGTGTTTATTCACTTGTCATTGCACGAGAGTAAGGCAAAGGTATTAGGGATGCCCAGTCCTGAAATGAAAAATGAATTTACTTTATGTTGTCAAATAATAAATTCCTTGGGAAGTGTTGGTATGGAGGGCACCCGTGGATACGGTTAGCCATGGAAAGTGAAAGTATGGTGGAAAAAGGAATAAACTTTATTTTCTGTTTGGGAACTGCCTATGATATATCTAGCATGGAAAGTGTTGGGAGATCTAAGTCGTTTTCGTTGGTGGGAAAAGTATGCCTCTCAAAATGTTTTTATCTCTCAATTTTTTGCTTTGAGCTCTAGCACCTCTACAAATCCCTACTTCCCTCTATGAAGGGCCTATCTTTTACTTTTCAGTATTTACTTTTATGCAAAGAGTCAAAGTTTTTCTCTCTATTCCTTTTTATTTTTCTCTTTTGGAAAGCATCATGTGGTGAGGAAAGATCTAGGCACATATGTCCAGTTGAATATGGGTAGCATGAGTTATTATTGTTGACATCACCCTTGAGGTGAATACGTTGGGAGGCAAAACAATAAGCCCCTATCTTTCTATGTGTCCGGTTGAAACGTTTTGCTCATGTGTATGCGGTGAGTGTTAGCAATCATAGAAGACTATATGATGGTTGAGTATGTGGAGCTCTTACTTAAACTCTGTTGAATAAGTTGAATTGCAATTGCTTGGTGACTAAGAACATAGGTTGTTGGGTTTCAAGAGAATTCATGGTTTGAACCTTAACATGTGAATTGGTTGCCACTATAACATGAGAAGTTTCATAAGAAAGAATTGCTACTATGATGCTAGGAAAAGTGATTGAAATTATCATTGATCAAACTTATGCACTTTGCTAGCATTCACACTTCATAAATTATTTCTTTTACCATTTACCTACTCGAGGACGAGTAGGAATTAAGCTTGGGGATGTTGATACGTCTCCAACGTATCTATAATTTATGAAGTATTCATGCTGTTATTTTATCATTCTTGGGTATTTTACAATCATTTATAGCAACTTTATATCATTTTTTGGGACTAACCTATTGACCCAGTGCCCAGTGCCAATTGTTGTTTTTGCTTTTTTTTACATCGCAGGAAATCAATATCAAATGGAGTCCAAACACCGCGAAACTTTAAGGAGATTTTTTTGGACCAGAAGGAACCCAATGGGCCAGAGCTGCACCTGGGGGGTGCCCCGAGGAGGGCACAACCCACAGGGCGTGCCAGGGCCCCCCGTCGCGCCCATGTGGGTTGTGCCTACCTCGGTGGCCTCCTGTACACTTTCTTTGCACTATAATTTCCCAAATATTCTGAAACCCCTCGGGGTTAACCTAGATCAGAAATTCCACCGCCGCAGGGCTCCGAAGCCACTGAAAACCAATCTAGACCCTTTCCGGCACCCCGCCGGAGGGGGAATCATCTCCGATGGCCATCTTCAGCATCCCGGCGACCACCACGATGAGGAGGGAGTAGTCCACCCTCAGGGCTGAGGGTTTGTAACAGTAGCTATGTCTTTTATCTCTCTCTCTCTCTCATGATCTATATCATGGGCTTTGTTAGCATAGATGGATCATATGATGTTTCTCCCCTCTATACTCTTGTTGTGATGAATTGAATCTTTAGCCTTTGAAGTTTTGTCTTGTCGGATTGAATATTCAGAGATGAGAACACATGATATATGTCTTGCGGTATGAATACTTGAGGTGACAATGGGGTATCTTATTGATTCACTTGATATATGTTATGGCATTCAACTCGTGGATTCCCGCGGTGATATTGGGGTAATATATGCATAGGGGTTGATGCACATTTTTATTATCTTTTCTCCGATGGGAACTTTCACTACAAAAAAATACACTTCCGTGATGATACGTGTTTGTCAAAGTAGGTCGCGTTTTTTGTCATGCATGTACATCCATGACAAATTTATAACAGAATCAAGATAGTCATACCTGTGCTGTCGTAGAAGTGTTCCATGACATTACCAAAATTATCATCACGGAAGTGTCCACTTCTATGACGATAAATCGTGCGTCACAGAAGTGCTTTAGTCAAGGGTGTCTAACACGTGGCATCCACCATAACGGAATGCCGTTAAGCTATCGGGTCGGGTCTTGGATCCAATAACCCGTTAACAGCCCCGACCAATGGGAATTTTCCACGTGTAAAATTCTTATTGGCTGGACGAAACACGTGTTAGCTCGTCAGTGGGTCAGATAGGTGCCTATGATATGTCGACACGTGCCACGGCCCACCACTGGCCCATTTAGCTTACAAAGCCGCCCCGTTTGACTTGGTCAAAAGTTAACGGGCTGGCCCATGAAAAGCCTGTTAACGGTCTCTTCGTAAATAGCCCATTTTACGGCCCATTAACTCACGGCCCGTTATGCCCTAAAGGAAATCGGCCCAACAACGTCATGTGGGCCGTCGAATATAACACCAGCCCATTTCACTTTCGGCCCATGTATGGCCCACGACGTCTTTCAGCCCATATGAGGCCTTCGTATCTTTCGGCCCTTTACAGGCCCACGGTGACTCTAGCCCATAATGAACAATAATTTTCTTTATACCCATTAACGGCCCGTGATTTACATGGGCCGTTTCCAGCCCGTGTTAGCTTTTGGCCTATTGACGACCCATACATTCTTGGGCTCCTTTTCGGCCCTCGATTACTTCCGGCCCGTTACTGGCCTGTTCTCCTAATGGGCCAAATTCGACCCATGGCAAGAGTCGGCCCGTTACTGGCCTATTCCCCTAATGTGACAAATTCGGCCCATGGCAAGTGTCGGCCCGTTACTGGCCTGTTACCATAATGGGCTAAATTCGGCCCATGGCAAGAGTCGGCCCGTTTCTGGCCTGTTAACCGTTGCACCGTTTCTAGCCCGTCCTATATTCCGGCCCATTAACGACCCATTATGCCTGTGACAGAATTAAGCCTTTGCTGTCCTACGGCCTGTTAACGGCATGTTACCGTGCTGGGCCGATACCAATTATGCCCGATTACGGCCCATGTAGACCCATTTATCCGAGGACTCGAGGCCCACCGATTACAGGCCCATTTATCGACGGCCCGTAGGAGACCCATGGATCCTATGACCCGTATATGGCCCATGGTAGTTGCGGCCACTAGCAAACTAGGGAAAAAGAAGACTAGGAAATAAATAGGGCCGAAACTAACTCTAGGCTATTAAGGTGATTGTACAGATTACATCCACTCGGCATCAAAGATCGCCACTAGTGCAAATATAGGGAACACCCTACACCATACAAAAATGGCTTGCTATTTTCTTCAGCCGATGGCTGCATGTTAAGAATAAATTTTGTATCGCACCAAAACAAATTACAACTATATAACAAAAGGAAGTTTGGCATAAAACTTAACAGTCTAGCAGATAAATGCACCACCAGAAGTTCAGAAGCTCAGTTCATTTGACCTGACTGTTACGTTTTCATGCTGTATTGTCCGATGGAGCACCATAACCCTCGCCTTCATTTCCCCTAGGCTCCTGAACAACATAGAAAATGTCTGATAGTCTTGTTTCAAAACCATGCATATCTTGACGACATTGGGCAATGTTTCTCCTTGTTTCACAAAGGGTCTCTGTTAGGGAATGGACTTGTGTCTGGAGCGCAGATACAACATTGCTTTGAGTTTGCATATCTTGATCATGAGGCAGTTTGTACGATATTGCCTTAGCAACCAACCCAGTACTACGGAGGAATGTGCGTTTGGCACTGTTAGTGGACAGGTACTGACCCAATGCAGCAAGAGCTAACATTGCGGTCATAGTTTCCTCACCACCTTCAGAAGGTGGCGGTTCCACCATTTTTTCCATAGCTCGCTGAAAAGTTGAGGTTTTACATTAGTAGTACCAGAACATAAGATATTAAGGAGGCAGCAAAACCAAACAAAATAGCTTTGGTCTATATACAGAACTTATTCTTGTGAACCCATGTAAAATATTAGTTGTATTTCATTGCGAAGTACATAATAAAACCAGGTTCCAAACATATGACCATATACCATCGCTAATGTATTGTCTATTTCTTCACATTGTATTGAGGGCTAAGGATAAAGAGATGAATTTTATAATACGGTAAGCATAGTATGACATCATTCATATCACAAAACAACTAAGCACAGACAAACAGGCAATTGTAACATTGTGTGGGAAAGTCCAGCACAGAACTAGATTACGGGTCAAGATCAAAGGAACATCACTCCTCTCTTTTAAACCTTGTAAGGTGCAATGATATGCTAATACAATTGTGTATAAAATTGAAAAGGGTAATAGACATTGGCTGCAAACCATGCAGTTCAAGGCACAAGTCAGAGTAAGTAGTAGTTAAAAGGCATGAGGATTAAGGACTTACAACAGCGGCTTTGACTGGTGTAGTCATGCCCTTCTTCTTGCTGGTGTGACAGTCCTTGAAGATTTCCATAGCATTTGGTTTATGTACTTTTTGGTCCTTGCGGGCTTTCCTCTGTATTTCGGACAAGTCAATATAGATCTGATAATATGGTACAGCAAAAAGAGTGAAACATCAGCTAATTACAAGAGCCTCGCAGTGTGCAATATAGCTATGAGATGCTGTCGTATGTTGGAATTTCACTTTCGTACGGTTGGCCTTGTTCTTTGAACAGTTCACCTACAAGAAGATAGATTTGTGTGGCACATGTGTAAATAGGACTTCAACATGTGATATGATCACATATATATATAACGTACCTAATACTTCGGATCAGACCAGTGTTTAACAAGGCCCCTCCAGTCTCCATCCGATATATTTTCCTCTGGAGATGTTGGGGAAAGTTCACTGTTAGCCTTGCCTTCAAAGTGAGTTTTCCTCAAGTTATACCGATACTGTCGCAGAGCAGACCTGAAAACATGGGTGCAAGCTTGTCTGGTTGCATCATCTTGGCTATCCAACTTGAACCTCATCTGTTGAAAATTATGGGAGTCTCAGTATCAGCAACCTAGAAAGCATGGGACAGAGCAAGATGATATTACTAGTTTCCATACATAACCATACTTACGGATAAATGGTCGAGGAAGGTGTTGAACTGGGTTTCGTCTTTGTCATTCCTGTACTGAATCCATGTTGGGAGGATACGTACATGACACCTAACGGCAACCACTGCCTCTGATACTAACTTGGCTGACTCTGTAGCATCACGTTGCCTTTTTAAACCTGCCCCAAAACGGATCTCCATTCTTCCTCCTCTAGATTTAGTTAACCTATCAAGCATTATCCCTGATGTTTGTTTCCTCTTGCGCCTAGGTGCTAGTCCAACAACGAACATAGGAAGTGTTAGTGTACATCAAACTGTGAGACTACATATAAAGAAGCATGCAACTATAACTTGACTCCAGCAACTAACTTCTTGTGTTGAAGCTCACAAGTTTCATCTGATATTGCCAACTCGTCTTGTGTCAAGAGTGCTTGGGAAGTAGTGTCAGGTGGCAAGGGAGCTTGGGAACGTGCTTCTAGCTCAGTTGACGCATGAGTAAGTCATGCAGCTAGTAGTACTATGGTAGGTGTTGCAGGAACTAGGGCTGTCTCTGCTTGTTTGGTGGCAGCTATTTGTTTCTGTTTGGATTTTTTTTACAACTCGTGTAGCATGGGATGTCGTGTTTGTAGAATTTTCTGCTAGACTTTGACCTTCTATTGCACCATCAGTACCAGCATAATCTGTAGGATTCATCCGCTTCTCATTCCCTGCCATTCTGTGTTTCTTCCTCTTTCTCTGTGCCATGTTAAGTCAAGCCAACAAGAAAAACGAATAACAATTTAGTTCTTCAGAACAAATTGATGCGTGATGCAGACGAACTGAACTTTGATGTTAGACAACCACATGATAGGAGGATGTAATATGTATGAAAAACAGGATGGAAGAGATAACCAGAACTATGATGTGTAAACTAAGAAGAAGACATTTCACCAAATTAGAAGCAATGCAATGCAAGGTATACACCATATGAAAGATGCTACAAATATCGCTCTGCCAAGTTAACAGTGTCTCATCATAAATGGCGTTTAAACAAATGTGAAGCAGTATAAGAAATAAATCATATGCAAGATGCAAACAACATCACACTACCATGTTAGAGGTCTCTCGTCATTAGTGCCATTGCATATTCACAACATTGCATATTCACAGCTTATGATGTGTAAATCAAGGAGAAGGCATTTCAACAAATTAGAAGAAAGGAAAGCTAGACACCATATGAAAGATGCAACGAATATCACTCTACCAAGTTAAAACTGTCTCGTCATAAGTGCCATTTCAACAAATTAGTACTACAAGCTAGAAAATAATGTGTGATGTAACCTATATCAGACTCCGAAGTCAAACGTGTCTTATGATAAGTGATTGTTGCAGGTTACACAACAATAGTAATTTGATGTAAGAACATGATGTGATAGACAGCTATTGTATGTTCTAGAAACAGGAACACGTGTCTTATTCAAGTATAATGTGTAAAGTAAGCAGATGGAATTCAACAAAATTAGAAGCAATACAAGCTAGACATCACACATAACATGCAACCACATATAACAGTGCCAAGTTAGAGGGAGCACCGGTGATGCTGCACTTGGGGAGACATGCTCATCATAAACACAACTTTGATGAGTGTCTATGCATGTGTTGTCTTGGAAATCATCTTGGGGGTGTGGAGGAGTAGAAACTGTAGAGGCCCTCCGTTCGGAAGGAGCACGTTTATCCGCTGCCTTGCTAACTTCCTTCCGCTTTATTGATTTTGAATTGTCAAGTAAAAGCGACAAGAAAAAGCAATAAAATTATCTCTTCAGAACTCATTCATGCATGATACTGACAATCACTACTTTGATGTAAGGCAAACACATGATACCAGGATGGAATATGTACGAAAAACAGGACGTCATGGCATGTTCACAACTGTTTGCGTAAACTAAGTAGAAACCATTCTAGCAAATAAGAAGCAATGCAAGCTAGAGACCACATGAAAGATGCAACCAATATGACTCTGCCAAGTTAAAAGTGTCCAATCATAAATGGAATTTCAACAAATTAGAAGCAGCACATGCTATAAATCATATGAAAGATGCAACTAATATCGCACTGCATATACTAAAGGTGTCCCGTCATGTTGACTGATGCGGGATACAAAAAAGCAATAGTTTTATGTAAGGACATGCTTAATAGATAGAAGTACTATGTACTAAATACAAGAAGGAATGTCACATTAACAGGTATAATGTATAAGCTAAGCAGACTAGCACATGCAGTTTAACCAGATTGGAAGAATTACAATCTAGACACCATATGCAACATGCAACCACATATCACGCTGCCAAGTTAGAGCAAGCACCTGCGATGCTAGTGTAGGGTAAATGCTGTAATCAACTACAGAGCTACGTTCACTATCTTCATCTAGCATTTCTGTTTCTTGAGAATCATGTCGGGAGGCTGACGCTGCATTCTTTAAATGAGGAGTAGTCTCCTTGCCTGCTTGCCTCGTCATAAGTGATTGATGAGGGATACACAAGAGCATTAGTTTGATGTAAGAACATGGTTAATACACAGATGTACTAGTATGTACCAAAAACAGAAAGACATGTCATATTCAAAGGTATAATGTGTAAGCTAAGCAGATGCAATTTAACCAAATTGGAGGCAACACAAGCTAGACATCCAGCTGGAGTGGTGAGCATGATCATCTAGGACTTGAGAGCCTGTTGGGAGGCGGGCTGCTTCGCCACCATCACAACTTTTTAGTTGGCTTCCAGGTGATGCCTATCTTTGCTGGGCTTGTCACTGGCTCGGCCAGTGCCCTGACTAGCTATTTGTCATCTGGTGCTCACATGATGGTGGTTCATGTAAAAAAATCTTTCCTTATCTTACCGACTTCGGCCTTTCGAATACAAGCTAGACACCATATGCAACATGCAACCACATATGACACCACGAAGTTAAAGCAAGCACCTGGGATGGTGGTTCATTGCGAGCAAGGTCATCAACTCTAGAGCTACGTTTACCGTCTCCATCTGCTAACACTTCACCCTTTATAGCGCTGTAACGTGTCTTGCCTGCCCGCATACGAAGCTGGAGCGACTTCTCTCTTTTCTTTTTGGATTCTCTCATGGTAGTAGAGTCTAAAATACCCTTGCATAAAAACACAATAGTGAGAGTAAGGGTGAAGTGTGTGCAGAACTAGTGCACTGTAAAAGTAGCAGATAGCAGGTGGCTGAAAAATGAATGACAGGAGACGTATGATAGCTCTACAACATTGCATGACAAACAAAATTAGATTCTACTCCGTATGATTTTGTAATATATGAGCACAGGAAATGCAGGTACTCCTCCAGCACACCCCCACATGTGGTCATATCTAAGATAACAGTCGACTAAAAATAAATAGGCCAGTCGATTTTTTTAATGAACCGTTCGATCTATAAGGAACGGGCAGATGGCCTTCGTCTACCTCCCGTTAGTCATTGTTGACGATCTTTCTCGAACCGCCAGCGACCACCGGCCAAGACCCCTGCCTCCGCCGCCCCGCCCTCCCATCGACCTCACACCACCGCTGTGCTTGGCAGCGCCCCCAGGCCATCCCTTTAATCCCGGCCGACCTCCATATCGGGAGCCAGTAGCTCTAGGCCGCACACACCCCTAAGATAAACACCAAGGCGCTGCTTCGCCGGCGTAATAGGCGTACTAGCGCCTGTTACGCCGGGGAATGCTTCCGTTAATTGGGAATCAACTAGGCAAAAATTGAAATTCAGGGGGGGCGATGGACCTCTAGCTAAGGTGAAATAGTATATGAGGAGAAACCTTGTGCATCGCGAGTTACTAGGAACATCTAATATCAAGAAGAAGCGGTCAACTAGTGTCTTTTGTGGGATGAATACCGTGCAAGCAGAGATGTAAGATTTGCACGAATAAGGGAAGAGGAGTGCCTTTTTCGGTTGCCGGTGTGGTCACCTCCACATGTCGCACCGATCTTCTTCTTTTTACCGGGGAAACCGATGTTCTGGAGGGTGCAGGCTTGGACGAACCCATGGCCAAATTGTTTACTGTGTTGCCGTGGCCATATGTCGGCGGAGGGGAAGCAGATCCGAGGCGGCGAAGGATGACATAGCAGGAACAGCTCCCGTGCGATGGAGGGTAGCGAAGTTGGAGCGATAGCGGTGAGGCGCAGGACAACGTGGTTGAACTGGCTCGGGTACGAACGGCCCGGCCTTGGCTTCAACTACTAGCCGTGGAGGGCGTTGCGGTTGAGGTTGCGGTGGACGACGACGTCGGGGTATCGAGTCCGGCGTGATGGAGGAGGGCGGCAGTGATGGGTGGGATGGGGTGGCGGACAGAGGACGCCGGGGTTTCGCGGCTGGTGGAGAGGTAGTTTTGGTGCCCACAGAGTACGAATGGGGAATCAGACGGGTGGGGGAACCATGTTTCGGTCTGGGACGCGCTTCTTTTTGGCTTTTTTGAACAGAAGATGGGACGCGCTTGTTTGAAATTTGGGGAAAGTACAAACTTTGCCCCCCCTCTTAAATTTCGGACCTACTGCGGGTCGGGGGTAGGATGGTAATCCCAGGTGTCCCAAATAGTGGGCGGGAGCGATTTCGGCCGCGCGAATGTGTGCTTAGGCGGCCATTGTGTATGAATGTTTTTCGGATGCGGTTGCATGGCGTCTAGATGAAGCTACAAACCTACCCCAGTTTAGACCTTTGGACGTCGGGCCGGTAGGTTTGACGGGTCGGAGTTATTAGAAAAGTAATTTCCTTGTACTAGCAAACTTTGGTCTCACGCGGTTTCGGGCGAGTAGAGGCCTTTTGGCGCTTCGTTCGAAATTTTGAAACACAAGCATTCATGTTTAGAGTACTCTTGAACTATTAGGATTGACATAAATAGACAACGTTATATTTGACCTTGTATGTTTGAAAACCTCATTAAATTATCCCCTTCTTTTTGAAATTTTGACACTTGAAAAATCCTATAACTACGATTATTTTGGAATGGAGGAGCTAAATTTCAATCTATTTTGTACACGACTACATATGCTATTATGTGCAAAATCAGAGCAAAGATTGGTGCCCCCATAATTTAGGTATGGTTTACAAATGCCATGATATCAAATTCAAATAATTGAATGGACTTCATGTTGAATTCGATTTTTTTAAACCACCTTAAGTTGAATTCAAATGAATGCTAGTTCATAGGTAGCTATTTATAATGTCCATCGTGTAACCTTCGTATGTATAATCTGCTTTACACACACAACATGAACTATACTCACGTTTATATTCGATTGCTAAAGCGATGCATTGTCTGGAGTTCAAAATACTAACTATGTGGATCAATTGTGTCGAATAATAACATAGACATGCTCAAATTCGATAGAATCTAGATGTCTGATGGATCAATGACCGCTCCTTATGCAAATTGCAAATATCATGATCCCATCCTAATATTTGGATACAATTTATATCTTTAATCAATGTGTAGAGCAGTCTTTTACGTGTAGTTTCACTCTCCATCGGTGGTCTCTCACACATGCTCACACACTCTCTCCCGAGGTGTCTTTCTCGCACACATGCTCTAGATATAACCCTCCCTCCCTCTCGTAACCATTTACAACCGTTTCTCTCGCAAACATACACACGCAGGATCCTCACCGACCCTTTCTATATACATGGACCTGCCTACGTGTCTCATGTATGCACATTATCTTTACGCCTGTCTTTCATGCATTGTCTCACACCTCTCTTCCTAATCGGCGAGTATGATTCTAGCAGAGCATTCTGTAGGATGCCCCTTAAAGTTAGGTTGGATGAATAGTAATATCAGAGATAAAGGGGTTACCTTAGTCCGAGAACCTAGGGTTACAAATCCTAGACGGCTTTGTCAGTGGACCCAGAGTCCTTCACAATTCTTCTATCTTTGTCTTGTACGACTAGTCATCCATGGGTCTTCCTAAATGCGTCACGGGCCGACCAATGTGGCGTAGGACGGAACCGAACGAAGGGCCTAACCTCGACCCACCGGACCTCACGCGGTGACACACCCTCTGCCCCCACGTCTCATTATCTTCTCACACCCACACATACCAACACAAACACCACACACACAGAAAATTTCTCCTGGTGCCTCTATTCCTCCCCCCTTGCATATACACACTCAAGGCAATGGAATCTCTTGTGGTGACGTCATATTCATCTCTCTCTCTAGACCACTCTCATTTCTCATGCTATCTCTCCCACGCCCCCCGTCGGCACCTTTATCCATGCCTCTCTCGAATACGTAATACACACACATACCTCTCTAGGCCCTGCCAAATGCATCAACTACACATTCACACATGTTACATCACATACCCCATTGATCTAAAAAGCCCTCACTTCACGTTTATTTCGCATACAACATTCCTTTTGAATAAAGTGTGGCCAAAAAATTATTTTAGAGTTTCTACATATATACAACATTACAAAGTTATATGGAGGAGTACGAATGCTAATTTGCATTGCATGGTGCCCACAATGATATTTATCCGCACTGTGAATTTGTATATTTTTATACTATATACAAAGTTAGTCATAATAAAGAGAAACGAAGAGCATCTCTCTCTCCATCGCATACCCCCCCCCCCCCCCGCACGCCCCTTTCACGTATGCACACAAAACTATCTCCAGGTCCTCTAAAAGTAAGCCCCCAGAAAATTCACGCATGTTTCATCTTTCTCTCACGATATATGCAATGATGATCATTGTATTTGAAGCGAAAGCACGATACATACATTGGACTTCAGAATCCACTATTACGGTCACCATTTATGTTTAGTGGTTATTATACAGTCACAGGCTCACCGTACAACTCTGTATTTGCTCATGACATGACTAGTTGACCAGTTAAACGCTCCATGTGGCACCTCTAGTGTTGCATCACATTATCTCCCTACCATCGTGCCCACCTGTCGACTTGTATCTACTCTTCATCTACACTCTTATAAAATACATAAAATACACTCTTATAAAAAACATAGTTGGTGATGATGGTGTGCCTGCCATCCAGCAATATAGGCCGTCCGATTAATATCTGACGGATAGGAAAGAAACTATGGCAATTTTGGAAAAAGGTACCCACACACCTCTCCACATTTGCAAATAAGGCCTTCCCTCGTTCATCCTTTTCTCTCACAAGATAAACAAGTTATACAAATGCATCTTGATGTTACGTGCAACGCACGGGCATCTTGCTAGTAAGAATGAAAACAAACGACAAAAAAATATTTGGACGGTGGTTCGAAGTCATGACCGCGGGCACAGCGGACAAGGTGGCCTTGTATTGGTATGCTGAGCCGTCTGTTTTAACACACCGGAGCTGGTGTGGTGATTATACACACACGCACGCATGCACACGAACTGCATCCACGCAACACATGCACCCACGCACGCACACAGCACTCACACGTACACACGCAGCCACGCATGCACGCAACATTCACACGCACGCACGCATGCATGCATGCACACACCAGTACACCACACGACCAACACACACTCTCACGCTCAAGTGCTCAACCTACACGTGCATGCGCACACATTAGGCCCTGACAGACACATACACAACCAGGTGATTCCCGCGCACGGGTTGGAGCCTTGTCGCGCCTGCGTAAATTTGTGTTTATCTGACCTTTTGCCTATGCGAACTGACAGGTGGGACCCACAAGGAACATGGTCAATTTAACTAGTCAACATGGCGCCACGCAGACTATTTGGCCGGTCAACAAAGTGCAACCCGATGCTGAACTGTGAGCAAGTGACCGTATAATCACCGCAAAACGTATATAGTGACCGTAATCAGCTTATTCTGAAGTTCGGTGACCGTATTATGCTTTTCTCTCTGTAGGCCCTCCAAACTACATCTCTACACGTTCCTGTTTAATCGGGTTCGTATCGATGGATCGTGTGAAACAACAAAACTATAGTACTATACAGTACAAGTGACAGTTCACTGGGCCGCCGTGTCATCTACTCCTCCCTCGTAAGAGTGGAGCGCTCGCTTTCATAAATCTTCTAGTCCCTTTCGCTGACATGTGGGACATCAAGCTACCGGGTCCACGTGCCATACCGGAATACAGTGCAGAGCAGCCGGGGTGAACCACCCCAGTCATGGCGCCGGCGTAGTAATGAGGAATGAGGCGTCAAATCACAAAGCTGCACCTTTCCCGCAGTTAAGTTGGAGGGACAAATCAACCATCATTTCACTCGTTGCTGAATCCGCTTCTCCCTCATCTTCTTCAACTTAACCACGTGTTGCTTCTGCCATTGTTCTGCCTCATGTGGGACGCGGATCGGCTTGGTAAAGCACTGACACGTGGGACCGCATGTTAGCAAACCGTGAGGACAACATCCTCTGAAAATAAGAAGCCTAATCCTAGACTTACAAAGGGCTACTTAGCTGCTACGTATACTTTCCATCTAATCTATATATGCCCCCCTGATTTTCAGGTGGGGTGGGCCTAATCCTCTCCTTTAATCCAATCAAATAGTCCCACATCACATCAGTTCGTAACTTTACGTAAACCATTACGTGGATGTAGCATTGCTCAAATAAGAAACCTCCCCCGCCATCCATGCGGTAAAATCACCTCCTTTTTACTAATCTTGATTCTAAATTTTTTAGATCAATATAATTGAGATTTGTATAGATAGCACACAGGAGCAAAACCAAGTGGTACGGTTAAGGGCATCCACAATGTGTAGCTAAATGTGAAAATAGCTTTTGGCATCGTGGGAACCATTGTGGACGGTGTTGCCAAAGCGAAAAAGATGGAACCGAAGCTCCCTGATTGATTGATTGATTGAAGGAATAGAAAAACGCAACGTCTCTCCCCTTTCTCCCATGCTTGGATGCATGTAGTACAGTATAGAGCACAGAGTCTACTCCCCTGTCCCTTCTATCACAAATCACAAAGCAGTGAGGCATCGAATCACAAAAGCACGGACGAAGCAACCATCATTTCACTCTTCGCTGACTCCGCTTCTCCATCGTCTTCTTCGAGAAACCATCTCACCGCAGTAGTACTCCTAGTAGTACTCCCTCTGGTCCTTTTTTTGTCTGCGTCTAAGAAAATTTCGTTTTCCCCGCAATGCTCTGCGCATTGCCACTTTTTCGCTGCTCTTTCCAACCGGGCCCTCCACCCCTTTCCACCGCATGCATGCCTGTAGTAATCCCATCTCTCTTTCCCATGTGCTTCGCATCTTCCCAAGGCAGAGAGAGCTGCTTGCATGCAGAAACAGGAGAGAGAGCGAGAGGCGCATGCGTGCAGAGAGATGGACAGGGGAGAGAGAGACGACATGCATGCATGCGGAAGTGAGAAGGTTGATTTGCATGGCGCTGCATTAATCAAGCGATGAGGAGTGAGATGGTTAGATCTTTGGTCTTTGGAGAAAGAAATACACATAAATTCACACGTGAAACAAGGATTTGTATCGATTAAATCCCGCGAAGGAAAACCCCGCCTTTCTTTTTTAACACTAGTACTCCTAGTACGTACGTACTTATCCTGTTTGGGTCTAGGCCTTCCATTGCCAAACTTCGCCGCACATTTTTGCCAAGCTTGCCTAAAGTTTTCAAAATGAGAAGGAGGTACACTTGCGCACGGCTGTCGCGATCGCACCGCACCCTCACACGGTCGCTCCTGCACGTCGCGGTCGCACCGCACCCTCACACAGTTGCTCCTGCACGCCGCAAACCCAACCAAGGGAACGCACCCTCACTGACACGTGTTGTCGCATGTGAACAAACCAAACTCAGCCATCCTATCACTGACACATAATTTTCATTCATAGAGTATGTTTATCCAACCGCATGTTGGGGAGTATCCGTATGGCCCGTGCGGTGGTCTGTTGGGGAAGAAGAAGAGGTGAAGAAGAAGGAAAGAAGGGTTAGGAGACGTAGGATATTCATCCAACCGCCTGAAATGGTAGACTGACCCAAGTCAGGCGACTTGCATAACAAATATATGTTTTTACACAGCAAAAGATCCATAAAAACAACAACATAAAGAAAAATTATCACTGCTCGCGGAAAGAGACGGCCTCGTTGTCTTTGGCTGCTGGCGTGAACCAGCCGTCGCTGCCGACGTGTGTCTCCGCACCGTGGTTGTCCTCGGCCTCCAGCTACTCATTCAAGCAGAGCATGCGGGTGCTCTGCACGAACGAGAGGACAACCCAGTTCAAGTCGACGACATCCGGTTCCGCCTGCAGGAGGGCCTCGATGGCAGCGGCATCCACTCGCTCCATGTCGAGTCGAGCCTCCGCCACCCGGTTCAAGTCCAGGACGTCCGGTTTCGCCTGCAGGAGGGCGTCGTTGAGAGCGGCATCCGCGCGCTCTGCGTCGAGTCGAGCCTCTGCCGCCCGGTTCAAGTCCAGGACGTCCGGTTCCGCCTGCAGGAGGGCCTCGATGGAAGCAGCATCCGCGTGCTCCGCCTCAAGTTGAGCCTCCGCTGCCCGGTTCACATCCATGACATCCGGTTCCGCCTGCAGGAGAGCCTCGATGGCAGCGGCATGCGCGCGCTCTGCGTCGAGTTGAGCCTCTGCCTCCCGGTCCTCCTTTAGTATCGCCATGTTGAACCGCTGGTCCGCCTGCACCATGGGGGACTCGGACGCCGGCATGAAGTCGACGTCCATTGTCTCATACCCATCGGGGGCCTTCTGCGCCGCGACCTCCGACATGAACATTGGATCGGCTTCCTCCTCCTCATAGCTTGGCTCCAGAGACCTCGGGGATTCGCCCGCCACAAAGTGAGCTTGGGAATGAAGGTCTGTGGCGCCGACCGCCACCGCGATTTCTGCGCGGCGCTCCGACATCAGCATCCTGTAGTAAGTGATCTTGCGACGTACCATGGCTTTCTGGCGAACTAGGGGATACTTGATGTGGGCTAGGGGATCGAAAGGTGGGGGAATGGGCTGGAGATTTGGTGTGGTTTTAGGGCAGTGGCTGGTGTAGGCCGAGCTGCGAAGGTTCTGGTGTGAATAGTGGTTCCGGTGACGACTGGTCAATCGGTTTTGACTGTAAGTCGCTCTTGTTGCGTTCACGTTGCAGCCTGGCATGCTGGACCCTCCACGTCGCTCACTAAATGGAACGCGCTTCGTCTTGCGTTTTCGCTCGCTTGTGGGACCGCAGTTGTGAGCAAACCGATGTCCCTCCCCCTCCCCCGCCCGCGCCATTTATTATACCACCACTCCCTCCGTTTTATGTGGAGTAAATAAAAACAGAGGGAGTATACTATGGATGAGGATCCCCTGACGTGGCCGAACCCATTGAGTAACTGACATGCGGGGCCTAGCAAGCATGGGGTCCGCCAGTAAGTGACCGAAAGGGAGGGTAAGGCAGGGATACCTACGTCAGAGGATGACATGCAACTTACGCAAATGTTAGAGTAATAATATATGACATGCAACTTACACAAAGCATACATGGTCTAATGTGTTTTTTGAGGTTAACTTTGACCAAATGTTAGAATAATAATATATGACATGCAACTTACACAAAGCATACGGTCAAATTCGTATGTGAAAGTTTCCAATGATATAATTTTCACATTATACATCTCATGTACTATTAATCTTGTCAATAGTCAAATTAGAAACCATCTCGAGTACAAATCTAGGAGTACGTACGAATCTAACAATATTGATTGGGCGTTGTTGAATGTTGATACCTTTTTGATCAAAGTAGAGATACTTTGACTACACATAAAACTTATATGTAAACTAGAAAGGATAGGAGGGAGTATATTGTATGTTCAAAAATGAAACGAACATTGAATACCCTTTATATATGATTTGCGGATGCTATGATCACAGGTTCAAAATTTTGAATCCGCCTTAGGTATCACGTGCCCCCACTCGTTCCCTCTCGATTTCATCTCGGGGTTTGGAGATCTATTGAAAGAGGACTAGGGTGGGTACATGCGAATGATACTCGGCGGAATGTTCAAATGAGGCATGCGGGAGGATGGACTCGCCTGGAGGGCGACATGATCGATGGAGAAGAGGGTTGGAGAGGAATGAGAAATAAGCAAACGCCACATGATTATACTTGAACGGCTCAAATAAACAATAAGTTGTCTCGCTTGGCCTACATAGTGAAAGGCCTAATGCGCAACACGGAGCACTGGTGCTCGAATATGGCCGGGAAAACAGGGAAACCGACATGTGGGGCAGACTAGTCCAATGGAGGAGCTAGCCCACGACCTCCTCGCCACCAACAACCGTTCATGTGGGTCGTTGGGGCCAACAACGGGGCGCAGCTCCAGCACCGCCTCTAGACTCGGCGACCGCGGTGAGCGACATGCTCATATCATAGCTAGACACTGTCCGTTTCAGTGTGCTGAGGGTGCGTTAGTGCTGTGGCACGACCAACGGTATGTTTGGATTGTGCCCAAGGTTGCCCCAATGAAGAATTGGGTAGCCAAAATTTTGGTTGAGGTATTGGTTGCCCATGATTTGGCCGACATTGGCAAGAAAAATGAACTAGAGTTGGCTAGAGTTCATTGGCATGCCAAAAAAAATGGCAACCATCCAAACAAAGACCAATCTTTGGGTCATGACCAAAATTTTGGTAAGGTGCACTTTGGCCACAATCCAAACACACCCCAACACCCGGCTCGTCGAGGATGCACGGGGCCCCGCGACGCGTCTGCGGAGTGCTGTAGCACGGCCAACTACATCCTCTAGACCTGAGACCATGCCGGGTTGTCTTGCTTTTTCAGTGACATGCGGGGATCACATGTGAGCAAAGGGCATCTCCAACATTGGCACGACCGCAGCTGACTACCCTGGCACACCAAAACCCTCGCCCCTCGTGTCGTCGCGCGGTGTGTTCCCAGCCGATGCCAGCTGCCCGCATTCATGCCATCCGTTCATATGTCGTCGTTAAGAGGCTCGGTGCCCGAGGAACCAACTCCGGCGACTTAATGACGCACCCGGATGCTTGGCCTCACTGGAATGCGCTACTTTAAGGTGCAGCGCCCAGCTAACCTCCACACCATAGCGCATCGTCCTCCTACCTGGCACCACATCCGCCATGACCGCAAGTGCGAATGCTCTGCGGGAGAGCTTGTCTTCGGGGATGAAGCTCGAGGTCGCCGCCCTCGCTCAAGTCGCCTCTCGCGACGCAATAGAGGCGTAGCTGGACACGGACGCGACCGCACAAGCGGTGGCCATGCTGGCGGCCGACGACGGGAGCACCGTCAGCCACGCGTCCTACTTGCCGTCGTCCAACGTCCGGCACCGCCGAGGTCGGGGACTCCTCCGAGGATGAATAGGGCATGGTGTGCCAACTGTCTGGTCCGTATCCCGTGTTCTACTCTTCCTCGCCGTAGACCGCACCTTCACTTCACGGGTCTTGAATGCCGCCCCATACATAGAGATCGCAGATGGAGGACGTCGGTCGCCGCCGTAGAATAGGTTTATGGTCGGGTTTCTTTTATTTTTTTGTCCTATAAAAGTTCGAAATGTAATGAAAATCTGCCATGTTTGCATTAATCTCGGTCGATGTATATGATCTTTCACAATAATATACATATTGTAGGAGTACTAGTAAGATGCCCGTGCATTGCACAGAAGATCAAGATCTTGTGGGAGAAAAGGATGAACAAGGGAAAGCCTTCTCTGCAAATGTGGAGAGGAGTGTGGGTAAATTGTCATAGTTTCCTTCCTATCCGTTAGATATAGATCGGACGGCCTATATTGTAGGATGACAGGCACGCCATTATCACCAACTCTGCCTTTTATTGAACCGAGACAAATCTAACATGCGAAGTAAAATACACACATAGGGTCTATACATACACAAATTATCTTAGGCACTCCAATAGTACGTCCACTACACATTCACGCATTTCACACCTTTCTACATTTACGGGAACCTACGAAAGGGTTAACGTAAATTGCCTCTCTCTCCTCCCCTGATTTTCATGGTGGTGGGCCCCTCCCTCCCCCCAATCTACAATCAATAGCTCACACGTTTCACATTATGTTAATTACGTAACTGTGATTATGTAGGTGTAGCATTACTCGTCCTAAAAAACCCAACTAAGCCAACCTCCCAGCATATCGCGCGGGAAAAGACCCGGCCGCGCCGTTTTAGTCGGGACTACCGGATTACTAGTAGTAGTATCAATGGATCATGCATAGCAACAAATTTTTTTGAGGGGGCGAAGCACCTAGTTTAAAAGGAAAAAAGGCGGTACACTCACAGCACTCCTGTCGCGGTCGCATTGCACCCCACACACGTTCGGTCCTGCACATGGCTCATGCAAACGGAACACGCTTCGGCTTGCCTCTTCAATGACACGTGGGACTGCACTTGGAGAAACCGACCATGCGCCAAACTACCCCCGCCCACCGCGCGAAAATCCTCCCCCCCCACACCCAAAAATAGCCCCCTAATCCGATTCAACCGCCCTTTGGCCAACTAGCCAATAATATTCCCCAACCCCCCCCCCCCCTGTCCCCCTCCACTCCATTCGCTCCGCCAAAGCCGCCCTCCCCGTCGCGCCGATACGTCAGCGGCGCGGTTCGACGATCCTCTCACTCCCACAGTACGCTCTTGTAGACTGCCGTCCTCTAGCCGCGTCGCCACCTCTAGCTACGTTCTTGTGGAGGCGCACGGCGGTGAGCGCCGCCACCGCTGGAGACGTTCGTGTGGAGACGCACGACGGTCAGCTTCTCCCACGGTACGCGCATTCTATACTGAGGCCCCGTTCATGTTGGTGTAGCGCTGAATGTTAGTTGATAGACGTTGTTAATCTCACTGTTTGCCGAAGTAGTTTACTGTCAATATGCGCTGCTTAAGAAGCTTCCTTGCCCTGTTCTGCACTCAATCTGCTTAGCTGAGATGGCATGCCAAGGCCGATTAGTTGCTAAAATATCATGCCATATATTTATTTTGACGTAGATTGCCATGGTCTAGTAGCCAATCTGTTAGGTGAAATAGCTCTAGACCGTTTTATACTCGATCTTTGTTGCTGCGATGGCCTTTGATAGTTTGATGGCTGTGTGCTCAGCCTCATTGACTACTGAAACAGCCTGCCATAATTTGGCACTCAAATCTGTTTGCTGAATTAGCTTTACATATATTTCGTTACTTAGATCTGCTCGTCCAAATATCTTGCCATAGCTTTAGACATCGACCTAGGTATTTTTTTCTGGACTTCATAAAAAAGCATATATGTTTTTCCTGTAATATCTAGTAGAAGAACTAATTTGTATGTCTAACAGATGGACATGACTTGGATAACTTCTGCTCGAAGATTCTCCGCTGCATATGTCGAGGGGGTTGAAAACTTCATGAACTTTATCAGAGCTGAGTACGATGGTCCGAAATCAGATGTGCTCTGCCCGTGTAGCAGTTGTATGAATTCAGTTACAAGACCCTAGTCAACTGTGCAAAATCATCTACACTTGTATGGGATGTCGGTCACATATACTAGGTGGGTTCATCATGGTGAAGCTGTGAACGTCAATGTTATTGACTACGTGGAAGCAGAAGATCACCATCTTGATCTGCCTGGTGCTCAGGTGGAAGAGGAGGAGGAGGTGCTGGTGGCGGAGCCAGTGAGTTTGACCAACATTGAAACAATGCTACGAAATGCTCGTGCATTCCGGAAACTTTCACCTGCAGAAGAAAAACAGTGGGCCCGCATGTTGGAACAATGCAACGTTGCTGTCACCCCAGGAAATAAGCTGTCAGTATTCTCAGCTCTGGTCGCCTTTCTTCAGGTGAAGACATCTGAGCGGATGACCAACAAATCATTCGATGCGATGTTGGTAGCTTTCCACAAATCTTTCCCAGATGCGTCTGAGCTGCCACACACCTACAGTAAAATGAAGAATTTCCTTCGTGAAGTTGGAATTGGATATGATATGATCCATGTTTGTAAGAATAATTGTGTTTTGTTCCGGAAGGATTATGCCAACTTAAGTGAATGCCCGAAATGCAAATCATCAAGATGGAAAGATGGTGATGCTGTGAAGAGGATTCCTCATAATGTTCTGAGACATTTTCCAATTACACCAAGATTGCAGAGGTTGTTTCATGATGCTGAAACAAGAGAGGATGTACTGTGGCATTCTAGGAACCATGAGTATAGAGATCAGAATGTAATGAGCCATCCATCTCATGGTAGTGAGTGGAAAAGCTTCAATGATAAACACAAAGAGTTTGCTGCTGACCCGAGAAACATTAGACTTGGCCTAGCTTCAGATGGATTTAACCCATTTGGCCACCAGAGCGCCACATATAGCATGTGGCTAGTGCTTGTTATCCCTTACAACATGCCTCCAAATGTCTGCACCAAAGAATCAAACTACATGATGGCCTTGCTCATCCCAGGTCCAAAAAGTCCTGGAAAGGATTTTGATTTGTTCATGGAGCCTCTTGTGGAGGAACTTCAACAGCTATGGAAGGGTGTTCTCACTCGAGACCTATATAGCAGCCCACCAGCTGATTTCTTTCTGCGTGCTGTTATAATTTGGTGCATCCATGATCATCCGGCTTTGGGCACTATGTCAGGGCGAACGACACATGGTTACAATGCATGTGTTCGCTGTGACAGGAATCCGCTGTCATACGCAATACTTAGTAAGATCTCTTACATTGGACACCGCCGTTTCCTTGCCAAGGACAAGCCGCATCCTAGAAAATACCGAAGATATGTGTTCAATGCAAAGCATGAAAACCGTGATGCGCCAAAGAGGCTCACCGCCGATGAGTTGCAAGTGGAATTAGAGAAGGTCAGGCATATTACACCAGGAAACCATCCTGGTAATGGTAGCGGGAAAAGGAAGTGTGGTAGGGTAGAAGAGAGATTATTGTTTACCCGCAGGTCCACTTTGTGGGACTTGGAGTATTGGAAAGATTTGGATCTATGGCATAATCTTGATGTGATGCACATCGAGAAAAATATATGTGATAGCATTATCGGCACACTTCTTAATATTGAAGGCAAGGTGAAAGATACCTTAAAATCTAGGATTGATTTGACACACCTGGGTATCAGAAAGGATTTGCAGGTGCAAGATGAAGGTAAACCACGGGATATGGCACTAGCTGTGTACGTCTTGGACAAGGTAAAAAGAAAATAATTCTGTGAGGTCCTGTCACGTGTGAGATTCCCACATGGATTTGCTTCCAACCCTGAAAGGAGAGTCAGTGCAGATGGAAACAAGGTACAAGGGTTGAAAACTCATGACTACCATGTCCTACTTCAAAAGGTTTTACCTGTTATCCTTAGAGGATTGGGCCGCCCTGACTTATACAGAGCAGTTGCAGAGTTGGGACAATTCTTCAGGGAACTCTGCAGTAGGAATATCAGGATAGATGCTTTGGAGCGTCTTAGAGACAAGATACCAACTATCCTATGCGACCTTGGGAAGATATATCCTCCAGCCTTCTTTGATGTGATGGTGCATTTGGTTGTTCATCTACCTGATGAGGCACTACTTAGTGGTCCAGTACAGTATGGCTGGATGTACCCTATTGAAAGGCGGCTAGGCACCTTCAAGGGCTATGTTAGGAACAGAGCTAGACCCGAGGGTTCCATTGCAGAGGCCTACATTGCTACAGAAGCGTTGACATTCTGCTCAAAATACATTGAAACAGCTGATCAGCTTAGCAAAGAGGTGGGTGAAGACAATCCCGGGCTCAATGTTTTCGATTATTCTGTTCGAGTTACAGGGAAGAGTCGACAAGAGGACAAACCTAAAGATTTGGAACAAATGGTTTGGTATGTGTTGAATAACTGTCCTGAGATACTACCTTATATCAAGTAAGTGCAGTACTGCAGCTTATACATCGTAGTCTACTAAACTTGCAGCACATTCTTATATATTTAGATGTTTGACGCGATCACTATGTTGTGCAGCATCTACAAAGAGGAGTTACTGCCGCAAAATCCAAGAAACATTGACAAACTGGTTATGGCAGGATTTGCGAAATGGTTCAAGAACCATGTAAGCTTTTGAAGTTCACTGTCAGTTTTTTTTAATATATTGAGTACATAAGATGATCAGCTTGTCTATTTTCTAACCATAGGTTAAGAAGATGCGGGAGGATGGGCAGGCAGTTGATGATGCCCTTTACTCACTAGCAATGGGTCCTGATACTCGGGTAAGACATTATGAATCTTGCGTTGTTGGAGATGTGCGCTACAACACCCTTGCACGAGACGAAGGCAGGAAGACACAAAACAGTGCTATCATGAGCACGGATACGTATGACAAAGAGACAACTGAAATGTATGCTAACATAACATACATTGTTCAGTAGTAGTATATCTCCAGTTTCGAGGATCATCGGTGTGTGGTTCTGTTGTGCTGTCGTTGGTATAACCTTTTTTCCAGGATCGCAAAACCCAGAGCTGATGATTATTTAAAATCCATCAATGTCAAGGCGGCGTACCAGACCAACGAGCCTTTTATTTTGGCAAATCAAGCAACACAGATATTTTTCTTGGAAGACACATTTGCACGTAGCGATGACTGGAGAGTATTACAAAGGTTTGAGCTGAGGAATTCGTTTAATGAAGTTGCACAACAAGATGATGCTTACACTGCTCTGATGTACAAGATAACACAGATGTTCCAAATATGTTTGAGAACCATCACGTCAATGACGCCGGCGAAAAGATTGCCTGTCGTGCTGTGGACATACAAGAGTTGATCAAGAACAAGCCAACGTTCGAGGATGTTGAGGACGAAGAAGAAGATGACACCATGGGGAATTACGATTCAGACTGATACACATGGCGAAGATGTTGACGCTGCTGGTGCGGATGATGTTTACATTTCTTTTGTCGTACTTGCCTGTCAAAAGACGTTGTTTATCTACTATGTGAAATTGTGTTTGCTATGACAACTGAAACCTGATGAACATGTTGTTTAGTATTTTGCTGTGAGAAGATCACTTGTTATGTAGGCTGATTTGTGTTTGGTGATTGTATGACAACTAAAACATGATGACATTGTTTTTTAGTTGTACTCATATTTGGCTGTGAAACTTGAATTTGATGACATAGTTTGCTGTTGGACTGCAATTTGCTCGACTTCTTCGAATGAGAACAAAGCTGACCCGACAAGGCCTGTGCTATTTATTTATTTATATGAGCAAAAGGGGATACCCCCTGATTTCCGTTAATAAAAATCATTAGATGTTCACAACACTACGCCCAGCCTGCTACACATGTTTCATTCATTACTAGTTTCGGCAAAGTGCTCATGTCATAGCCACTGAATACATCACGAGTGCTACATACACTGCAAATAAAGAGACAATCATCCTACAGAGCACATCGATTTTGCCCATTATCTTCACAAGCTCTTTCATCTCCTCATTGCTGTCAAGGCCGTTTAGCAGTTATTGCTTAGCCGTGATCAGAGGAACTGCATCTTTAACCTTTTGCTCTGCATCTTCCTCTTCTACCGTTCCTTTAGTTACTTGTCCAACACCCCAACCTGTTGGTATTGGGATTCCTCGGCTAACCAAATAATCAGCATAGTTGCATTCCCCCACATCAGCAACTTCCCAGAAATACAAATCACATGAATCTTCCCTTTTCTGCACGAATCAAATTGGAAGATCATCAACAAAACTATTAAAAAAAATCAACAACTGAAAGTAGCAGAACAACACTTAAACATATTATTACCCCATGATTCGGGCATTTGTAGAAGACTCGGCCAGGGTTGCGGATTGTGGTTGAGACGCGACGGATGACTCTGCGTGATTTGCAGTAGTGGCACCACACCAACGACAGCGGGTTGCGATGAGCAATCGGCTGCAGTGCGCGTGCCGGCGGGGGTGTGATGAGACCCACATGCGATGGTACGGGTGGCGACTTGGTGCATATCTGCTTGTTTCCTGCTGAAGAGCAGGTCGACGAGCAGCCAGCGGACATGGTTGCTGCGGCCAGAGCTTCTGATGCTAGGTAGAGTAAGTAGAGAAGAGGAGAAGCGAACGTTGGATATGTCAGTTTCATTCCTTGCAGAGTAGCATAGCACCACATATAGTCATAGTCTAGGTTTGGATTCGAACCAGCTACAGGAGCACGTCTTTCTTTTTTCTAAAACTCGGCAACGTCTCTTTACTAGTACACTAACTTGTTCTGTACGCCTTCCCAAGTCTTTGATTTTCTTTGTATATATAAAAAAGTATGCTACTTGGTGTCCGCTTAGTCAACAAACAATTCTGCCAACCTTGACCGTTGGATTGACATTCAACATCTGTTGCATTTCTTCAATCTCTTCTTCCTCGAGCCGCCAAAGCCAAACCAGCGCCGGCGGGACTGCCTGCTCCCGCCTCCCACGGCTGGCTGTGATCTTCCCTGGCTCATGTTCGTTCCCGTCCGAGGCCTCACCATCGTCCACCGCCTTGGTTCACTCGCCGCGGCGCCACCCTTCGGTGTTGTCAACATGGTCAACAACCGAGAGGAATAAGGAGATGACTGTACATGGTGAGGATGACAGTAGGGACCCAGCAGCGCAGGTAGTAATTTTGTTTTTTCGGGACGGAGAAGGGTATCAACTGGGTTGTGCGGGACCCGTGGCCTGTCTAGCCCAGGCTTTTATTTCATATGTTTAGCACATGAACAGCCCAGTTTGTTTTTTTCCTTTCTGAAAATGGCTAGCCAGCTATTTTGTTTTTTGCAGAATAACCAACGTAGGCCTACTTGCTTTTCTACCCCTTTTGGGCAGGAAATCTTTCAAGACAAAGAGGGATGCATTTTGCCCAGAAAATGGGCTATAAGTAATAAGAAATGCGTGATATGTCTCCATCGTATCTATAATTTTTGATTGTTCCATGCCAATATTATTCAACTTTCATATACTTTTTGGCAACTGTTTATATTATTTATGGGACTAACATATTGATCCAGTGCCCAGTGCCAGTTCCTGTTTGTTGCATGTTTTATGTTTCGCAGAATATCCATACCAAACGGAATCCAAACGGGATAAAAACGTACGGAGCTTATTTTTGGAATATTTGGAAAATTCTGGAAGAAAAATCCACGCAAGACGGTGCCCGAGGTGGTCACGAGGTAGGGGGAGCGCCTGACCCCCCTGGGCACGCCCCCTACCCTCGTGAGCCACCCTAAGGTGGTTGACGCTCTTCTTTTGCCGCAAGAAACCTAATTGTCGGAAAAAAATCACGGTGAAGGTTTTAGGCCAATCAGAGTTACGGATCTCCATATATACATGAAACGGTGAAACAGAGCCAGAACAGAACGCAGAAACAGAGAGAGACCGAGAGACAGATCCAATCTCGGAGGGGCTCTCGCCCCTCCCGTGCCATGGAGGCCATGGATCATAGGGGAAACCCTTCTCGCATCTAGGGAGGAGGTCAAGGAAGAAGAAGAAGGAGGGGGGCTCTCTCCCTGAGGGAGTCGTGGATTAGGGGGTGTTCAGATAGCCGGACTATACCTTTAGCCGGACTCCTGGACTATGAAGGTACAAGATTGAAGACTCCGTCCCGTGTCCGGAAGGGACTTTCCTTGGCGTGGAAGGCAAGCTTGGCGATACGGATATGTAGATCTCCTACCATTGTAACCGACTCTATGTAACCCTAACCATATCCGGTGTCTATATAAACCGGAGGGTTTTAGTCCGTAGGACAACATACACATCAACAATCATACCATAGGCCAGCTTCTAGGGTTTAGCCTCCTCGATCTCGTGGTAGATCTACTCTTGTACTACCCATATCATCAATATTAATCAAGCAGGACGTAGGGTTTTACCTCCATCGAGAGGGCCCGAACCTGGGTAAAACTTCGTGTCCCTTGTCTCCTATTACCATCTGGCCTAAACGCACAGATCGGGACCCCCTACCCGAGATCCGCCGGTTTTGACACCGACATTGGTTCTTTCATTGAGAGTTCCTCTGTGTCGTCGCCGTCAGGCTCGATGGCTCCTACGATCATCGATAGCGATGAAGAGGGTGAGACCTTCCTCCCCGGACAGATCTTCGTCTTCGGCGGCTTTGCACTATGGGCCAATTCGCTTGGCTGTCTGGAGCAGATCGAAAGCTACGCCCCTGGCCGTCAGGTCAGATTTGGAAGTTTTAACTACACGGCTGACATCCGCGGGGACTTGATCTTCGACGGATTCGAGCCACTACCGAGCGCGCCGCACTGTCATGACGAGCATGATCTAGCTCTGCCGCCGAACAGTGCCCTGGAGGCCGCACCCGCATCGGCTCCGACCCTTA
Source organism: Triticum monococcum (assembly GCA_034509565.1). Taxonomy (NCBI): domain Eukaryota; kingdom Viridiplantae; phylum Streptophyta; class Magnoliopsida; order Poales; family Poaceae; genus Triticum; species Triticum monococcum. Next base: position 180,874,904 of record CM067844.1, read on the forward strand.
ATTCGGAGCCAACTGCGCCGATCGAGGATGGGCGGTTGGACGCCACCTCAGGGGCTGCGACCCCAACGGCGATTGAGCCAAGCACCAGCCCCGTACTCTGCAAGACTCGTGACTCCAAGGAGCCGGACTCCTCTCCGGACTTCGAACCCTCCGCGCCCCTGCCGATCGAATCCGATTAGGCGCCGATCATGGAGTTCACTACCGCAGACATCTTTCAGCACTCGCCTTTCGGCGATATCTTGAAGTCACTGAAGTCTCTCTCTTTATCAGGAGAGACCTGGCTAGACTACGGTCAGCAAGGTTGGGGTACGGACGATGAAGAAATTCAAAGCCCACCCACCACCCACTTTGTAGCAACTGTCGACGACTTAACCGACATGCTCGACCTCGACTCCGAAGACCTCGACGGTATGGACGCCGATGAAGGAGACGATGAAGAACCAGCGCCTATTGGGCCCTGGAACGCCACCTCGTCACATGACGTATACATGGTGGACGCACCAAAAGATGACGACGGGGAGCGGAAGGACGCACCGAAGGCTTGTTCGCTCGAAAAGCTGTCAAAGCGGCGACGCAAGCGCCGCCCCAAACCCCGCCCCGATAGAAATAGCAATCACACAAACCCAGCGCTGGAGTAGGGCGAACCGCTGCCGAACAACGGCAATCCAGATAATCAAACCGAACAAACAAATCCTATCAAGGATCATGGTCCGGATGACATAACGCCGGACAAGCACCCGGAGCAGCAGACTGCACGTAAAAGGCTTGTTGCCTCCGCGAGGAGCCTGCAAAAGCAGAAGCAAAGGCTCAGGGCCGCGCAAGACACACTCCAATTCAGATGGAGTAAAATACTCAGCACTGCAGCAAGGTACGGCGACAATCGCCCCTCCCAGAGCTACCCAAAGCGAAGCTGCTACCCGAATTCGATGAGGAGGCCTCAGAACCCCCACAACCAAATATCGAAGCAGCCACCTGGTCGGATAGACGACCCCTCTACCAATATAGAGTGGCATACAACGCCGCTCACCATACAACACACAACCATTGCGAGGGCTCGCACCCAAAGGACGGTGTAAGAAGATCCATCTATGGACCACGCAAGCGCGCCCCAGCATACAATGCAATACAACAAACATCCGAACAACACAGTACACCCAGCTACAGGGGTGTCGCACACCCCCTATGTTTCACCGATGAGGTGCTGGACCACGAATTTCCAGAAGGATTCAAGCCCATAAACATAGAGGCATACGACGGAACAACAGACCCTGGGGTCTGGATTGAGGACTACATCCTTCATATCCATATGGCTCGAGGAGATGATCTCCACGCCATCAAGTACCTACCCCAAAAGCTCAAGGGCCTGCTCGTCACTGGCTCAAAGGCCTCCCCGAAAGCTCCATCGGAAGTTGGGAAGAGCTCGAAGACGCCTTTCGGGCAAATTTTCAAGGGACTTATGTCCGACCTCTGGATGCGGACGATTTGAGTCATATAACTCAACAGCCCGGAGAGTCAGCCCGAAAGCTTTGGAACATGTTTCTTACTAAAAATAACCACATTGTCGACTGTCCGGATGCCGAAGCCTTAGCAGCTTTCAAGCATAGTGTCCGTGACGAATGGATCGCCAGACACCTCGGCCAAAATAAGCCGAGAATGATGGCCGCATTAACAAACCTCATGACCTGCTTTTGCGCGGGGGAGGACAGCTGGCTAGCCAGATGCAGCACCAGCGACCCCAGTACATCTGAAGTTAGAGATGGAAACGGGAAATCATGGTGCAATAGCAATAACAAACGCCGGAATAAAGAAGACGACACGAAGGGTGCGACAGTAAACGCTGGATTCAAAAGCTCTCGGCCAGGTCAAAAGCCGCCTAATGGCACCAGGGATGAACTGTCCAGCCTCAACAAAATTCTTGACCAAATATGTCAGATTCATAGTACTCCTGGTAAACCTGCTAATCATACCCACAGAGAATGTTGGGTCTTCAAGCAGTCCGGCAAGCTCAACGCCGTACATAAGGGGGAGGATACACCAAGTGAAGACGAGGATGAGCCTCCCAAGCAAGACACGGCAGAACAAAAGAAATTTCCACCAGAAGTCAAATCAGTAAACGTGTTACACATAATCAAGGGAAAAAACAATACGGCACTCCCAGGAAAGTATACCCAAGTGCCTATCACTACGAAGTCCTGCCACTGGTCATCTCAATCGATCACTTTCGACCATCGCGATTACTCAGCAAGTATCCGACACGCAGGATGGGCTGCCCTGGTATTAGACCTAGTAATTGGCGGATATCACTTCACAAGGGTCTTGATGGATGACAGCAGTAGCCTAAACCTAATATATCAGGATACAATCCGCGCGATGGGGTTAGACCCAACACAAATTCGCCATAGCAATACTACCTTTAAAGGAGTAACGCCATGCCCAGGGGCCCGTTGTACGGGCTCCCTCTTACTACAAGTTATATTCGGCTCCCCCGATAACTTCCGTCGCGAGCATTTAACTTTCCACATCGCTCCGTTTCAAAGTGGCTATCAAGCACTGCTCGGACGCGAAGCTTTCGCTCGCTTTAATGCAATACCGCACTACGCCTCCCTCACACTCAAGATGCCCAGTCCACGTGGCATCATTACAGTGCACGGAAAGGCGCCGAAGAGAGTGAGGTTGCCTTGGCCGCCGCACACTAAAGGCGCACGGACAAACGAAAGCATCCAATAGGTCGTCAAGACCTCAGATACAACTAATCAAGTCCGGCGCCGCTATTTATACGGAAATAAGTGGTCACACCCCTATTTGTCAATACAAGGGGCTCAACGCGCGCAGACAAGTGGCAATTTCTTATCATCTTGAATTACACATGGTTTCTTTAAAAACTATCTTTTTTGCGTGACAACTTTTTCACTTAACTTCCTCTATTTTACAGACGATCATCGTGCTACACCCATCCAAGATACGGCACAACGGAGACACAGGAAACAGGGACCGCTCGAAGGATTCTTTTTAGATTAAGACCCTGCGTAAACCTTTTTTACTGTCTCTTGTTGATACATATCCACCGTTGAGAAGGATGCTGACGTCTTGGCATGTGGCCACGCCAGAACAATGCACGTACCTGGACACAAGGGGCTTCTTACAAAGGCCATTATTTAGGCCCGGTTTATACCACAAAGACCGAATACCTTAGGGAGTGTTCGGCATCGCGAGTTTGGCCCTATATGCATCAGCTTCGAATCATTGTCTTTGGTCAAATGTTGGGTTTGCCCGGCTCCTGTGTTTTGGTGCCTTACGTTCTGCTTTACCAGCTAAGGTAGCACCAGGAGAACTACTGCGATTGTGCCGTGGTTCATCCGGACGAGCACCTCAGTAGAGAAAGCCGAAAACTGACTGTCATGATATAGTGTGAGACTGGTCAACCACTCGATGACCTGTGGGAATGTTAGAATTCCTCCGCCTTAACGAAGGGCCGTTTTCTGGCCAGGCATGTACACAACCCAGAACCGGGAGAGTGCGGAGCCACCAGGGGCTATCTAGTAGCCCCACTGTCAAACTCCTATGGCTATGTGAAAGTGCTAAAGCATTATAGTCCGGTTGCCTCGCTCGCTTCGCTATCACCTCCTTAATAGGACCAAGACGTTGGGTTAAGTGTGAACGCGTGTTTTTGCGAGCACCTCCGCATTATATGCATAGGGGCTGAAGCCAACGACTACAATCTTTTAGGTTATACACATGTATACATAAACGGCCGCCCAAGAGGCATCATATTACTTCCAGGCAAAAGTATAAAAATAGCCTTATAAAAATTTATAAAAGCATTTCGCTTACAATGAGATTATATATCACTCAAACATAATATTTTTTGAGCATTGGGTCTCTATCAAACGGGCACCCTCAGAACTTCTTCAAAATAGTGCTCAACGGCCTTTCGACATATAGCCGAATCCCGCGCTGCAACATTGGTAGCATCCATCTCCGCCCAGTATGCCTTAACACGGGCAAAGGTCATCCGTGCGCTCTCTATGCATGCCGACCTCTTCATCGCATTAATGCGCGTCACCACATCAAGGAACTTCTGCACCAAGCTGAAATAGCTGTTCGGTTTTGACCTTTCCGGCCATAACTGATCCACAACAGACCTCATGGAGAGTCTGGACAACCTATTTAGTTCGGCCCATTCGGCTAATTGGTTAGTCAATGAAAGTGGACGCTCGGGAGAATGGAATTGTCTCCAAAACAGATGGTCTACTCCACGGTCCGTCTGACCCTGGAAGTACTTGGCCGCATCGGCAGCGCTCGCCGCCAAATCCATATACACATCCTCCGAACTCCATGGCCGATCCAGAGGGGCATACCGTGGATCTCCGAATTTCCTCCGCAACATAAAGGATTTCCCAGCTACAATATCCCCGGCTTCCCGCAGCTCCTCCTTCTTTGCCCTCATAGCAGAGTAGAGATCCTTTTTCGTTGCAGCAGCCTTTTCAAGGTCCGATGCCTTCGCCTGGTTTTCTTTTTCAAGAACCCGACAACGGTCGGCGGCGACTTTTAATTCTATAGCCATCTTGGCCATATTGTCTCGGCTCTCACCATGCGCGGCCGTCTCGGCTTGCAACTCTTCGGACGCCTTCAAGTCAGCTGCATTACCCAACCTCGCCTGTTCCTTGGCTTGGGCAAGTTCTGCCCGCAAGGCTTCAACAGTGGCAGCTCAATCTGTAGCCACAACATATTAAAGATGCTAGCATCATACTGCTCTTCCTATTGTGGCGTTTACCCGATAATGACACTTACCCTATGCCTCGTCAAGCCTTTTGTTAACAAGCTCAATGTCGGCGTCCGCCGCATCCAACTGCTGTTCTAAATGGGCAAACTCGCTAGTGCGGCTAGCCACCGGAGCTTCCATCACCTGCACATAGAGGCAGTATGGTTATTGCCTGGGAATATGATCCTCTGTTCGTCGTTGTTTCTGACGACAACCAGAGTCTCAGGGGCTACTATCTACATAGGGCACACCTAGCATGTGCAGGACTACCATACATTCTTATACGTACCTCAAAGCCTGTCAGTAGACTCATAAAAGCTTCATGCAATCCGCTTTCGGCGGACGATATTCTCTCCATCACCGTATTCATCAGCACATGGTGTCCATCTAAGATGGCCGCTCGCCCCACCAACTCCCTCAGAACATCCGATCGCACACTAGACGGTGCCGGACTCTTTTGTCTGCTCTCTTCAGGAGCTGGACACTGGGAGCTTCGGGGGTCAATGGGATTGTCTTCTGGCCTCACCGGACTCGGAGAGGCCCTCCGTGACGACACTTCAAGGTCGCCCACTTCTGGAGCGGAGGATTCCGGAGGAGGCGTTTCGCTCTCCATCATCTCTAGAAGAAGCTCCCCCGAAGACGAGCTCATTTGAGAGGGGCTAAGGCCCGAACTGCAAAAATATATGCGGTGGTTATCTTCTCAGAAGAAAAAGATGGCATATCTGTACTGTTAAAGTATTTCGGGTCACTTACGACTCGCGGGAGAATTGATCCCCCCGCGGACTTTGTGCGGCAACGGCGCCTATTGGGGATATTACTACTGGGCGTAAACCGGCCTATCTGGGCCAGGTTAACTTCATCAGTAGTTAATTATGTTAAAGCCCAAGAAGGCAGATGAGAGCTCAAGACCCATAGTCGGTTCAAGGCCTGTAGCCGTAAACCGGCGTTAGTATTTAACTTGTATTGTAAGCTAGGAATAAGTAGAGACCAAACCGGACACATCTATGAGCCGGTATTGGGACTCTGTGAACCGACAGGTGTCACCCGTGTATATAAGGGGACGACCCGACAGCGGTTCAAGGACAACAGACAACAACTCGAGACTTAGGCGAAGCTTGTTTGCTCCCTAGTCACCGAACCCCATAAATTCCATCACAACTAGACGTAGGCTTTAACCTTCATCGAAGGGACCGAACTAGTATAAACTCTCTTGTGTCCCTGTGTCCGCTTTAACCCCTTCAAGCTAACCCATCGCGATGGCTCCACAACTAAGTCCTTTCTCTAGGACATCTGCCGTGACAAAACCACGACAGTTAGCGCCCACCATGGGGCTATCGCACGATGGTTTCAGGTTCTTGAAGGGCCGCTTTGAAGGACTCGAGGGCTACGCTGTAGGCCGGATGACTAAGAGTCGTCGCGACAAGCTCTACATCAACGATGCAGGCTGGGGCCCCGAGGCGGGCTCAGTCGAGTACGGGTAACGGGTCCCCTTTGGTGGCATTCACGTTTTCATAGGCAAGATCGGAGAACCGGGCCCTGAGCCGGACATCTGCACCGACCTCGTCGAGACGGCTCAGCGTGCGCGATCCGCCCGGGTTAAACCGGCCATGAAGCGTGGCTTCATGGGAGTCGTCCATGGAGGAAGTTATGAGGATGGATCAGAATCTCGTGGCGAGACCATTGTTTGTTCCGACGACGAGTCATCAACCGGAGAAACCGAATCTCTATATCAGCTACAAGATGGCCGGATTGGGGGCTGTTCCGATGGCGATAGTATTCTGGACCCCTCTGATCTGCCCAACCGAGTTGGAATATTCATGGCCGGCACACATGCAGTGCTTCATTCTTCAACCGCTGCGCCAATGACCTCCGGTTCAGTAGCAGCAACGGCTGCCGGGGCAGGAGGCTCTGTACGCCCGCCGGCTCAAGTTCTATCAGATCTATTTGATGCATTGGCTGTGCTCATGGCAGAAGCTAATCCGACGGATTAGGACGCCCACAACGCGGAGATAGCAAAGGTGAAGGAACAGATCACCCAGGCCAAGGCGGACCTGGCAGCTGAGGATGGCAGGATGACCGCAGAGAGGGCTGCTCTAGACGCACAAGCCTACAGGCTCATGTTGGACCAGAACGCGTCGCATGAAGTCATGAAGAGGAAGTACCGATCCTGTTTGCCTTCGGTTTTCGAGGCCAGAGACCTTTTCAACACCCCAGGAGCAGGAAACAGTAATCCACTGGAGGTAAACCGGGCAGAGGCTCTCGCGACCGGTGCGCCGGTTTAGCCCCGTCGGATGGATCTGCCTCGCCAAAACACTGTTATACCTCAGGCTGTTTCGACACCTCCGGGTCACTACTCCAACCCGATGGGCAATCTCGTTGCCGCTGCTGCACGGCTGGAGGCCATTCCAATTGAAGGTGACTCGCTGCAGGCAGTAGAGATGCGACGGGTCAAGGAGCTTCTGAGGACAGCTTTGGTCCAACAGGAAGCATACTCGTACAGCCACGACCGGATTCACTCGACCCCTCGTCCAAGCCGGAGCTATAGCAGGCATATGGACGAACCGGCAGTGTCCCGTAATGAACGACGTGGAGCACCCCGCGGCAACAACCCGGTGGGTGGTGCTGATAATGCTCAGGAAGTAGTGGACCGGGCCCGAGCGCGCAGAGAGGCCGAGTTAGCCGCACAGTATCAGGCTCGGCAGCTTACGCCGGTTCGTCCAACTATCTCGACCGAACCTGCTGTTACTTCTAGTTCTTTGGGGGTGCCTTGCCTTGTCCTCGCTTTACGCAATGTGCGCCTGCCCAAGGATTTCAAAGGCCCACGCAAGGTACCAAATTACACGGCGGATCAACCTCCAGAGACATAGGTGGAGAGCTATGAGATGGCCATGGAGATGCTTGATGTGGATGACGCGGCGTGTGCGAAATACTTCACCATGATGCTTGAAGGAACGGCCCGTACTTGGTTAAAAAGCTTGCTGGCTAATTCTATCAGTTCATGGGCCCAATTATGAGCTCGGTTTATCATCAATTTCAAGGATACGTGTAAACAGCCTATGTCGATAGTGGACTTAGCTGCCTGCGTCCAGGAGGAAGGAGAATCAACGACTCATTGGGTGCGCCGGGTATCATAGGTGTTGCATTCATCAGACCGCATCAACGCTAACACCGCAGTCTTAACCCTAGAAGGCAACTGCCGGTTTGGGCCCCTGAAGCTGAAGTTGGGACGGATGAAGCGCCATTGCACGGACATGGGAACCCTCCTGGCTGCTTTGGTAAAGTATGCTGATTCTGATAGTACCAAGGATCCCGAATCTGATGATGACAAGGCAGGGAAGGGAAAGAGGAACAGCAACTCCAAAGGTCAGCAACATCACTTGGCAGGCAATGGTGGTGGAGGCAAGCGTAAAGCGGATGGTAACATGGACTTTGTGGCTAATACCAACGCGCAAGACAAGGGCCAGCGACACAGGGGTAAACCGTCAAATTGCAATGGGGCACCCAACCCTAACCCGGACCGCCTAAATTATCTACTGAGCCAGCCCTGTCCAAGACATGGGACGAAGGAGGTGCCAGCAAACCACCTTTGGAAGGATTGCTTCATTATGCAGGAGTTTAAGAATTCTAATGCTTTCTGGTATGATCACGGTTCCGGTGGTGGCTCAGGGTCCGGGCCGGGTTACGGTGGAGGAAATTCCGGTTCAGGATTTAATGGTAATCTGGGCAGACATAATAATCAAAATAATCAGAACAACCAGGGTAGTTACAACCAACGACAGCAACAGTCAGGTTACCAGAGCAACCCAAAGCAGTTGAATAGTGGGCAGTGCCATGTCTTCACCACTAGCTTGGACAAGCGAGACCGGAAGGTTCAGAGGCGGGCAGTCAACTCTGTTGAACCGGCCGTGCCCCGTTATCTATGCTGGTCTGAACATCCAATCATATGGAGCAGAGAGGATCACCCTCCCCAGGTTGATAATCCGGGTCAGTTGGCTCTGGTGGTGGCACCTCAGATGGGAGGCTACAAGTTCACTAAGGTGCTCATGGATGGAGGGAGCAGCATTAATATCTTGTACTATGAGACCTTCCGTCGTATGGGACTAATAGATAAAAATCTCAAACCGTCCAATACGGTGTTCCATGGTGTGGTGCCTGGCATGTCAGCATATCCTGTTGGTAAGATAGCTCTGGAAGTGGCCTTTGGAAATGATCATGATTCCAGGTCGGAGATACTGACGTTTGAAGTGGTGAAAATCCAAAGTCCATATCACGCCCTGTTTGGGAGACCGGCCTACGCCAAGTTTATGGCACGGCCCTGTTATGTGTATTTGCAGCTCAAGATGCCGGGTCACAAGGGGACAATAACGGTTCACGGAAGTCGTAAATCGCTTTGGAGTGCGAGGAAGGAGATGCGACCTATGCAGAGTCGGTTTGTGCCACCGAGGAGCTGAAGTATTATAAGGACAATGTTGATCCGACGGACATGACTCCATTAAAGAAGCCAACTACGGAGCATGATCCGGCCCTGAAGTTCAAATCGGCAGTTGAAACTAAGCTTGTTGACTTCATGCCTGGCGAGTCATCCAAGCAGTTCAGCATCAGTGCCAACTTGGATCCGAAATAGGAAAGCGCGCCCATCGAGTTCATCCATGAGAATCAGGACATTTTTGCATGGAATCCCTCTGACATGCCAGGTGTACCGAGGCAACTCGCTGAGCACACCCTTAATGTGGATCCTAAATACAAACCGGTGAAACAGTTCCTCCGCTAGTTTAACGAAGAAAGACGCAAGGCGATTGGAGAAGAGGTAGCCAGGCTCTTAGCAGCTGGCTTTATTGTTGAAGTTTTCACCCTGAGTGGCTTGCTAATCCGGTGCTAGTACTTAAGAAAAACGGCACCTGGAACATGTGTGTGGATTACACAGATCTTAATAAGGCTTGTCCAGCAGATCCTTTTGCCCTCCCCCGTATTGATCAAATTATTGATGCTACGGCGGGTTGCGAGCGTTTAAGTTTTTTGGATGCATATTCTGGCTATCATCAGATCAAAATGGCAGTTAAGGACCAGGAGAAGACGGCATTCATAACTCCCTTTGGAGCCTTCTGCTATGTGTCTATGCCCTTTGGGCTCAAGAGTGCCCAGGCAACTTATCAACAGTGTGTACAAAATTGTCTTCACAAGCAGATTGGCCGTAATGTACATGCTTATGTGGATGATATTATGGTCAAATCCAGGCAGAAGGAGACTCTGGTTGACGATTTGAAGGAAACCTTTGATAACCTAAGGACGTACAAGATGATGCTTAATCCGACCAAGTGTGTCTTTGGTGTACCGACAGGCAACTTATTGGGTTTTTTGGTGTCCAACAGGGGAATTGAGGCCAATCCGGAGAAGATCACAACCATCACCTCCCTGGCTAAACCGAAGTGTATCAATGATGTTCAACGCCTGGCAGGCCAGATTGCCGCGTTGAGCAGGTTTATCAGCCACCTTGGTGAGAAGGCAATCCCTTTGTATCAGGTGTCGAAGAAGACGGATCAGTTTGTCTGGAGTTCCGCTGCTGATGAAGCATTTGTGGAGTTAAAGCGGCAATTGGCCAATCCGTCTGTGCTCGCCGCTCCCATTGACAATGAGCCGTTACTGCTGTATGTAGCTGCTAATGCTCGTGCGGTCAGCGTGGCTATTGTGGTGGAGCGAAAGGAGGCAGGTAAGGAGCATCCGGTTCAACGTTCGGTCTATTATATCAGCGAGGTGCTCATTGAGTCCAAGCAAAGGTATCCGCATTGGCAGAAGCTGGTATATGGAGTTTTTATGGCAAGCCGGAAGCTCAAGCAATACTTCCAAGGGCACCCCATTACGGTGGTCAGTTCTGCTCCCTTGGGGGATATCATCCAGAACCGGGAAGCGACTGGCCGGATTGCCAAGTGGGCTATAGAGCTTGGGCCGCACGGTTTGAAGTATGTGCCTCGGACGGTGGTTAAGTCTCAAGCACTTGTTGATTTCATCAATGATTGGACGGAACTGCAAGCGCCTGAAGAAAAGCCGGATCACACATATTGGACCATCCATTTTGATGGATCCAGGCAATTGGAAGGCTCGGGGGATGGAGTCGTATTAACTTCCCCACGAGGTGATAAGTTTTGTTACATTCTCCGCTTAATGTTCCCTTGTACTAACAATGCAGCTGAGTATGAAGCCTTGCTCCATGGTCTCCAGATGGCTAAGGAGATGAAAGTCGAGTTAAGTGCTTCGGTGACTCGGAGCTCATGGCTCAGCAAGTATCTGGCACTTGGGACACCAAGGACCCACTCATGGCAGCATATCGTCGTGAGGTGGATATTGTTGCAGGTCACTTTAAAGGCTATCAGGTGGACCACGTGGACCGGCGGAAGAATGAAGCAGCGAACGCTTTAAGCCGGCTGGGCTCTCAGCGCAAACCGGTCCCGCCTAATGTTTTTCTGGATTGCTACACAACCCGTCGGTCAAGATCCCTAGTGAAGCGGATTTGGCTATTCCTGATCCGGAGGCTCAATTGGTGGCAGCTCTTCATGTTATTCCGGATTGGACGCTTCCTTACCTGGCGTACAAGAACTGGGGTGAGTTACCAGAGGATGAGACTCTGGCCCGACAAATAATCTGGCGATCCAAGTCCATGACTATTATCAACGGCGAGTTGCATCATTGCAGTGTGTCAGGGGCGTTTCAATGCTGTGTGTCTCCTAAAGAAGGCCATGAAATTTTGTGTGAGATCCACGAAGGAGATTGTGGTCACCACGCCGGTTAAAAATCTTTGGTGGCTAAAGCATTTCGCCATGGCTTCTATTGGTTAACTGCTCATGCTGATGCGGAGGATCTGGTCAGACGATATGATGGTTGCCAAAAGTTTTCAAGACATGCTCATGTGCCAGCTCAAGAATTGAGAATGATTCCAATTACTTGGCCGTTTGCGACTTGGGGGCTGGATATGGTTGGGCCTTTCAAAAGATCCAAAGATAAGAAGACCCACCTCCTGGTGGCGGTTGACAAGTTTACAAAGTGGGTGGAGGCAGAACCTGTTAGCAAGTGTGATGCGGCCACGGTGGTTCAGTTCATCAAAAAGGTGATTTTCCGGTTTGGCTTTCCACACAGTATCATCACAGATAATGGTACCAATTTGTCCAAGGGTGCCATGAAGGAGTTCTGCGAACAGGAGCACATCCGGCTTGACGTTTCATCAGTGGCACACCCACAGTCCAATGGTCAAGCAGAAAGGGCTAATCAAGGGATCTTGAAAGGCATCAAACCCCGGCTTATGGTTCCTTTGCAGAGAACACCGGGTTGTTGGGTAGAAGAGTTACCATCTGTGTTATGGAGCATCAATACCACACCCAACAGATCAACAGGATACACACCGTTCTTCATGGTCTATGGAGCGGAGGCAGTTCTCCCTAGTGATATTCGTCATGACTCACCTCGTGTGGCTGCTTATGTTGAAGCGGACAATGAGACAGCACGGCAAGACGCTTTGGACCTGTTGGATGAAGAACGTGACATAGCAGTCGCCCGCTCGGCGATTTACCAACAACATCTTCGTCGTTATCACAGTCGCCGAGTCAGAACCAGAACCTTTCAGGAATGATATTTTGTGCTTCGGCTCATCCAAGATCACACTAATATGCATAAGCTATCCCCACCTTGGGAGGGACCTTTCCTGATCAGCAAAAATCTGCACAACGGGTCATACTATCTGATTGATATTCGAGAGCATAAAGACTCACGTACATCAGAGGACGAGACCAACATGCCGTGGAACATAGCTCATCTTCGGCCTTACTATACATGAGCCATTGGCTCTACTTATGTACATATTATGACGATGTATATATTATGATTAAGTATAATAAACCGGAACCTCAGCTAAAGCGGGGTATCTGTTCTTGTAGATCATGTGTGGTTACACGGAGTTGTTCTAAAGCGGCCTCCAGTTTACCCCTTGAGTTAGCTTTTCAAAAGCATCATGTTATATCACTTGGGGGCTTGGTCGTGTCCGAACCAATGCAACACCTATTGATAGGCGAGAGCCACCAGATCACTTGGGGACTTGGTCACGTCTGAACCAGTCATGCCTCTTGATCGGCCTAAGGCCACAGAATCACTTGGGGGCTTGGTCGAACTCGGACCATTGCCACGCCTCTTGATCGGCATAAATGCCACTATTTCATTTGGGGACCTGGCTGACTTGAACCATGGCTACACCTATCGGGAGCTTGGTCATGTCTGACCATGGTAACGCCATTTGATCAGCTAAAATAAGCCTCTATTTGCAAATGGTTTTATCATTGCCTTTGCTTCACAATTTTCTTTGATAGATATTTTCTTTCTTTTTTGTTGCATTTTTTAAACCGACAAAATTTTAAACCGGTTCACACTGTCAATTGACGGAACACGGTCCATTTTTAATCCGGAGACTATTTGCTCGGTTTGATTTTCTGTTAACATCCTATTACGGAGTAACACGGTGTTTTACAACCCGGCACGGTTTACATGGTAAACCGGCATTATATATATACAGGAGCTGCTATCTCCTCCAAACAGTGTCGGTTTATAAACCTCCGATCTAAGATTGGCTAAGCCAACTTCATGTCCAACGATGGCAGGTATTATGTATCTCAAAGATTTGATCATATGCTTAAATTTCAGATATTTTGATGCAGACATCATACTCCACCTGACGGTACAACCGCGGTGGCACTTTAAGATTTTTTATGTTGCAGAAAATACTTTGGACAGTTCATGACCCAAAGGAAACACAAGTTGAAGTGGTTATGCACGAAGGCATATTAAGATCAAGAGTATCAGCTAGCCTATTACAAGGCAACACGGTGCCCAAAATAAGATCATTGTTTTTCAAAGGAGAAGCAGTTTAAACCGGCTTCCGGTTCAAGCTTGGTCACTAGCCTGGCCTGATGGTTGTGGGTCATCCCGCGCCGCTTCAGCTCCAGTTTCTCTACCCAGCGTCTGGAAATCAATAGTTGTCCAGTCGATTCCCATTAATGCTCGAAAGACAGCTTCATCATGGATCAGCAACGACGGTTCAATATCGGGAGCATAAGTATGCTTACGGATTGGAGGGATAAGATTTTCCGGTTCATGAATTGGTGCAGCTACTCGCTTGTTTTGATTGTCATAATGGGCTTGATAGTGAGACAAGTCTGCTTCTTCAGCCAATTGACAAGCTAGCGGACGCACCTCCCGGTTTATTGCTCGCAGATCCGCTTCACCAAACTCTGACCCGTCTTCCTTCAAGCTGGGATAGCCCTGAGCTGCTTCAATAGGATCAAAATCCGGCACCCAAGCTTTTGCCCGGATTAAGGCGTTGATTGTGCCGGTTCGAGCAGCAAATGTCTTCAGCTCTTCAACCCGGGCAGGAAGCACCAACAGTTTTTGCAGAGTGTCCTGAATCAAAGTGGGCGCTGGCTTGTTGTGGGATGCAGTACAGATGATCCCTTGTGCACCAGTGTACAGTTGTTCGATCAAAGTATAGGCGGCTTTCAATTTCTTCCGCACATCTGACCCCAAATGGCCAATGCGTGTCCCTGAAATATCACAAAGGGCTAACAAACCAGCAGCTCTGTAAGACGGCCGAATCGACCCAGAAATCAAACCGGCTTACCAAAGATAGCAGTGGTCATGGCATGCACATGCCGCTTTATGCTAGCCAGTTCGTCCACCACCGGTTTAAGTGCAGCCTCGACATCTTCTGCTTGTTTGGTTAAAGCGGATTTTTTAGTGGCCCAATCCACCCGCTCTTTCTTGAAGCCCTCCTTACGTTGTTCCATGGCGTGTAAAGCGCTGGTTAACTCTTCTTTTGCTTTGGAGGTTTCATCTTGTTGGGACTTCAGATTTTCTTGGAGATCGGCGACTTGGTTCTCTTTAGTCTTCAGTTCAGCCTGCATACAGACAGTTATATGATTCAGCAAGCAGTGCAAGAATTGAAGCACCAACCACATAACAAGTTATGCACTTGGCGCTTGGGGGCTAATGCCTATTTGATCTTCATATTTCACTTGATTATAAAGTCCCAAGCTCAATACAAGTATTCAACTTGGCACTTGGGGGCTAATGGCTATTTGTTCAAATAAGTTTTGATGCGGCGATATTAATTACTTAAGTCCCGGTTTAACTACACTAAGTTGAACCGGCCCTTGGGGGCTACAACAGCGAATTTCGAGGCTTTAAGATTTATATTAGTAAGTCCCGGTTGAAAGAAGATTACAAACCGGTCCTTGGGGGCTAGGCGAGTCAGCAAGCATTGAAGCATACAAGTAGGAAAGAGCATATGGAAGTTACCTCATATTTATCTTTCATCATGTTAACCAGACCGGCTTCATAGTCACGACTGGTATACGGCCAGTTCAGATAGCCGGAATGGATGTCTTGGGCGTTCAGAGCAGCGTAAGTCGCCAGATCAACATTCCACTTGACCTTGCCAAAGGCAGCAAATTCTTCCTTGGCAGTATGTTTAGACAAAGCGACAGGATTGCTTGGCTGTGTATGGACAATGCCAGTAATAACAACTTCATCATCCTTGGCGTCGCCGGTTTGCACTAGGGCCGTTGGCTTATTAGTAGGCTTTGATGGATTGGTGGATTTCTCAATCCGAATGGGGCTTGTGGGCTGGTTGACAGGACTTGAGGTATCAATAGGCCTCTCTTCAGCAATAGGATCGTCATCCCGCTGCGGTGGATCATTGGGTATATCTTCAGGAATAGCCGCTTCAAGATCTGGTATTGTGCCCGGTTCAGGGACGACATCTTCTTCAGCCGCTTTATCTAGGCGAGCCTTCTTGCTTGGTTTAGGCTTGGCCCTGAAAGGAGTAACAAAGGTTAGTACAGTATATGCTACAAAGTAATACACCAAAAGCATTATGATAAGTATGGCTTACCCAAGCACCGTTTTGAGCGGCGGCAGCTGGGTAGCTGATGACTCGCCAGATGATGAATGGGAAGTGACCTGATAATTAGAGTCAGACGAATTAAGAGGTTGACGAAGACAGCCCATTTTAGGGCAAGCACTGACAGGCAAATTAGAGACTTCTGAATGGCGTTTCCGAACCGGACTATTCGGTAAACCGGCGGAGGTAACTACCTGGCCGCTATGCCAGGTTGTGCGGTGAGCTTCGTGCTGTTGGGTCTTCATAAGAAATTTGGGATCCAAGTAAGCAAGAGGATGAGAAAATTTAACCTTCCGGTTTGCCTGACGGATTTTTAGTGAAGGCAAAGGATCTGAATCGGAGGAAAGAATAATTACCTCTGCAACATCAGCATGGCTGGCTTCGGCATCATCCTGACAAATATCATCATCAATAAGGCGCATGAAAAATAAGCCAAGTGAATCAAGCTCTACCTCAAGGTCCCGGTTACCCACATCGTCATCAGCGGCCAGATCAGAGGATGGAGTGGTTCTTTTCCTGTGGGTAGTCTTCTTCACAGCTTTAGTCTTTTGCCGGGTTGGTCGTTCCGGTTAATCTGCTTTTTCTGGCTTCTCCTGTGGAAGTTTCTTGCTCCAAAACGGATCATTACCCTGTTTAAACAGACGTTGGTGTTAAACAATGACCAGATACACCAATAGCAGGCTCAATAAAAAGAAAGATCAAACTCTTATAGCTGGCAGTTTGTTGGTGACACAGAAGGGAAGCATGCCGGTTTGAGCACAGACGTATTCCGGTTCATTCAGCATTTTATTCACAGCCTCTGTGATTTCTTCATCGGTAAGCTGGATGTTAGCATGCCGCAGTGGGTCATCAACACTGCCAGTATACTCGCACATCAAACTGGAGCACTGACTAAGGGGCAGTATGCTCCACGATATCCAACATCGAGCGAGATCAACTCCTGTTAAACCATTGGCCATGAAGGCTTTGAGCTTGGAGAGTTGAGGAGCGTATTTGCTTCTCTCCTTGGCAGTCAACCTTTGCGGAAAGGGGTGTCTATTGCTAAGCTGCTCCAGACGAAAGCCAGTCAAAGGATTTTCACTAGCAGGGGAGGTGTCTTTGCAATAGAACCATGTTTGATTCCACTCTTTGGGGTGGCTGTGCAGTTTGGTGTGAGGGTATGTGACCTCTTTTCTTTTTTGAATCGCCACACCACCCAATTCTGTGTTGGAACCGTCAGTAAACTCAGTGCGGCGGTTTAGATGGAAGCAGTCTCTGAACAGTTCAATGGTGGGCTCCTCTTGAAAGAACGCCTCACAAATTACTTGGAAATGACACATGTTTGTAACAGAGTTGGGGCCAATGTCTTGTGGGTGGAGTTGAAAATTGGCTAAAACATCCCGGTAAAATTTAGAACCGGGTGGCTTAAAGCCCCAGGCTAAGTGATCTATGAAAACGACGACCTCTCCTTCTTGAGGTGTGGGAGGGCATTCTTCGCCAGGGACCCTCCAATGGATGGTATTTTTGCTGCCTAAAGCACCGATCAGGACTAAGTCGTTCAGTTCAGTCTCTGTGACGCGAGAAGGAACCCAGTTGCACTCATATACTTTCTTGGCCATGATGAAATCTACAAGATAGGTAATTCTAGTTCAAGAATGCATTGATTAAAGTGCACTGGTATGTACAATGTTAAACCGGAAACAGCTCTATCTAAACCGGAGTTTTATGAAGCAACATCATCTGGCGGTTCAACAAGGGGACTAATGGTATATACCGGTTTAGCAATTTTTCTACAAAGTTAAACCGCCGAATCTAAGCATTGAAACAGTTGAGATTGCGGATAGATAAGTGTACAGAAATAGATTTCACAACATTTCTCTACAGCAACAGATCTGAGGCAAGTTCAGAAAAGAAGGAAAATATTCAAGGTTCAAAAAAGAGCAGTACCGAATCAATGGGCAAAGATACAGGTAGATCTATGATCCGGAGGAATATAAGTAAAGGTGGATGCTAAGAGCTACCGCGACACAGAGCAAAGGTTCACATGTTCATCTAGGATCTATCATATGGGTACGAAGCAGACGATGAACTCTGAAGAACTTGGAAACCCTAGAACAGATCTACAGAGGAAAGGGTAAAGAACTCACCGGAGCCAAGGAAGAAACAGAAGGCCGCCGCGATGCTCTGGTACAGTCAGGGTGATGCAGCGGCCAAGGTTGGAGCAGAGGTCGTCGACGGCGGTGGAGCTCCGAAGCTGGACGACGCGGGGAAGACGAAGCAGAAGGGCACGAAGGGGAAAAAGAAATGACCGTTCGGTCTTATTTATAAGGCAAGGGGCATGTGTCAGGCGCGAAAATCAAGGAACCATGGGTCTGGAAAGGGAGGTGTCGCCTCGATTGTCGCAGACCTATTAAACAAAAAAGGTATCATGGATAATTTTTTAACATGTGACATCACGCCGGTTTACAACGACCAGAGAAGATGACATCACGGCGGTTCAACAAAATACAAGAAGATGTTGGAGGTGAAGGTGTTGCTAAGAATTGACATGAACCTATTCAAATCAATCTGGGGCCTAATGTTGGGGATATTACTACTGGGCGTAAACCGGCCTATCTGGGCCAGGTTAACTTCACCAGTAGTTAATTATGTTAAAGCCCAAGAAGGCAGATGAGAGCTCAAGACCCATAGTCGGTTCAAGGCCTGTAGCCGTAAACCGGCGTTAGTATTTAACTTGTATTGTAAGGTAGGAATAAGTAGAGACCAAACCGGACACATCTATGAGCCAGTATTGGGACTTTGTGAACCGACGGGTGTCATCCGTGTATATAAGGGGATGACCCGACGGCGGTTCAAGGACAACAGACAACAACTCGAGATTAGGCGAAGCTTGTTTGCTCCCTAGTCATCGAAACCCCATCAATTCCATCACAACTAGACGTAGGCTTTTACCTTCATCGAAGGGGACGAACTAGTATAAACTCTCTTGCGTCCCTGTGTCCACTTTAACCCCTTCAAGCTAACCCGTCGTGATGGCTCCACGACTAAGTCCTTTCTCTAGGACATCTGCCGTGACAAAACCACGACAGCGCCCCCAAGGTAGGACCCTCTGTGGGAGACTTCTTCTCCCGTTTGGAAGCTTCGGCTTCCGAATCCCCGGGCGCAGTCCTTTTCCTCTTCTGGTCGTCTTCCTTCATGGAGATGCTCGCTCCCTCGGTTAGAGTGGGCAGTGTTGGGGGCCCGCGTCTGCCCGCATCATCCTCCACAGTATCTTCCTTCAAGGGCTCCGGGCAAGGTGCGGTCTGGAGCATCTTTTCCAATACCGGATTTTCCAAACCCATAGGGAGGGGGGCCGAACACCGAATCAACTTCGCCTTTGTTAGCCAGTCCTGGTCAAAAAATGAACTCTCAGAGATAACTTCCTAACAAAGTAGAGAAAGTATGTTCGGCCGGAAGATGCCTTACCTGTTCAGCGGTGCGGTTGCTGCTCAGGCCCACGTCCTCGGTGATTTCCGGTCACTCTGTCTGAGGTCCGAAGAATGACTTGTACATCTCCTCGTGCGTCAGGCTGAGAAAATTTTGAATGGCACGCGGTCCCTTAGGATTGAACTCCCACAGGCAAAGAGGCCGGTGTTTGCAAGGCTGGACTTGACGAACCAGCATAACTTGTATCACCGCAACCAAACTTAAATCTACATTGAAGAGATCTCGAATGCGGCCTTGTAGTATAGGCACGTCCTTGGCTGGCCCCCAGCTCAGACCTCTGCTAATCCATGACATCAGTTGTGGTGGGGGCCCGAGCAGAAAACAGGGGGGCCGCCCACTTGACACTTCTAGGATCCGTGATGTAGAACCACTCCTGTTGCCACAATTCAGACACCTCTGGGATGGAACCATTGGGCCACGGAGCTCCCGTCATGTTGCTTATTGAAGCACCTCCACACGCTGCATGCTCCCCCTTGACCAGCTTCGGCTTCACTTCAAAGGTCTTGAGCCATAGGCCAAAGTGAGGGGTAACCCGGAGGAAGGCCTCACACACGATAATAAATGTCGTGATATGAAGAAAGGAGTCCGGAGCTAGATCATGAAAATCTAGCCCATAGTAAAACATCAAACCCATGACGAAAGGATCCAGGGCAAGGCCTAGGCCTCGGAGGAAGTGGGAGACGAACACGACGTTCTCATTGGGTTCAGGGGTGGGCACGGCCTGCCCTCATGGAGGCAGCTGATGCAAAATCTCGGCGGTCAGATATCTGGCCTCCCTCAACTTCTTGATGTCTTCTTCCGTGATGGAGGAAGGCATCCATCGGCCATGAAGGCTAGATCCGGACATGACTGGAGGTTCGGAGCAGCTGACCTGAACTTCGGGCATTTGAGCTTGAGGTGGGGGAAGGATTCGATTGAGCACAGGAGGGAAAAATAAAAGCCTTGTCCCCTTTATAAAGAGGGTGAATATCAAGCGTCCTCTCCGTGTCCGATTGGACTTGCCTATAATCTAGGAGTCCTAGAAGCGGTTGGGTTACCCACGCCCGTATTGATGAGAATCCCGGGATAAGGGGACATAATCTCTGCTTTAACAAGACGTGCCAAGGAAACCGCCTCGCATGACGCGCTGAGGTGGGATAATGAAACGACTCGGATAAGGGCTTGGCCGTGGTGTGACACGCTACGGAATATGTCAGCAGATTAGATTGGTGTAAATATTATTCTCTCTACGGCAATATACGGAAACTTATTTTGCAAAGCCGGACACTATCTTCGTGTTCAAAATCTTCTATGAAGTACTTGGAGGAGGAACCCGCCTTGCAATGCCGAAGACAATCTGCGCGCCAGACTCGTCGTCATTGAAGCCTGGTTTAGGGGCTACTGAGGGAGTCCTGGATTAGTGGTGTTCGGATAGCCGGACTATACCTTCAGCTAGACTCCTGGACTGTGAAGATAAAAGATTGAAGACTCCGTCCCGTGTCCGGAAGGGACTTTCCTTGGCGTAGAAGGCAAGCTTGGCGATACAGATATGTAGATCTCCTACCATTGTAACCGACTCTATGTAACCCTAACCCTATCCGGTGTCTATATAAACCGGAGGGTTTTAGTCCGTAGGACAACATACACATCAACAATCATACCATAGGCTAGCTTCTAGGGTTTAGCCTCCTCGATCTCGTGGTAGATCTACTCTTGTACTACCCATATCATCAATATTAATCAAGCAGGACGTAGGGTTTTACCTCCATCGAGAGGGCCCGAACCTCGGTAAAACTTCATGTTCCTTGTATCCTGTTACCATCCGGCCTAGACCCACAGATCGGGACCCCCTACCCGAGATCCGCCGGTTTTGACACCGACACTCCCCCTCGCTTCCGGTGGTAACGGAGTGCCACCGGGGGCCATCATCATCACCTCGATCTACACCAACACCTCCGTCATCTTCACCAACATCTCCATCACCTTCCCCCCTCTATCTACAGCGGTCCACTCTCCCGCAACCCGATGTAGCCTCTACTTGAACATGGTGCTTTATGCTTCATATTATTATCCAATGATGTGTTGCCATCCTATGATGTCTGAGTAGATTTTCGTTGTCCTATCGGTGGTTGATGAATTGCTATGATTGATTTAATTTTCTTGTGGTTATGTTGTTGTACTTTGGTTCCCATCATATGATTGCGCGTGTGGATCACACCCTAGGGTTAGTTGTATGTTGATAGGACTATGTATTGGAGGGCAAGAGTGACAGAAGCTTCAACCTAGCATAGAAATTGATGCATACGGGATTGAAGAGGGACCAATATATCTTAATGCTATGGTTGGGTTTTACCTTAATGAACATTAGTAGTTGCGGATGCTTGCTAATAGTTCCAATCATAAGTGCATAGAATTCCAAGTCAGGGATGACATGCTAGCAGTGGCCTCTCCCACATAATACTTGCTATCGGTCTAGTAAAGTAGTCAATTGCTTAGGGGCAATTTCGCAACTCCTACCACCACTTTTCCACACTCGCTATGTTTAATTTATCGTTTCTTTATTTAAACAGCCCCTACTTTTTATTTTCGTGCTCTTTGCTTTCTTGCAAACCTATCCAACAACACCTACAAAGTACTTCTAGTTTCATACTTGTTCTAGGTAAAGCGAACGTCAAGCGTGCGTAGAGTTGTATCGGTGGTCGATAGAACTTGAGGGAATATTTGTTGTACCTTTAGCTCCTCGTTGGGTTCGACACTCTTACTTATCGAAAACTGTTGCGATCCCCTATACTTGTGGGTTATCAAGAACTTTTTCTGGCGCCGTTGCCGGGGAGCAATAGCGTGGGGTGAATATTCCCGTGTGTGCTTGTTTGCTTTATCACTAAGTAATTTTTATTTGCTGTTCTTAGTTGTTCTTTATCTTTAGTTATGGATATGGAACACGAAATACCAAAAAAATTAGGTGTACTTTCTGCTCATGGAGATATTGGTTATGTGAAAGATATTATGTACTACTTTAATAATCCTGAGAAAACCCCATTCAATTTGGTAATGGGAGTAATGTTGGATCAACGTGAATACTTTAGGGATTATTGCTTGACACAAAAAGGGAAACTATTAGGGGATCAAATTCATATATTGAAGTGGTATGCTAGACAACTATGCGTGGAATATGATTATACTTGTTGCTCTAAGGTGAAGGCTCCACACCTTCCCTTTTCATGTGAATTTAATGATAATGAAAACTTGGCTTCTTATGCTAGAGGTATATATGATTACTATGATGTGAAACAAATAGAATAATTTGTTGCTTTTATGGGTGCTTATGGAATTGAATCTATGTTTAAAGAGTTTGATGATATTGATGATGCTTGTTATAGATCTGAAAATTTAGCTACCCTCAAATATTGCTATGAGAATTATGAATACAATTATGAAATTAATGCACTTATTAAGAAAGTCTCCACTGTTCGAGAAGAGACTAATATTTTGCAGGAATCTATGGAAGAAGAAGTTGATGACACTATGAGCTCATTGGATGAAAAAGATGAGGAGGAGAGCAAAGAACAAAAGGAGGAAGAGCAGATTGATCACCCGTGCCCACTTTCTAATGAGAGTAACTCTTCAACTCATACATTGTTTAATTTCCCTTCGTGCTTACCGAAGGATGATTGCTATGATGATTGTTATGATCCTGTTGATTCTCTTGAAATATCCCTTTTTGATGATGCTTGCTATGCTTGTGGCCAAGATGCCAATATGAATGATGCTTATGGAGATGAACTTGCTATAGTTCCTTATGTTAAACATGAAATTGTTGCTATTGCACCCACGCATGATAGTCCTATTATCTTCTTGAATTCTCCCGATTATACTATATCGGAGAAGTTTGCTCTTATTAAGGATTATATTGATGGGTTGCCTTTTACCGTTGCACATGATGATTTTGATAGATATAATATGCATGTGCTTGATGCTCCTACTTGCAATTATTATGAGAGAGGAACTATATCTCCACCTCTCTATGTTTCCAATACGATAAAATTGCAAAAAACTGTTTATACTATGCACTGGCCTTTACTATGTGTGCATGAATTGTTCTTTTATGACATGCCAATGCATAGGAAGAGAGTTAGAATTCGTCATTACATGATATATGTTGCTTTGTGCTCACTACTAAATTACAAATCATTGCTAATTAAAATTGGCTTTGATATACCTTGGGATCCGGGTGGATCCATTACTTGAGCATTATATGCCTAGCTTAATGGCTTTAAAGAAAGCGCTGCCAGGGAGACAACCTGGAAGTTTTAGAGAGTCATTTATTTCTGTTGAGTGCTTTCATATAGTTTAAAAACAACAAAAATAAAGAGGGGAACCCAAAACTTTTCAAAAAGGAAAGTGAAAGTGAGAAAGACAAGCACTGTTGAAGTGGGAGAGCTCCTTGAACTTTGTTCATGCTCACGGCAACTTTGTGAATCTTGATTACCGAAACTTTTCAACAAAATAATTATCCCCTTGTACAATTCCATTGTATTATAAAAATAATGTGCCAAGGTTTGCCTTTAGGATGTTTACATTTGCTTGATGGTTTATACGGTGCAGGATAGAAACTTTGGCTGTAGTGCGCGATTTTACATTTTTAGCTGGATCGTCAAATGGTGTTTATTCTTCTTGCACTGTCTTCCTATACAAATTGTTTATTTTTACTAATTTTGGTAGAATATTTCAAGTATCATAAGTATGGTGAATGTTCAAATTATTACAGAATGTACTTTTTTAGACAGATTCTGTTTTTTGATGCATAGTTTGCTTGTTTTGATGAAACTATCAATTCATATCAGTGGATTAAGCCATGAAAAAGTTATATTACAGTAGACACAATGCAAAAACAAAATATGAATTGGTTTGCAACAGTACTTAGAGTAGTGATTTTCTTCTCCACCATCATATTCTATTCCACCTATAGTGCTATGTCCATGGCTCACGCTCATGTATTGCGTGAAAGTTGAAAAGGTTTGAGAACGTCAAAAGTATGAAACAATTGCTTGGCTAGTCATCAGGGTTGTGCATGATTTAAATATTTTGTGTGGTGAAGATGGAGCATAGCCAGACTATATGATTTTGTAGGGATAACTTTCTTTGGCCATGTTATTTTGAAAAGACATGATTGCTTTATTAGTAGGCTTGAAGTATTATTGTTTTTATGTCAAATGATAGACTATTGCTTTGAATCACTCATATCTTAATATTCATGCCATGATTATACATATGATCAAGATTATGCTAGGTAGCATTCCACATCAAAAATTATCTTTTTTATCATTTACCTACTCGAGGACGAGCGGGAATTAAGCTTGGGGATGCTGATACGTCTCCGTCGTATCTATAATTTTTGATTGTTCCATGCCAATATTATTCAACTTTCATATACTTTTTGGCAACTTTTTATATTATTTTTGGGACTAACATATTGATCCAGTGCCCAGTGCCAGTTCCTCTTTGTTGCATGTTTTATGTTTCGCAGAATATCCATACCAAACGGAATCCAAACGGGATAAAAACGGACGGAGCTTATTTTTGGAATATTTGGAAAATTTCGGAAAAAAATCCACGCGAGACGGTGCCCGAGGTGGTCACTAGGTACGGGGGCGCGCCCCTACCCTCGTGAGCCACCCGTAAGGCAGTTGACGCTCTTCTTTTGCGCAAGACAGCTAGTTTTCGGGAAAAAAATCACGGTGAAGGTTTTAGGCCAATCGGAGTTACGGATCTCCATATATACACGAAACGGTGAAACAGAGCCAGAACAAAACGCAGAAACAGAGAGAGACAGAGAGACATATCCAATCTCGGAGGGGCTCTCGCCCCTCCCGTGCCATGGAGGCCATGGACCAGAGGGGAAACCCTTCTCCCATCTAGGCAGGAGGTCAAGGAAGAAGAAGAAGGAGGGGGGCTCTCTCCCCCTCGCTTCCGGTGGCACCGGAGTGCCACCGGGGGCCATCATCATCACCGCGATCTACACCAACACCTCCGCCATCTTCACCAACATCTCCATCACCTTCCCCCCTCTATCTACATCGGTCCACTCTCCCGCAACCCGCTGTACCCTCTACTTGAACATGGTGCTTTATCCTTCATATTATTATCCAATGATGTGTTGCCATCCTATGATGTCTGAGTAGATTTTCGTTGTCCTATCGGTGGTTGATGAATTGCTATGATTGATTTAATTTGCTTGTGGTTATGTTGCTGTACTTTGGTGCCCATCATATGATTACGCGCATGGATCACACGCTAGGGTTAGTTGTATGTTGATAGGACTATGTATTGGAGGGCAAGAGTCACAGAAGCTTCAACCTAGCATAGAAATTGATGCATACGGGATTGAAGGGGGACCAATATATCTTAATGCTATGGTTGGGTTTTACTTTAATGAACATTAGTAGTTGCGGATGCTTGCTAATAGTTCCAATGCATGGAATTCCAAGTCAGGGATGACATGCTAGCAGTGGCCTCTCCCACATAATACTTGCTATCGGTCTAGTAAAGTACTCAATTGCTTAGAGGCAATTTCGCAACTCCTACCACCACTTTTCCACACTCGCTATATTTACTTTATCGTTTCTTTATTTAAACAGCCCCTACTTTCTATTTTCGTGCTCTTTGCTTTCTTGCAAACCTATCCAACAACACCTACAAAGTACTTCTAGTTTCATACTTGTTCTAGGTAAAGCGAACGTCAAGCATGCGTAGAGTTGTATCGGTGGTCGATATAACTTGAGGGAATATTTGTTCTACCTTTAGCTGCTCGTTGGGTTCGACACTCTTACTTATCAAAAACTGTTGCGATCCCTTATACTTGTGGGTTATCAATGGGCTATAAGTAATAATAAATGGGCTGTAAAATGAAAAATATAGCAAACAGGCAATTAATTCCAAAATACTGTTTTCTTTCGGATTTTGATATTTTAAATTTCATTCTTTTTTGTGCGTGTAAAATTTGATTGAATTTAAATTAAGGTATATTTAGATTTAAAATTAATTTGAATCTGGCTAGAAATTTCGGGCTGTATGCTGTTTGGGACAGATTTGGAGGCTGACTTCTTGGTCTACTAGGTTGACGTGTACTTTGGCTTTGTCAACTTAGTCCACAAATGATTCTAGCAGCAGTGACCGTTGGATGTTAATCCAACGGCCGTGCTGCTTCTTCAATATCTGATCTTCTTGCTCCAGCCGCCCAAACCAGCTCCGGTGGGACTGCCTGCTCCCGCCTCCCGTGCCGGCTATGCTGCCGCACAGGCCGCACCACCCCACCCTACTTCATTGCTGGTCAGGCCATCCCTCTACTCACCCACACCTCCTGTTATTTTCCGGCGATGGCAGCCGGACCAGTAAACCCTCGTACCCCCCACCGCGTGGGCAACCATTGGCGAGTCTTCCCCGGCTCCGTGTCGTTCCCTTCCTAGGGCTCGCCGTCATCCACCGCCATGGTGCTCTCGGCGTGGCCTAGTCAATGTGGTCAACGAACGACATCCATCGGTCGTGGACTTTACGTGCAAAATAATGATTCCTCCACCTGGCAGCTGGGACCCACCGGAAGGGCCTCTGTATTTCGCGAAAAAAACGTTCCCCCCGCTGACATGTCAGACCCACTAGCTATATCTTCGCATGCAAGGAAGTGCCTCCTTATTACGCACAAAAAAATGAATACCCCCTGCTAGCTGGGACCCACCATTGTGGGAGGCTGACTTGTGGGCCTACTAAGTTGACGGGGACGGAGGGCTTTGTCAACTTAGTCAATATGAACGATTCTAGCTCCAGTGACCGTACGATGTCCATCCAACGGTCGTAGTGGTTCTTCAACCTTTGGTCTTCTTGCTCCAGCCGCCCAAAGCAGCGCCGGTCGTGCCGCATGCTCCTGCCTCCCGTGGCCGGCTGTGCTGCCACGGAGGCCTCACCGCCCCTACTATTCCCACCGCTGGCCAGCCCCTGCGGCAACGGCAGCCTCACACCGCAGCCGAACCAGTGAACCCTCATACTCCTCTCCGCGCGGGCTTCAACCGCCACGTCTTCCCCGGCTCCGCTTCATCCCCTTCCTAGGCCTCGCCATCGTCCACCGCGGTGGTGCTCTCCGTGCGACGCGGTCAACGTGGTCAAGGAACGACTTCCATCAGAAGAGTACTGTACGTGGAGAGGCTGACAGCTGGGTCCACGGCCACAACCCAGTTTTTTTTTATTTGCCAAGTAAGTCGCTTTGTCAGGCCTATTGGGCTGCAAATCTTTCAAGATGAGGAGAGCTTTCATTCGGCTGGCCGAGAAAATGGCCCATCAGTAATGAGGAATGGGCTGTACATTTTTAGAACACATCAAACCGGCAATTACTTTCAAATATCTTTTTTTTCATTTCGAGAATTTAAATAACATTAATTTTTATGCATGGAGAATTTGTTGGATTTTATATTGATATACATTTATTTTTAAAATCAGTTTGAATGTGAGTCGAAATTTCGGGATCAAAAACAGTTCGGACCGCACCAAAATATGCAAAATTTCGTATAGTTTTTTAACGGTGGCCACAATATGGGCTGTAATGCTAACAAAAAGAATATGGGCTCCAAAAAAACCTTAAGAATTAGCAAATGGGCTGTAAATTATAAGAAATAATGGCAGATGGGCTGTATGCTATTTTCCACAGATTTGAGGCTTTCCTAAAAAGAAGTTTGACGCACAAGTAGTGACTGTTGGATGTCCATCAAACGGCCGTCGTGCTTCTTCAATCTCTGCTCTTCCTGCTCCAGCCGCTCAAACAAGCTCCGGCGCGACTATTGCTCCCTCCTCCCCGTGGCCGGCTGTGCTGCCGCGCAGGCCTCACCACCCCACCGTACTCCCATCGCTGGCCTAGCCATCCCTCTACTTAGCCACACTTGTTGTTATTCTCCGACGACGGCAGACGAACCAGTAAACCCTCGTATAGTCGTACTCCCCTCCGCATGGGAAACAACTGCTGAGTCTTCCCTGCCTCCGTGTCATTCCCTTCCTAGGCCTCGCCTTCGTCCACCGCCTTGGTGCTCTCGGCGTGGCCTGGTCAACATGGTCAACGACCGACATGCATCTGAAGTGGACTATACATGGAGAGACGACAGCTGGGTCCACGTCCGCACGCAAGGAAATGCCTCCTTATACGCGCAAAATAATGATTCCTCCACTTGACATCAGGGACCCACCTAAAGGGCCTCTGTTTTTCGTGAAAATAACGTTACCGCCGCTGACAGCTCGGACCCACCAGCTATATCTTCGCACGTAAGGAAGTGCCTCCTTATTACGCACAAAAAATGAATACTCCCCCTATTAGCTGGGAACCAGTATAGTGGCAGGCTGACTTGTGGGCCTACTAAGTGGACGGGGACGTAGGGCTAGGTTAACTTAGTCAATATGCACGATTCTAGCTCCGGTGATCGTACGATGTCCATCCAACGGCCGTAGTGCTTCTTCAACCTCTGGTCTTCTTGCTCCAGCCGCCCAAACCAGCGGCGGTCGTGCCTCGTGCTCCTGCCTCCCGTAGCCGGCTGCGATGCGGCGGAGGCCTCACCGCCCCCTACTACTCCCACCGCTGGCCAGGCCATCCCTCTACTCACCCACACCCCCTGTTATTCTACGGCGATGACAGCCTCACACCATAGCGAACTAGTGAACCCTCGTACTCCTCTACACGTGGGCATCCACTGTCGCGTCTTCCCCGGCTCTGCGTCATCCCCTTCCTAGGCCTCGCCGTCGTCCACCGCCCTGGTGCTCTTGGCACGGCGTGGTCAACGTGGTCAAGGAATGACTTCCATCGGATGTGGACTGTACGTGGAGAGGCTGATAGCTGGGTCCATGGCCGCAGCAAGGAAGTGCCTCCTTATTACGTGCAAAATAATTATTCCTCCACCTAACACCGGGGACCCACCGGACGGGCCACCATATTTCATGAAAAAACGTTTCCCCCTGACTGCTGGGACCCACCAGCTACACCTTCGCACACAAGGAAGTGCGTCCGGGTAAAACAAACAAAACGATTCGCCCCCCTGACTGATGGGACCCACCAGCTACATCTTCACATGCAAGAAAGTGCCTGACAGTCGGGACCCACTTGGTCGAAGCGAACGTAGCATTGTCATTCTGGTCGCGAACGTGTATGTACATATTGGTCGATGTAGAGGCGCGCACGTGTCGTAGTAGAGGCGCGCACGTGTCGTAGTAGAGGCGCGCATGTAGCATGTACACGTACATACAGCGGCCAGGGTGCAAGAAAGAAAATATGGCCATGTATGTGTACATGCGGGCGGGGTCTCGAACGCCTACTCGCGCATACGTACGGCCAAGGCTCATGTACATGGCTAGGTCGGAACGGAGAAACAGCGTCGTTGTCGTGTTCATGGGGAGGCAACGGAATGTGTCATGTTCATGGGGAGGCAACGGAATGTGTCGTGTTCATCGGGAGGCAACGAAACATGTGGGAGCCAATCGGCTGGGTCGGAACGGAATGCGTGGTCGTGTTCATTGGGAGGGCTTGGACGGAACAGGCGATGGAAACGAGGCCTGGTGTACCGCAGAACGGAGGAAACAGCCTTGTGTTCGACCGGCCACGTTCAAACGGGATCCTTTTCATCGGGAGGGGTCTGACGTACCGCAAAACGGAGGAAACGGACCTCCTATGGTCGAAACGGGGGTCCTGTTGATCGGGAGGGGTGTGGCGTACCGCAAAACAGAGGAAACGGACCTCCTACCGTCGAAACGGGGGTCCTGTTCATCGGGAGGGGTGTGGCGTATCGCAAAACGGACGAAACGGACCTCATACGGTCGAAACAGGGGTCCTGTTCATCGGGAGGGGTGTGGCGTACCGCAAAACGGATGAAACGGACCTCCTACGGTCGAAACGGGGGTCCTGTTTATCGGGAGGGGTGTGACGTACCACAAAACGGGACTCCACGGGATACTGTTCATCTCCACCGTCGACCTCCTCCAGCCTCCACGGGCTCCTGTTCATCCAGCCTCCACCGTGCGCTACTCCACCGGCTACTGTTCAACTACCCCTCCACCATGTACTGTTCATCCAGCCCTCCACACCACGAGGTCCACCGGCTACACCATGCACATTCGGGCGGTGTTGCTGGATTGGTTTTAACTTGTCAAAGTGTCTTGTAGAACCGGGATGCCGAGTCTGATCGGAATGTCTCGGGAGAAGGTATATCCTTCATTGACCATGAGAGCTTGTCATGGGCTAAGTTGGGACTCCCCTGCGGGGATTTGAAGTTTCGAGAGCCGTGCCTGCGGTTATGGGTAGATGGGAATTTGTTAATGTCCGGTTGTAGATAACTTGAACCTTAACTTAATTAAAATGAATCAACTGTGTGAGTTACCATGATGGTCTCTTCTCGGTGGAGTCTGGGAAGTGAACACGGTGTTGGAGTAATGCTTGTCGCAGGCTGTTCTATAGTTCTTCGTTCGCGCTTTGCCTTCTCTTCTCGCTCTCTTTTGCGAACAGGTTAGCCACCATATATGCTAGTCGCTTGCTGCAGCTCCACACATTACCTTGCCTTACCTATAAGCTTAAATAGTCTTGATCGCGAGGGTGCGAGATTGCTGAGTCCCTGTGGCTCATAGATTACTTCCAAACCAGATGCAGGGCCTGACGACTCCTTTCCAGATGACGCGCTTTAGCTCAAGTGGGAGTTTGACGAGGACTCACGCCGTTACTATGTGTCTTTCCCTTATGATCAGTAGTGGTGCCCAATTGGGGCGATCGGGACCGTGTCGCATGTTGGGTTGATCTTTTATTTTGGCACCGTAGTCGGGCCATGAGTGATTGGATGATGTAATGCTATTTATGTACTTTCATTGACGTGGCGAGTGTAAGCCAACTATGTACCTTCCCCTTTTATTATCTATATTACATGGGATGTTGTGAAGATTGCCTTACTTGCGACATTGCTTTCAATGCGGTTATGCCTCTAAGTCGTGCTTCGACACGTAGGAGATATAGCCGCATCAAGGGCGTTACAAGTTGGTATCAGAGCCTTCCCCGAGCTTAGGAGCCCCCACTGCTTGATCGTTTTTAGCAGCTGTTGTTGAGTCTAGAAAAATGTTTTGAGTCTTTTAGGAATTATATATATCGGAGAGTTTAGGAATTCTTTTACTCCCTAGTCCCTTCATCGCTCTGGTAAGGCATCTTGACGTAGTGTTTTGAGTCTTCTCTTCTCAAATTTCACTAAAAAATTTAGGATCACGCGGGTATCTTGGAATCGTTCCGATGTTTTTGTGAGGAGAACATTGTTCTTGGTGCCTCCTGTCATTTAGGGGTTGTGGCAGTGTCCCGGGGAGTTGAACTCCGAGGTGTTGTCGTCACAATTTTATCGTTGCAGTTCTGGAATACCTGAGTTTAGTACGCCGACATAGAAAATCTCTTTTATGCAGTTGTTGGTGAGATAACCTCGACACCACCCAGTACTAGGGCGGGAGTTCGGGAGTATTGCCATAACTTGTATAACGGATGCTTTTCGAAGGTTGAGGTAGATGGTTTCTGAAGTTTTTCTCGGTTATGTGTTGAAGGATGGATACAGCTGGATGTAGGATTTGCTAGATTTGGGTGAGATATTATGCTTCCCCTGTATCCCCAACACTTGATTGCATAATCGGAAAGGTTCGGGAGTTTCATAGGTGGGAATTCTTGTAGCTCTAGTTCTTCTTCTACGTATATTTAGTTTGAGATTGGGATTTCTTACCGAGTATTCGTTCTTGTTCCGTACCTTGTTGATTTATTCCTCTACCTAAATTCTAAGTGGCTTCTCAATTTATGTATATGTGACCATTTCAAGTGGAATGCATTCGTTCTTATGTTCGGATGTGAAGACTATATGTTGCAATTTCAACCCGCTTGATTCAGGTTCATTTTATCTGCCAATGTGCTAACGGATGTCACCCTCTTCAGGATGGCTCCCGCTAAGAGTAGCAATCAGAATCAGAATCAGGATCTGCCACCACCTCCACCTCCTCCGGAGGCATGGCAAGCTGTGATGGCCACTACCAATGCAAACACGCAGTTGATCATGCAAATTCTTCAAGAGTGATATCAAGCGAACCAAGGCAACCAAGGCAACAATCAGAATCACTTTGCTACACTCAACCAGTTCCTTGCTAACTAGCCAAAGACCTTCAGCAATTGTTTTGAGGCAACTGATGCTGACGATTGGCTCTTGGACTTATGCAAGCATTTCGAGTGCAGTAACATCGGGCCTGAGGACTTTGTCAAGTTTGCTTCCTTCCAACTCAAAGATCAAGCTGCAGAATGGTTCCAGCAGTACAAGGATTCCAGAGGAGGCCGTGTGATTACCTGGGATGTATTCCGTCAAGACTTCAAAGCTCATCATATTCCTCAGAGCGTGGTTGAAAGCAAGCGTGAGGAATTCCGCAACCTGAAGCAAGGCTCTTTGTCTGTCTATGACTACAACAAGTTGTTTCAGAAGCTCGCCCGCTTTGCTAAGCAGGACGTCCCTGACGAGAAGAGCATGATATACCAGTTCAGGGTTGGTCTCAGAGAGGAAATCCAGCTAGCTCTTGTTCTCTTTGAGCTCTTGAGGTACGATGAGTTCTACAACATGGCATTGAAGCAAGAGGCTGCTCAACTGAAGTGTGATGCTTCCAAGAAGCGAGTCAGAGATGCTACTCCTTCTTCCTCTACTCAAGTGGCCAAGCAGAAGAAGTATTGGCTTCCTCCTCCTCCGTTCCGTCAGCCGTATCAGAAGAGCAAAGGTGGTAGTGGATCTTCCCACCCACCCAACCCTGGCTTTCAGAATAAGACTTTGTCTCAAGCTCCAAGATCGAGTGCTCCGTATCACCGTCCGCTTTCAGAGGTCACGTGGAACAAGTGCCACCAGAAGGGTCACTATGCCAACAAGTGCTTCAATCAGAGACGTCTCCCGCCTCCTCCTCCTGTGAGATCGGCAAGTACAGCTATGCTCAAGCATAACCCCAAGTATGCCAGGGTCAACATGGTGAATGCAGCTCAGGCAGAGGACTCGTCAGATGTCATCATGGGTAACCTTCCTATTAACGATATTCCCGCAAGAGTTCTTTTTGACACTGGTGCATCGCATTGTTTCATCTCGAGACCTTTTGCATCTAAGCATGATTTTGTTACTCAAGTGTTGCTGAAACCGTTGGCTATTGTCTCTCCGGCCCGTCAAATGACATCTCGAGTATGCGTTCCGGATGTTACAATCACTTTGGGTGACTATAAGTTCTTGTCTTCTCCAAATGTTCTTGGTGACTCGGATATTGATCTTATTCTCGGAATGGATTGGCTTTCTAAGCACAAGGCTCAGCTTGATTGTGTTGGGGAACGCAGTAATTTCAAAAAATTTCCTACGCACACGCAGGATCATGGTGATGCACAGCAACGAGAGGGGAGAGTGATGTCTACGTACCAACGCAGACTGACTGCGGAAGCGATCACACAACGTAGAGGAAGTAGTCGTACGTCTTCTTCCTGATCCAACCGATCCAAGCACCGTTACTCCGGCACCTCCGAGTTCTTAGCACACGTTCAGCTCGATGACGTTCCTCGGGCTCCGATCCAGCAAAGCATCGAGGAAGAGTTCCGTCAGCACGACGGCGTGGTGACGATCTTGAGGTACTACCGACGCAGGGCTTCGCCTAAGCACTGTAACGGTATGTTCGAGGTGGAATTTG
Organism: Triticum monococcum; assembly: GCA_034509565.1. Lineage (NCBI taxonomy): Eukaryota > Viridiplantae > Streptophyta > Magnoliopsida > Poales > Poaceae > Triticum > Triticum monococcum. The sequence goes on from CM067844.1 coordinate 180,908,770, forward strand.
GTGGCAGGGGGCACCGCACACGGCTAAGGAACGATCAACTTGTGTGTCTTGTGGTGCCCCCTGCCCCCGTATATAAAGGCCAGGGGCAGGGGGTTCGGCCGGCTAGGAGGGAGGCGCAGGGAGGAGTCCTACTCCCACCGGGAGTAGGACTCCTTCCCCCCAATCCTATTCCAACTAGGATTCTTCGGGAAGAAGGAGAAAGAGGGGGCCGGCCCACCTCTCCTAGTCCTATTAGGACTTGGGAAAGGTGGGGGGGCGCCGGCCAGGTGTGGGCTGCCTCTTCTCTCTTTTCCACTAAGGCCCAATAGGCCCATTTACCTCCCGGGGGGGTTCCGGTAACCCTCCCGGTAATCCGGTAAAATCCCGATTTCACCCGGAACACTTCCGGTGCCAAAACATAGGCTTCCAATATATCAATATTTACGTCTCGACCATTTCGAGACTCCTCGTCATGTCCGTGATCTCATCCGGGACTCCGAACAACCTTCGGTACATCAAAATGCATAAACTCATAATAACTGTCATCGTAACGTTAAGCGTGCAGACCCTACGGTTCGAGAACAATGTAGACATGACCGAGACACGTCTCCGGTCAATAACCAATAGCGGGACCTGGATGCCCATATTGGCTCCTACATATTCTACGAAGATCTTTATCGGTCAGACCGCATAACAACATACGTTGTTCCCTTTGTCATCGGTATGTTACTTGCCCGAGATTCGATCGTCGGTATCCAATACCTAGTTCAATCTCGTTACCGGCAAGTCTCTTTACTCGTTCCGTAATACATCATCTCACAACTAACTTATTAGTTGCAGTGCTTGCAAGGCTTATGTGATGTGCATTACCGAGAGGGCCCAGAGATACCTTTCCGTCAATCGGAGTGACAAACCCTAATCTCGAAATACGCCAACCCAACATCTACCATTGGAGACACCTGTAATACTCCTTTATAATCACCCAGTTACGTTGTGACGTTTGGTAGTACCCAAAGTGTTCCTCCGGTAGATGGGAGTTGCATAATCTCATAGTTATAGGAACATGTATAAGTCATGAAGAAAGCAATAGCAACATACTAAACGATCGGGTGCTAAGCTAATGGAATGGGTCATGTCAATCAGATCATTCTACTAATGATGTGACCTCGTTAATCAAATAACAACTCCTTGTTCATGGTTAGGAAACATAACCATCTTTGATTAACGAGCTAGTCAAGTAGAGGCATACTAGTGACACTCTGTTGGTCTATGTATTCACACATGTATTATGTTTCCGGTTAATACAATTCTAGCATGAATAATAAACATTTATCATGATATAAGGAAATAAATAATAACTTTATTATTGCCTCTAGGGCATATTTCCTTCATATTGTGCAGCCAGGCAGATTCAATTGACTCATTCGTCTGAGGATGTAATTGTCTTTGCCGCTCGTGATGGTACAATCCGTCTGTTTTCGCTCAATGAGAAGGGTGAACTGGATGCTATCTCTCAAATTCCAGTCGTTTGCGAATATCAAGACATCTTTCCAGAAGAGCTTCTAGGAATGCCTCCGCACCGGCCAGTTGAATTCGTCATCGATCTTGAGCCTGGCACGGAACCGGTTTGCAAGCGTCCTTACAAGCTCGGACCTGAAGAGTTGAAGGAGCCGAAGAAGCAACTCGATATTCAAGAGCGAATGGGTCTCATCCGACCTAGTTCCTCTCCGTTGGGTTGTGGAGTTCTTTTTGTGAAGAAGGAGGATGGAACGGACCAACTTTGTGTTGACTACCGTCCATTGAACAAGAAGACTATCAAGAACAAGTACCCACTTCCCAACATCAACGAGCTGTGCGAACAACTCAAAGGTGCCCAACTATTCTCCAAGCTAGATCTCCGCATGGGTTATCATCAGATTCGTATCCATGAGCAAGATATTCCCAAGACGGCTTTCAGGACAAGCTATGGGTCATATGAATACACTGTCATGTCTTTTGGCCTCGTCAACGCTCCTCCGACTTTCTCTTGCATGATGAACTTCATCTTCAACGCCTACACCAATGACTTTGTTTCGGTCTATCTCGACGACATTCTGGTCTTTTCGAAGAACAAGGAAGATCATGTCAAGCACTTGCGTTTGGTGCTCGATAAGCTCAGGGAACACCAGTTCTATGCCAAGTTCTCAAAGTGCGAGTTTTGGCTCGATGAGGTTCTTTATCTTGGGCATATCATCTCTGCCAAGGGCATTGCGGTGAATCCTGAGAAGGTGTCTGCAATTGTGAATTGGGAACCACCTCAGAATGTGAAGCAACTCCGTAGCTTCCTCGGTCTCGCAAGCTACTGTCAAAGGTTCGTTGAGAACTTTTCAAAGATCACGAAGCCTCTTTCAAATCTTCTCCAGAAGCACGTCAAGTACATTTGGTCTCCGGAGTGTGACATTGCTTTCAACACTTTGAAAGAGAAATTGGTCACTGCTCCAGTTCTGACTCCTCCTGATGAATCCAAACCATTCGAGGTCTTTTGCGATGCCTCTCTTCAAGGTCTTGGTGTAGTGTTGATTCAAGAGAAGAAAGTTGTGGCTTATACCTCTCGCCAGTTGAAGCCCAACGAGAAGAACTACCCCACTCATGACCTCGAGTTGGCGGCAGTTGTGCATGCTCTTTTGACTTGGAGACACCTCTTATTGGGAAGAAAAGTGGACATTTTCACTGACCACAAGAGTCTCAAGTACATCTTCACTCAGCCTAATCTCAACCTCAGACAGACTCGTTGGGTCGAAATGATTCAAGAGTATAACCCAAGTATCGAGTATACTCCAGGCAAGGCCAATGTGATTGCTGACGCATTGAGCAGGAAGGCTTATTGCAACAGTCTTATTCTCAAGCCTTATCAACCCGAGCTTTGTGAAGCTTTCCGCAAACTCAATCTGCAAGTTGTTCCTCAAGGTTTCCTCGCCAACCTTCAAGTCTCTCCTACCTTGGAAGACCAGATTCGCGAGGCTAAACTTCTTGATGCTATGGTGAAGAAGGTGAAGATTGGGATTGCCAAGAGTCAACCCAAGTACAAGTGCTACCGCCTTGATGACAAGGATACTCTGTTCTTCGAGGATCGAATTGTTGTGCCCAAGGGTGATCTTCGTAAGGTTATCATGAATGAGGCTCACAATTTTCTCCTCTCCATCCACCCTGGGAGCACGAAGATGTATCAGGACCTCAAGCAGGCTTATTGGTGGACTCGAATGAAGCGAGAGGTTGTTCAATTCGTGAATGAATGTGATGTCTGCAGAAGAGTGAAGGCAGAACACCAAAGGCCAGCTGGTCTCCTCCAACATCTTGCCATTCCAGAATGGAAGTTTGACCACATTGAGATGGACTTCGTGACTGGGTTTCCAAAGTCCAAGCGTGGCAATGATGCTATATTCGTTGTCATCGACAAACTCACTAAAGTGGCTCACTTTCTGCCTATCAAAGAGTCTATCACTACAGCTCAATTGGCGGAGCTCTATACCTCTCGAATTTTCTCGCTGCACGGTATTCTGCAAGTGATCTCTTCAAACCGTGGCAGCATCTTTAGCTCCATGTTTTGGGATTCTTTTCAGAAGGCCATGGGCACCAACATCCGCTTCAGCACAGCTTTCCATCCTCAAACTAGCGGTCAAGTTGAGCGTGTCAATCAGATTCTTGAAGATATGCTCAGGGCTTGTGTGATCTCCTTCAGCATGAAGTGGGAAGATTGTCTTCCATATGCTGAATTCTCCTACAACAACAGTTTTCAAGCAAGTGCGGGTAAGGCCCCATTTGAAATTCTGTATGGCAGGAAGTGCCGTACCCCACTTAACTGGTCTGAAACCGGTGAACGTCAACTTCTGGGAAATGACTTAATCACAGAGGCAGAGGAAATGTGTAAAGTCATTCAAGATAACCTCAAAGCACCGCAATCGCGCTAGAAGAGATACTATGATAGTAAGCACCATGATTTGGCTTTCGAGATCGGAAATCATGTTTACCTCCGCGTCTCTCCAATGAAAGGTACTCGTCGCTTCGGTATCAAAGGGAAGCTTGCCCTTAGATACGTGGGACCTTTCAAGATCGTCAGCAAGAGAGGCGATCTCGCCTATCAACTCGAGCTTCCTTCAAACTTTGAAAATTTTCAAGACGTGTTCCATGTCTCTCAGCTTCGCAAGTGCTTCAAGTCTCCTGACCGCACCGTCAACTTCGAAGACATTGATCTCCAAGAAGATCTCTCTTATCGTGAGCACCCCGTTTCTATTCTTGAAGAGACTGAACGCAAGACTCGCAATAAGTCAATCAAATTCCTCAAAGTCAAGTGGTCACACCATTCCGACCGTGAAGCCACCTGGGAATGCGAGGATCACCTCCGTTCTGATTACCCGGCGTTCTTCCAGTCCTAGATCTCGGGACGAGATCCTTTCGTAGTGGTGGAGTGTTGTAACACCCCGGATATGATTTACCTAATATGTAATCCAACTCTTGCTGTTTCCGACGTTAAGTTATTTTATTTTATCGGGTTCGGGATTTTGTCTCCATGTGTTGTTGTTGTTGTTGTCATGCATCTCATATCATTTCATCATGTGCATTGCATTTGCATTCGTGTTCGTCTCATGCATCCGAGCATTTTCCCCGTTGTCCGTTTCGCATTCCGGCATTCGGTTCTCCTCCGGTGGTCATTTCTACCTTCCTTTCGTGTGTGGGGATTAAACATTTCCGGATTGGACCGAGACTTGCCAAGCGGCCTTGGTTTACTACCGGTAGACCGCTTGTCAAATTTCGTACCATTTGGACTTCGTTTGATGCTCCAACGGTTAACCGAGGGACCGAGAAGGTCTCGTGTGTGTTGCAGCCCAACACCCTTCCAATTTGGCCCAAAACCCACCAAAACCCTCTCCATCATCTAGAGCGTTCGATCGCGATCGCGTGGCCGAAAACTGCACCTCATTTGGACTCTCCTAGCTCCTTCTATGCCTATATATATCCCCCCCTCTCGAAATCCCGGGTCTTTCCACCCCTAACCCTAGATCCACCCCTCTCCGCGTGGCCGGACACATCCGCCGGCCGCCGGATACGTCCGCCACTCCGCCCGGACCAATCGTCGTCCGCCACGTGTCTCGGGTCAGTCCCCACATCACCGCGCCGCCCGAGGCCCGTCGAGGCCTGTGGGAAGCCCCCGCGGCCCGACTGCTATAGCGCGCCGCGCCTCTCCCTCCTCCGCCTGCGCGTCGGCGACGTGCCCCGCCGCCACCACGTCGATCGCCGCCGGCCACCTCCGCCACCGCGCTGCCATTGCCGGGCCGCATCGCTCCCTCCGCCGCCCAAGGCCGCCTCCGCCGCTCGCCGGCTCCCTTCGCCGCTCCGCCCCGCCACCGGCCACGACTCCGGCGACCGGAGCCCCGGCCAGATCCGGTCGCTCCCGACATCTCCGGCGGCCTCAAGCTTCCTCTCCGGCGGTCCTCGAACAGCGTGTGACCAGATCTGAGATCCACGCTACAGTAACCCTAGATCCGCGAGGTGACGAATTGCTCTAAGTCCCCGATTTCCAGATTCAAATGCCCTTGTTCACCGTGCCATAACTTTGCATCCGTAGCTCCGTTTTGCGCATATATCATATCAAATTGTTTGTCTCAGAAAGTACATCATTTCATCTCATTGCATGATTTTCATTTGAGTTCATCTTGATGTCCTAAATGCTGTTGGAAGAGTGCTATTTGAGTTAGTTGCCAGATCTGCTGCTCCAAATGACTTTTTGTCATTTTTGCCATGATTATTGTGTGCATGATATGCCCCTGAGCTCTACATATGTTTTGTTATATGCTTTGCCATCTTTCCATAGGTGCAATCCATGTATTTTTGTGATGTGTGAGGTGACTAGCACAAGCTTGCAAAGTGGTGCATTCGTTAATGCTGATTTCAGGGACTTAGCAATTCCACTAAGTCCTTGAACTATTTTTATCAATATGCCATATGTTCATGTTGTTTCCTAGTGATCCGTGCCTCTTTTGAGGATGATCAGTAAGGATGATTTGTTAATCTTGTAGTGCTCTATCCATCCATGTCTTTGTTTGCAATTATGGAGCACCCTAGCTTGAGTCAATCGAGCTCTACTTTTGCTATTTCATGAATCTGGGCAGATTGTCTACTTGTTAGCGATTTTGCCAAGGATGTTGCAGTTGATTCGTGCATGCTATGTTATTGTTCTTGCCATGTATAGCTTTTATAATGTGCCTTCTTGATGGGTGTATGCTTAGTTTGTCATGACATGCTCTGTAGTGAGTGCATCGAGCTCGTAAACATGCCTACTTGATATCTGATTTGCATGCTCCAGTTTTTCTCTAAGTCTGTGATCTGTTTAAGTTTTTGCCATGTTCACATGCTTGCAATTGTATTTTCTGATCCCTTTTGACTCAAGGTCACTAAGGTACTTTTGTTAAGCTCTTTGAGTAGCTCCATTCCATGCTTTACTTTGCCATGTTAAGTTCCTGTAGCATATAGTTTTCATGCTTCAAAGTGTGCTACCTGATCTGAAATTCCAGACAAGTGTTAATTTCACTAAGTCCGAGATCTGTTTACCAATTGCACTTTTGCCATGCTTGTTTGAACCTGTTAATGGATGAATTGGCCGTAGCTCAGTGTTCATCTTTTGTTAAGCATCATGAGTGGATCCCTGCCATGTATTTTGTTGCCATGTTTGAGTGCTGTAGCATGTGTAACTTGTTGCATTTAGATGGCTACTTGCTGTATATCGCAGACTGGTGCCATATTTGAATTGCTTGCCATTTCCACACCGTGTCTCCGATTCCGGGGTTCTTTATATCAATTTCAACCGAAATCATCTCACCTATCCAGTGGCACACTTGGATTTCCATGTTGAGGCCAGGTTCAATCATCCCTTGTCAAATCTTGCATATGCATCACATATCGCATCCCGCATAGCATAACCTGTTTGCATCATGTTGTTTGAGTTTGCACGTGGTTGATTGTGTTCTTGTTGCTTGTTTGTCTTGTTTGGGTAGAGCCGGGAGATGAGTTTGCTAACGAGGAGCCCGTTGAGTTTGCTTTCGAGGATCCAGTCAACTCTGACAACTTTGCAGACAAGATGATCATACCCTCGAAATCACTTCTATCTTTGCTTTGCTAGATGCTCGCTCTTTTGCTATGCCTATGCTACGATGCCTACCACTTGCTTATCATGCCTCCCAAATTGCCATGTCAAACCTCTAACCCACCATGTCCTAGCAAACTGTTGATTGGCTATGTTACCGCTTTGCTCAGCCCCTCTTATAGCGTTGCTAGTTGCAGGTGAAGATTGGAGACCGTTCCTTATTGGAACATTATTTACTTGTTGGGATATCACTATATTATCTTGTTATCTTAATGCATCTATATACTTGGTAAAGGGTGGAAGGCTCGGCCTTTTAGCCTAGTGTTTTGTTCCACCCTTGCCGCCCTAGTTTCCGTCATATCGGTGTTATGTTCCCGGATTTTGCGTTCCTTATGCGGTTGGGTGATAATGGGATCCCCTTGACAGTTCGCCTTGAATAAAGCTCTTCCAGCAATGCCCAACCTTGGTTTTACCATTTGCCACCTAGCCTCTTTTTCCCTTGGGTTTCCGGAGCCCAAGGGTCATCTTATTTAAACCCCCCCGGGCCAATGCTCCTCTGAGTGTTGGTCCAACCTAGAGCCCCTTGCAGCACCACCTCGGGGAAACTCGAGGGCTGGTTTTAGTTGTACGGATTGCTTATCCGATTGTGCCCTGAGAACGAGATATGTGCAGCTCCTATCGGGATTTGTCAGCACATTCAGGCGGTGTTGCTGGATTGGTTTTAACTTGTCAAAGTGTCTTGTAGAACCGGGATGCCGAGTCTGATCGGAATGTCTCGGGAGAAGGTATATCCTTCGTTGACCGTGAGAGCTTGTCATGGGCTAAGTTGGGACTCCCCTGCGGGGATTTGAACTTTCGAAAGCCGTGCTCGCGGTTATGGGTAGATGGGAATTTGTTAATGTCCGGTTGTAGATAACTTGAACCTTAACTTAATTAAAATGAATCAACTGTGTGAGTTACCACGATGGTCTCTTCTCGGTGGAGTCCAAGAAGTGAACACGGTGTTGGAGTAATGCTTGTCGTAGGTTGTTCTCTAGTTCTTCGTTCACGCTTTGCCTTCTCTTCTCTCTCTCTTTTGCGAACAGGTTAGCCACCATATATGCTAGTCGCTTGCTGCAACTCCACATATTACCTTGCCTTACCTATAAGCTTAAATAGTCTTGATCGCGAGGGTGCGAGATTGCTGAGTCCCTGTGGCTCATAGATTACTTCCAAACCAGATGCAGGGCCTGACGACTCCGTTCCAGATGACGCGCTTCAGCTCAAGTGGGAGTTCGACGAGGACTCACGCCGTTACTATGTGTCTTTCCCTGATGATCAGTAGTGGTGCCCAGTTGGGGCGATCGGGACCGTGTCATATGTTGGGTTGATCTTTTATTTTGGCACCGTAGTCGGGCCATGAGTGATTGGATGATGTAATGCTAGTTATGTACTTTCATTGACGTGGCGAGTGTAAGCCAACTATGTACCTCCCCCTTTTATTATCTATATTACATGGGATGTTGTGAAGATTGCCTTACTTGCGACATTGCTTTCAATGCGGTTATGCCTCTAAGTCGTGCTTCAACACGTAAGAGATATAGCCGCATCGAGGGCATTAAAAGTTGGTATCAGAGCCTTGCCCGAGCTTAGGAGCCCCCACTGCTTGATCGTTTTTAGCAGCCGTTGTTGGGTCTAGAAAAATGTTTTGAGTCTTTTAGGAATTATATATATCGGAGAGTTTAGGAATTCTTTTACTCCCTAGTCCCTTCATTGCTCTGGTAAGGTATCTTGACGTAGAGTTTTGACTCTTCTCTTCTCAAATTTCACTAAAAAAAATTTAGGATCACGCGGGTATCTTGGAATCGCTCCGATGTTTTTGTGAGGAGAACATTGTTCTTGGTGCCTCCTGTCATTTAGGGGTTGTGGCAGTGTCCCGGGGAGTTGAGCTCCGAGGTGTTGTCGTCACAATTTTATCATTGCAGTTCTGGAATACCTCAGTTTAGTACGCCGACATAGAAAATCTCTTTTATGCAGTTGTTGGTGAGATAACCTCGACACCACCCAGTACTGGGGCGGGAGTTCGGGAGTATTGCCATAACTTGTATAACGGATGCTTTTCGAAGGTTGAGGTAGATGGTTTCTGAAGTTTTTCTCGGTTATGTGTTGAAGGATGGATACAGCTAGATGTAGGATTTGCTAGATTTGGGTGAGATATTATGCTTCCCCTGTATCCCCAACACCTGATTGCATAACCGGAAAGGTTCGGGAGTTTCATAGGTGGGAATTCTTGTAGCTCTAGTTCTTCTTCCACGGATATTTGGTTTGCGATTGGGATTTCTTACCGAGTATTCGTTCTTGTTCCGTACCTTGTTGATTTATTCCTCTACCTAAATTCTAAGTGGCTTCTCAATTTATGGATATGTGACCATTTCAAGTGGAATGCATTCGTTCTTATGTTTGGATGTGAAGACTATATGTTGCAATTTCAACCCACTTGATTCAGCTTCATTTTATCTGCCAATGTGCTAACGGATGTCACCCTCTTCAGGATGGCTCCCGCTAAGAGCAGCAATCAGAATTAGAATCAGGATCCGCCACCACCTCCACCTCCTCCGGAGGCATGGCAAGCTGTGATGGCCGCTACCACTGCAAACACGCAGTTGATCATGCAAATTCTTTAAGAGCGATATCAAGCGAACCAAGGCAACCAAGGCAACAATCAGAATCACTTTGCTACACTCAACCAGTTCGTTGCTAACCAGCCAAAGACCTTCAGCAATTGTGTTGAGGCAACTGATCCTGACGATTGGCTCGTGGACTTATGCAAGCATTTCGAGTGCAGTAACATCAGGCCTGAGGACTTTGTCAAGTTCGCTTCCTTCCAACTCAAAGATCAAGCTGCAGAATGGTTCCAGCAGTACAAGGATTCCAGAGGAGGCCGTGTGACTACCTGGGATGTATTCCGTCAAGACATCAAAGCTCATCATATTTCTCAGAGCGTGGTTGAAAGCAAGCGTGAGGAATTCTGCAATCTGAAGCAAGGCTCTTTGTCTGTCTATGACTACAACAAGTTGTTTCAGAAGCTCGCCCACTTTGCTAAGCAGGACGTCCCTGACGAGAAGAGCATGATATACCAGTTCAGGGTTGGTCTCAGAGAGGAAATCCAGCTAGCTCTTGTTCTCTTTGAGCCCTTGAGGTACGATGAGTTCTACAACATGGCATTGAAGCAAGAGGCTGCTCAACTGAAGTGTGATGCTTCCAAGAAGCGAGTCAGAGATGCTACTCCTTCTTCCTCTACTCAAGTGGCCAAGCAGCAGAAGTATTGGCTTCCTCCTCCTCCGTTCTGTCAGCCGTATCAGAAGAGCAAAGGTGGTAGTGGATCTTCCCACCCACCCAACCCTGGCTTTCAGAATAAGACTTCGTCTCAAGCTCCAAGATCGAGTGCTCCGTATCAACGTCCGCTTTCAGAGGTCACGTGCAACAAGTGCCAACAGAAGGGTCACTATGCCAACAAGTGCTTCAATCAGAGACGCCTCCCTCCTCCTCCTCCTGTGAGATCGGCAAGTACAGCTATGGTCAAGCATAACCCCAAGTACGCCAAGGTCAACATGGTGAATACAGCTCAGGTAGAGGACTCGTCAGATGTCATCATGGGTAACCTTCCTATTAACGATATTCCTGCAGGAGTTCTTTTTGACACTGGTGCATCACATTGTTTCATCTCGAGACCTTTTGCATCTAAGCATGATTTTGTTACTCAAGTGTTGCCGAAACCGTTGGCTATTGTCTCTCCGGCCCGTCAAATGACATCTCGAGTATGCGTTCCGGATGTTACAATCACTTTAGGTGACTATAAGTTCTTGTCTTCTCCAAATGTTCTTGGTGACTCGGATATTGATCTTATTCTCGGAATGGATTGGCTTTCTAAGCACAAGGCTCAGCTTGATTGTGCAGCCAGGCAGATTCAATTGACTCATTCATCTGAGGATGTAATTGTCTTTGCCGCTCGTGATGATACAATACGTCTGTTTTCTCTCAATGAGAAGGGTGAACTGGATGCTGTCTCTCAAATTCCAGTCGTTTGCGAATATCAAGACGTCTTTCCAGAAGAGCTTCTAGGAATGCCTTCGCACCGGCCAGTTGAATTCGTCATCGATCTTGAGCCTGGCACGGAACCGGTTTGCAAGCGTCCTTACAAGCTCGGACCTGAAAAGTTGAAGGAGCTGAAGAAGAAACTCGATATTCAAGAGCGAATGGGTCTCATCCGACCTAGTTCCTCTCCGTGGGGTTGTGGAGTTCTTTTTGTGAACAAGAAGGATGGAACGGACCAACTTTGTGTTGACTACCGTCCATTGAACAAGAAGACTATCAAGAACAAGTACCCACTTCCCAACATCAACGAGCTATTCGAACAACTCAAAGGTGCCCAAGTATTCTCCAAGCTTGATCTCTGCATGGGTTATCATCAGATTCGTATCCGTGAGCAAGATATTCCCAAGACGGCTTTCAGGACAAGCTATGGGTCATATGAATACACTATCATGTCTTTTGGCCTCGTCAACGCTCCTCTGACTTTCTCTTGCATGATGAACTTCATCTTCAACGCCTACACCAATGACTTTGTTTTGGTCTATCTCGACGACATTCTGGTCTTTTTGAAGAACAAGGAAGATCATGTCAAGCACTTGCGTTTGGTGCTCGATAAGCTCAGGGAACACCAGTTCTATGCCAAGTTCTCAAAGTGCGAGTTTTGGCTCGATGAGGTTCCTTATCTTGGGCATATCATCTCTGCCAAGGGCATTGCGGTGAATCCTAAGAAGGTGTCTGCAATTGTGAATTGGGAACCACCTCAGAATGTGAAGCAACTCCGTAGCTTCCTCAGTCTCGCAAGCTACTGTCAAAGGTTCGTTGAGAACTTTTCAAAGATCACGAAGCCTCTTTCAAATCATCTCCAGAAGCACATCAAGTACATTTGGTCTCCGGAGTGTGACATTGCTTTCAACACTTTGAAAGAGAAATTGGTCACTGCTCCAGTGCTGACATTACTTTCAACACTTTTCAAAGATGGCTTCTTGCTGTATATCGCAGACCGGTGCCATATTTGAATTGCTTGCCATTTCCAAACCGTGTCTCCGATTCCGGTGTTCTTTTTATCGATTTCAATCGGAATCATCTCACCTTTCCAGTGGCACACTTGGATTTCCAAGTTGAGGCCAGGTTCAATCATACCTTGTCAAATCTTGCATATGCATCACATATCGCATCCCGCATAGCATACCATGTTTGCATCATGTTGTTTGAGTTTGCACGTGGTTGATTGTGTTCTTGTTGCTTGTTTGTCTTGTTTGGGTAGAGCCGGGAGACGAGTTCGCTAACAAGGAGCCCGTTGAGTTTGCTTTCGAGGATCCAGTCAACTCTGACAACTTTGCAGACAAGATGATCGTACCCTCGAAATCACTTCTATCTTTGCTTTGCTAGATGCTCGCTCTTTTGCTATGCCTATGCTACGATGCCTACCACTTGCTTATCATGCCTCCCAAATTGCCATGTCAAACCTCTAACCCACCATGTCCTAGCAAACCGTTGATTCTCTATGTTACCGCTTTGCTCAGCCCCTCTTATAGCGTTGCTAGTTGCAGGTGAAGATTGGAGACCGTTCCTTGTTGGAACATTATTTACTTCTTGGGATATCACTATATTATCTTGTTATCTTAATGCATCTATATACTTGGTAAAGGGTGGAAGGCTCGGCCTTTTAGCCTAGTGTTTTGTTCCACCCTTGCCGCCCTAGTTTCCGTCATATCGGTGTTATGTTCCCGGATTTTGCATTCCTTACGCGGTTGGGTGATAATGGGAACCCCTTGACAGTTCGCCTTGAATAAAGCTCTTCCAGCAATGCCCAACCTTGGTTTTACCATTTGCCACCTAGCCTCTTTTTCCCTTGGGTTTCCGGAGCCCAAGGGTCATCTTATTTAAATCCCCCTGGGCCAATGCTCCTCTGAGTGTTGGTCCAACCTAGAGCCCCTTGCAGCGCCACCTCGGGGAAACTCGAGGGCTGGTTTTAGTTGTACGGATTGCTTATCCGATTGTGCCCTGAGAACGAGATATGTGCAGCTCCTGTCGGGATTTGTCGGCATATTCGGGCGGTGTTGCTGGATTGGTTTTAACTTGTCGAAGTGTCTTGTAGAACCGGGATGTCGAGCCTGATTGGAATGTCTCGGGAGAAGGTATATCCTTTGTTGACCGTGAGAGCTTGTCATGGGCTAAGTTGGGACTCCCCTGCAGGGATTTGAACTTTTAAAAGCCGTGCCCGCGGTTATGGGCAGATGGGAAATTGTTAATGTCCGGTTGTAGATAACTTGAACCTTAACTTAATTAAAATGAATCAACTGTGTGAGTTACCGTGATGGTCTCTTCTCGGCGGAGTCCGGGAAGTGAACACGGTGTTGGAGTAATGCTTGTCGCAGGTTGTTCTCTAGTTCTTCATTCACGCTTTGCCTTCTCTTCTCGCTCTCTTTTGCGAACAGGTTAGCCACCATATATGCTAGTCGCTTGCTGCAGCTCCACATATTACCTTGCCTTACCTATAAGCTTAAATAGTCTTGATCGCGAGGGTGCGAGATTGCTGAGTCCCTGTGGCTCATAGATTACTTCCAAACCAGATGCAGGGCCTGAAGAGTCCGTTCCAGATGACGCGCTTGAGCTCAAGTGGGAGTTCGACGAGGACTCATGTCGTTACTATGTGTCTTTCCCTGATGATCAGTAGTGGTGCCCAGTTGGGGCGATCGGGACCGTGTCACATGTTGGGTTGATCTTTTATTTTGGCACCGTAGTCGGGCCATGAGTGATTGGATGATGTAATGCTATTTATGTACTTTGATCGACGTGGCGAGTGTAAGCCAACTATTTACCTTCCCCTTTTATTACCTATATTACATGGGATGTTGTGAAGATTGCCTTACTTGCGACATTGCTTTCAATGCGGTTATGCCTCTAAGTCGTGCTTCGACACGTAGGAGATATAGCCGCATCGAGGGCGTTACACACTCACTGTTCATCCAACCCCTCCCCCCCGCAACACTCACTGTTCATCCCAGAGGCAGCATCGATCAGCTTCAATTAGCAGCAGTAGCGAAGGAATCGCTCGATCGGGTTCAGTTAACAGCCATCAATCGATTGCTCGGGTTCAGTAACGTGTAGCCTGCAGTGCAATCGCTCGGGTTCAGCTAGAGCCCAACGTCTTGCTCGGGTTCAGTTAGAGCCAACAGCTCACACACACGCGCGTAAGTGTATGAGAGAAATTCGCATCGCTCGGCCCCCGACCTCCCACCATAACCGGGAACTCCCCGAAATTTTCCTCCCCCTCGCTTCTACCACGGTTTTTCCGTCATAGACGGCCCTAAGAATGTCATGCAGCTGCGTCTCCGGCCCGCCTAGGACGAAAAGTCCATTTTTTGTCATGATGTTTTGTCATAGAAGTAGGAGCCCACCACATCTATGATGATACCGGGTTTTGTCACAATTATCGTCATAGAAGTGTCATATGTATGACAGAAAAAAATTTCGTTCGACCCAAAATGTCATGGATGTGTCTTTTTTTGTAGTGTTTGGGGTCTCTTTATAGTTCTTTGTGTGGATTGAGTATTATGAATATGAATTTGCTTTGGTGTTATTCTAGTACGAACTATAGGATAGATCGAACAGAAACAATAGCTTTGTGTTATTTTAGTACGAACTCTTGAATAGATCGAACGGAAAGAATAGCTTTCAGGTAGTTTTGTACCCTACAAACAATTCCTATCTTTCGTTCTCCGCTAATAGGAACTCGGGAGTGATTGTTTATTACACTTTGAGGGATAATCATATGATCCAACTATGTTAGCAGTGTTGAGAGATTGCACTAGTGAAAGTACGGACCCTAGGCCTAGTTTTTAAGTATTGGAACACCATTTTTGTGCCCATTCACTATTTTCTACCTTGCTGTTTTTATTTATTCAGATTATAAAAATATATTTCTACCATCCGTATTACACATTTATCGCCATCTCTTCGCCGAACTAGTGCACCTATACAATTTTCCATTGTATTGGGTGTGTTGGGGACACAAGAGATATCTTGTATTTGGTTGCATGGTCGTTTGAGAGAGACCATCGCCATTCTACACCTCTCATGGATTGATAAACCTTAGGTCATCCACTTGAGGGAAAATTGCTACTGTCCTTCAAAACTCTGTGCTTGGAGGCCCAACACGTGTCTACAAGAATAAAGTTGTGTAGTAGACATCAGTTTCACATACCAGCAAAAGAAAAAGGTTTTGTATGATTTAAGACATTACTTTTGGGATGACCCACACCTTTATAAAGAAGGAGTAGATGGTGTTATTAGACGTTGTGTACCTGAGCATGAACAGGAACATATCCTACGCAAGTGCCACTCCAAGTCTTACGGAGGACACCACGCTGGAGATAGAACTGCACACAAGGTATTGCAATCCAGTTTTTGTTGGCCTACTCTCTTCAAGGATGCTCGTAAGTTTGTCTTGTGTTGTGACGAATGTCAAAGAATTGGTAATATTAGTAGACGTCAGGAAATGCCTATGAATTATTCAATTGTTATTGAACCATTTGATTATTGGGGCTTTGATTATATGGGACCTTTTCCTTCCTCTAATGGGTATACACATATTTTAGTTGCTATTGATTACGTTACTAAGTGGGTAGAAGCTATTCCAACTAGTAGTTCTTATCATAACACTTCCGTTAAGATGCTTAAAGAAGTTATTTTTCTGAGGTTTGGAGTCCCTAGATATTTAATGACTGATGGTGGTTCACATTTTATTCATGGTGCTTTCCGTTAAATGCTTGATAAATATCATGTTAACCATAGAATTGCATCTCCATATCATCCTCAGTCTAGTGGTCAAGTAGAATTGAGAAATAGAGAGACTAAATTGATTTTGCAAAATACTGTTAATAGATCTAGAAAGAATTGGTCTAAGAAACTTGATGATGCATTATGGGATTATAGAACTGCTTATATAAATCCTATGGGTATGTCTCCGTATAAAATGGTTTATGGAAAAGTGATGTAACTTGAAGCTACGTCGGTATTTCCCCAAACAGGAAGGGATGATGCAGCACAGCGGCGATAGCTATTTCCCTCATATATGAAACCAAGGTTATCGAACTAGTAGGAGAACCAAGCAACACAACGTAAATAGCACCTGCACACAAATAACAACTACTCACAACCCAACATGTAAAAGGGGGTTGTCAATCCCTTTTGGCTAGCGGCGCCCCAAGATGGGCAAACAGACATGAGAGACTTGTAAATATTGATAGATCGAATGCCAAATAAAGTAAATTGCAGCAATGTATTTTTGTATTTTTGGATTTAATAATGAAAATAAAAGGCAAATAAAATAGTTCGCAAAGGAAATAATATGAGAAAGAGACCCAGGGGCCGTAGGTTTCACAAGTGGCTTCTCTCGAGAAAAATAGCAAACGGTGGGTAAAAAATTTATTGTTGGGCAACTGATAGAACTTCAAATACTCATGACGATATCCAGGCAATGATCATTACATAGGCATCACGTCCAAGATTAGTAGACCAAATCCTGCCTGCATCTACTACTGTTACTCGACACATCGACCGCTATCCAGCATGCATCTAGTGTATTAAGTTCATGGAGAAATGGAATAATGCAATAAGAACGATGACATGATGTAGACAAGATCTATCTATGTAGAGGTAGACCCCATCATTTTATTCTTAGTAGCAATGATACATACATGTCGGTTCCCCTTCTGTCACTGGGATCAAGCACCGTAAGATCGAACCCACTACAAACCACCTCTTCCCATTGCAAGATAAATAGATCAAGTTGGCCAAAAAAACCAAATATCGGAGAAGAAACACGAGGCTATAAGCAATCATGCATAAAAGAGATCAAAGAAACTCAAATAATTTCATGGATATAAAAAGATAGATCTGATCATAAACTCAAAGTTCATCCGATCCCAACAAACACACCGCAAAAAGAGTTACGTCATATGGATCTCCAAGAGAGCATTGTATTGAGAATCAAACGAGAGAGAGGAAGCCATCTAGCTACTAACTACGGACCTGAAGGTCTACAAAGAACTAGTCACGCATCATCGGAGAGGCACCAACGGAGGTGGTGAACCCCTTCTGTGATGGTGGCTAGATTGGATCTGGTGGTTCTGGACTCTGTGGTGGCTTGAATTGATTTTCGTCGACTCCCGTAGGGTTTCTGGAATATTGGGGTATTTATAGAGCAAAGAGGCAGTCCGGGGGGCACTCGAGATGGGCACAACCCACCAGGGCGCGCCCTGGTGGGTTGTGCTCTCGTCGGAGCACCCCCCAGGCGCAGCCTTAGCCCATTAGTTGTCTTCTGGTCCATAAAAAATATCTATAAAGTTTCATGGCATTTGGACTCCGTTTGGTATTGATTTTCCGCGATGTAAAAAACATGCAAAAAATAGCAACTGGCACTTGGCACTATGTCAATAGGTTAGTACGAAAAATGACATAGAATGACTATAAAATGAATATAAAACATCCAAGATTGATAATATAACAGCATGGAACAATAAAAAATTATATATACGTTGGAGACGTACAAGCATCCCCAAGCTTAACTCCTACTCGTCCTCGAGTAGGTAAGTGATAAAAACAGAATTTTTGATGTGGAATGCTACCTACCATGTCATATCATATTCTTTTCTTTATAGCATGGAAATTTGGACTTTTATATTGTTCAAAGCAATAGTCTAGTTTTGACATGATAACTTAAATACTCAAGCATATCAACTAGCAACCATGTCTTTCGAAATATCAATGCTAAAATAAGCTATCCCTAGCCCATCATGCTCAATCATTGATTCATTCATGAAACACACTCACATATTAACTACACCCAATGCTCATGTATGATCATAGTGCCTCCTAGAAGGTGCTTTTGTAAGAGAAGATGGAGATTCAAATTCAAAAAATAAAAATTGCATAAATTAAAAGAAAGGCCCTTTGCAGAGGGAAGTAGGGATTTGTAGAGGTGCCAGAGCTCAAAGCGAAAAACTTAGAGATAAAAGAATTTTGGGAGGTGTATCCATCCCACCAACGAAAACGACTTAGAGTTCCCAACACTTTCCATCCTAGATATATCATAGGTGGTTCCCAAACTGAAAATAAAGTTTATTGCTTTTTCCACCATACTTTCACTTTCCATGGCTAACCGTATCCACGGGTGCCTTCCATACCAACACTTTTCAAGGAATTTATTATTTGATAACATAGAGTAAATTAATTTTTCATTTCTGGACTGGGCATCACTAATACCTTTGCCTTACTCTCGTGCAATGACAAGTGAATAAACACTCATCGTAAGAATAACACATCTAGCATGGAAAATATTAGCCAACCCTCACCGCTCCGCGAGTGAAACAAACAAACAAAAGAGAAGTTTATTTTGAAAATTTGCTTAGAATGGCAAAAGAATACCACATATAGGTAGATATAGTGGACTCATGTGGCAAAACTGATTTAAAGGTTTTTGGATGCACAAGTAGTGATCATACTTAGTGCAAAATGAAGGCTAGCAAAAGATTAAGAAGCGACCAACCAAGAAACGAATAATCTCATAAGCGAGCATTAAGCATAACTGACACCAAATAATGCACCACAAGTAGGATATAATTTCATTGCATAATTATTGACTTTCGTGCTTTCATAGGGAATCACAAACCTTAACACCAATATTCTTACTAAAGCATAATTACTCATCAACATAACTCACATATCACATCATCATATCTCAAAACTATTACTAAGAATCAAGTTTATTTTGTCCAATGATCTTCATGAAAGTTTTTATTATATCCTTATTGGATATCTATCACGCTGGGACTAATTTTCATATGTTGCTTTTGACAAGCTCAAACAAATATAAGTGAAGATCATGAGCATAATTTTTCTTTCTCTCATATTAATTTAAGTGAAGCAAGAGAGAATTTCTTGAAAATTTTACTAACTCTCAAACAAATATAAGTGAAGCAAGAGAGAATTTCTTCAAAAATACTAAAGCACACCATGCTAAAAAAGATATAAGTGAAGCAATAGAGCAAGTCCATAGCTCATAAAAAATTTAAGTGAAGCATAGAGAGGAATTCTAACAAGTCATGAAAAAATTTTGACTCTCTCAAATAGGTCTGTCCAGCAAGGAATCAATACTTAAAACACAAAATAGAAAAAGCAAAGACTCATATCATACAAGACGCTCCAAGCAAAACACATAGTATGTGATGAATAAAAATATAGCTTTGAGTAAAATACTGATGGTCGTTAGAAGAAAGAGGGGATGCCACTCGGGGGCATCCCCAAGCTTTGTTGCTTGATCTCTTTTGGATAATAGCGGGGGATGCCAGGGCATCCCCAAGCTTAGGCTCTTCTTACTCCTTATTCATTCATCCATCATAAGATAACCCAAAACTTGAAAACTTCAATCGCACAAAACTCAACAAAACCTTCGTGAGATCTGTTAGTATAAGAAAATAAATCACTACTATAGGTGTTGTAGCAAACCAATTCATATTTTGTTCTTGCATTATATCTACTGTATTCCAACTTTTCTATTACAAAAACGCATCAAAGAAGACAATAGAGCCATCAAAACAAACACACAACGCAAAGAAAACAGAATCTGTCAAAAACAGAACGGTCTGTAGCAATCTAGACGTTTGGAACACTTATGTCACTCCAAAAATTCTGAAAAATTTGGAAGACGTGAGAAATTTGTGTATTGATCTCCTACAAGAGGAATTGGTATTTCATCACTCTCTAGTAAAAAATGAGAAATATTTTCATGAGAGTAAAAGTTTCTGCTTTTTCAGCAAGATCAAACAACTATCACCCAAGAAAATCCTAAAGGCTTTACTTGGCACAAACACTAATAAAATCACAAAAAACACAATCATAACAATAGCATAATTGTGCTAACACTCAAAAACAGGAAGCGAAAAGCAAAAATAAATTTTATTCACTGGGTTGCCTCCCAACAAGCGCTATAGTTTTATGCCCTTAGCAAGGCATAAAGCAAGGATCTAAGTTTTGTCATCTTTGTTCAACTCTTCAATCAAAACCTTATAATTCTTCAAGGATTTAGCATAAAGAGTTTCCATGACAATACTTCTAGGAACAATTTTGAAGAATTCATTTTTGCCCAAGGGATCTCTTATAACTTCAACAAAATCCGGGTGGATACTAATCATCTTAAGATCCCCTTTACTAGAAGTTGCACCCTTGCTCTTGGTAACTTGTGTAGTCTTGCCAATTTTTATGGGAGTTTTTTCAATAGTTATAGCTGAAGAAAAATCCATGGTCAAATTACTAAATATTTCTTCCAATTTATCAATTCGAGACGGACTTTCTTCAATTCTTTCATGAATTACGGTTCCCTTTTCTTTTAACAACTTAAAAACTTCCCCCGGTTTTGGCCCAATTTTAGTTGCAAAATTATGCATCTTTTTTTATCCAAGTTTTCAATATGCTCTTCAGTAAGCATTTTCTTTTCAGTAGCATCTACTCTTTCCATAACATGCTCAAGAGTCAAAGTTATTCATTAATCATAAGAGGTGGTGATCCCACTAAATTTCCCATAGCATTGAAAGCATTAAGAAAGGGACACATCAAGAAATTTCCACCGGTAATCGTATCAAGGACGAATCTATACCAAGTGGTGATGCCCACATAAAAGCAACGAAGAAGAACAACAATAGATTGCTTACAGATAGATCTATTATGAGCATTGCAAATTCTATACCAAGCATCTTTTAAATTTTCTCCTCACCTTTGTTTAAAGTTGAGAACCTGGTTCTCGGGAGTGCACACAATAGAGGAAGAACTATCCATGATGATAATAACAGTAGACAAGATTGCACACAAAAACAGATCTAGCAAGAAAACAGCGAACGGAAAAGAGGGGCGAATAAAAATGGCAAATTTTTGTGAAGTGGGGGAGAGAAAAACAAGAGGCAAGTGGCAAATAATATAAATTGCGAGGAGATGAGATTTGTGATTAGGAACTAGGTACGTGCTGAAGATCCTCCCCGGCAACGGCACCAGAAATTAGTTCATTGACGGGAAACTATCTTGACTTGATCCTCCCCGGCAACGGCACCAGAAATTCCTTTTGATGTCGCTTGAAGCTACGCCAGTATTTCCCCAAAGAGGAAGGGATGATGCATCACAGCGGCGGTAGGTATTTCCCTTAGATATGAAACCAAGGTTATCGAACCAATAGGAAAACCAAGCAACACAACATAAATAGCACCTGCACACAAATAACAACTACTCACAACCCGACGTGTAAAAGGGGTTGTCAATCCCTTTCGGGTAGCGGCGCCCCAAGATGGGCAAACGGACATGAGAGAGTTGTAAATATTGATAGATTGAACACCAAAGAAAATAAATTACAACAAGGTATTTTTGTACTTTTGGATTTAGTAGATATGAAAATAAAAGGCAAATAAAATAGATCGCAAAGGCAAATAATATTAGAAAGAGACCCGGGGGCCGTAGGTTTCACTAGTGGCTTCTCTCGAGAAAAATAGCAAACGGTGGGTAGAAAAATTATTGTTGGGAAATTGATAGAACTTCAAATACTCATGACGATATCCAGACAATGATCATTACATAGGCATCATGTCCAAGATTAGTAGACCAAATCTTGCCTGCATCTACTACTATTACTCGACACATCGACCACTATCCAGCATGCATCTAGTGTATTAAGTTCATGGAGAAACGGAATAATGCAATAAGAATGATGACATGATGTAGACAAGATCTATCTATGTAGAGATAGACCCCATTGTTTTATCCTTAGGAGCAATGATACATACGTGTTGGTTCCCCTTCTGTCACTGGTATCAAGCACCGTAAGATCGAACCCACTACAAAGCACCTCTTCTCATTGCAAGATAAATAGATCAAGTGGGCCAAACAAAACCCAAATATCAGAGAAGAAATACGAGGCTATAAGCAATCATGCATAAAAGAGATCAAAGAAACTCAAATACTTTCATGGATATAAAAAGATAGATCTGATCATAAACTCGAAGTTCATCCAATCCCAACAAAGAAACCACAAAAAGAGTTACATCATATGGATCTCCAAGAGACCATTGTATTGTGAATCAAACAAGAGAGAGGAAGCCATCTAGCTACTAACTACGGACCCTAAGGTATACAAAGAACTACTCACACATCATCGGAGAGGCACCAATGGAAGTGGTGAACCCCATCCGTGATGGTGTCTAGATTGGATCTGGTGGTTCTGGACTCCACGACAGCTGCAATTGATTTTCATCGACTCCCCTAGGGTTTCTGGAATATTGAGGTATTTATAGAGCAAAGAGGCGGTCCGGGGGCACCCGAGGTGGGCACACCCCACTAGGGCATGCCTGGGCCTCCTGGCACGCCCTCGTGGGTTGTGCTCTCGTCGGAGCACCCCCCCAGGCATAGCCTTGGTCCATTAGGTGTCTTATGGTCCATAAAAAATCTCCGTAAAGTTTTGTGGCATTTGGACTCCGTTTGGTATTGATTTTCTGCGATGTAAAAAACATGCAAAAAATAGCAACTGGCACTTGGCACTATGTCAAAAGGTTAGTACCAAAAAATGATATAAAATGATTATAAGACATCCAAGATTGATAATATAACAGCATGGAAGAATCAAAAATTATAGATACGTTGGAGACGTATCAAAAAGCATGTCACTTACCTCTCGAACTAGAACATAAGGCATACTGGGCTATTAAAGAGCTCAATTATGATTTCAAACTTGCCAGTGAGAAGAGGTTATTTGACATTAGCTCACTTGATTAATGGAGAACCCAAGCCTATGAGAATGCCCAGCTCTATAAGAAAAAGTTAAAAGATGGCATGACAAAAGGATACAAAAGCATGAGTTTAATGTAGGTGATCATGTTTTGCTATAAAACTCTCATTTTAGATTTTTTGCAGGAAAGTTTTTCTGTAAATGGGAAGGTCCTTACATTATCGAGGAGGTCTACCATTCCGGTGCCATAAAAATCAACAACGCCGAAGGCACAAATCCGAAGGTGGTAATAGGTCAAAGAATCAAACATTATATCTCAGGCAATCCCATAAATGTTGAGACCAATATAATTGACACTGTAACATCGGAGGAATACATAGGGGACACTTCCCCGAACATTTCAGACTCTAAAAAGGAATAGGTATGTGGTATGGTAAGTAAACCGACTCCAAAACTATACTAGTAGCAGTTTTTCTCCATTTTGGAATATTTACGAAAATTAGGAAAATTAAAAGTAGTCCAAAAGAGACACGAGGCGACCACAAGGGTGGAGGGCGTGCCCTACCCTCCTGAGCATGCCCGCTGCCTTGTGGCCACCTCGTGTGCCCTCCAGACTCCGTTTTCTTGCACAATACTTCTCTTGGTCGGCAAAAAAATCATTATATGATCTCCCGATGGTTTTCACCACCGCACCACGACAATATCTCTTGTTTTTGTTTTGAGTTGTGTCTGCGGCAGATTTGGAGCATTATGGTTGGACCACTGAGGAAGAAGCCTACTACATCAACAACTCCATCATCACCACCTCCGAAGAAAGAGACATAAATACATGGGTATGGGCACTCCCGTTGGCAACTTCCAATCTTGGGGGAGGTGCCCCAGTATCGTATCACCATCACACCTTTACCTTTATCTTTTTCTTAGTTCGGTCCTTTTGGTTATATCTTGATCTAGTAGAATAAAGTTTTTAGTATGATCTAGCTTTGAGTTTTGCTTTATGTTCCCTCTATTTAATCGAGACCTTGAGTTATATATAGTAAAGAGTAGTTTTGAGATGAGGGTTTTGCTTTCTTGCTATGATCTTGAGGGAATTAAATAAAAGAAATAATAAAAGAAATAAAAGATCATATATTGATCTTATCGAGAGTAAATAAAGAGTATGATGACTAAAATTTGTTGAGAGTTGACAAACATAGTTTTGGTCATTGCTGCAATTAATAGGAAGTAATAAAGAAAGAGAGGCTTCCCATATAAATATACTATCTTGGACATATTTTGTAATTATGAGCACTCATTAAAATATGACATGCTAAAAGGTTGATGTTGGACAAGGAAGACAACATAATGGGTTATGTTTTCTTATATCCGAATAGAAGTTATATTGTCATGGATCCTCCAACATGTTAAGCTTGCCTTTCCCTCTCATGCTTGCCAAATTCTTTGCACCAAGTAGAGATACTACTTGTGCTTCCAAACATCCCTTAAACTAGTTTTGCCACGAGAGTCCACCATACCTACCTACGGATTGAGTAAGATCCTTCAAGTAAGTTGTCATCAGTGCAAGCAATAAAAATTGCTTTCTAAATGTGTATGATATATTAGTGTGAAGAAAATAAGCTTTATACGAACCTGTGATATGGAAGAAATAAAAGCGACAAACTGCATCATAAAGATCTTTATCACGAGTGGCAATATAAAGTGACGTTCTTTTGCATTAAGATTTTATGCATCCAACCATAAAAGTGCATGACAACCTCTACTTCCCTCTACGAAGGGCCTATCTTTTACTTTATCTTCCACCCTTATACAACAGTCATGGTGATCATCACCTTTGATTTTTACACTTTTTCCTTTGGCAAGCACTATGTGTTGGAGAGATCCGGACATATATATATATATATATATATATATAATATCTAGGTTATCATAAAGTATTATTGTTGACATTACCCTTGAGGTAAAAGGTTGGGAGGCGAAACTATAAGCCCTATCTTTCTGTGTGTCCTATTGAAGCTTTGAACCCATAAGTATCGCATGAGTGTTAGCAATTGTGAAAGACTAAATGATAGTTGAGTATGTGGACTTGCTGAAAAGCTCTTAAATTGACTCTTTCTGATGTTATGATAAATTGCAATTACTTCAATGACTGAGATTATAGTTTGTTAGTTTTCAGTAAAGTTTCTGATTCATACTCTACCTTGTGAATGAATTGTTACTTTAGCATAAGAAATTATATGACAATATGTGTTGCCATTCTAACGATGATCATGATGCCCTCATGTCCATATTTTATTTTATCAACACCTCTATCTCTAAACATGTGGACATATTTTTCGATTTCGGCTTTCGCTTGAGGACAAGCGAGGTCTAAGCTTGGGGAGTTGATACGTCCATTTTGCATCATGCTTTTATATTGATATATATTGCATTATGGGCTGTTATTAAACATTATATCACAATACTTATGCCTTTTCTCTCTTATTTTGCAAGGTTTACATGAAGAGGGAGAATGCCGGCAGCTGGAATTCTAGACTGGAAAAGGAGCAAATATTAGAGACCTATTCTGAACAAATCCAAAAGTCCTGAAACTTCATGAAGAATATTTTTGGAATATATAAAAAATATTGGGCGAAGAAAGCAGCAGAGGGGGGCCACCTGCCAGCCAAAAGGGTGGAGGGCGCGCCCTACCCCCTGGGCGCGCCCTCCGTCCTTATGGGCCCCCTGGTAGGACCTCGACGCCCATATTTTGCTATATGGTGTGTTTTGACATGGAAAAAATCAGAAGGAAGCTTTTGGGACGAAGCACCGCCGTCTCGAGGTGGAATCTGGGCAGAACCAATCTAGGGCTCTAGTGGAGCTGTTCTGCCGAGGAAACTTCCCTCCGGGAGGGGGAAATCAAAGCCATTGTCATCACCAACGATCCTCTCATCGAGAGGGGATCCATCTCCATCCACATCTTCACCAACACCATGTCCTCTCAAACCCTGGGTCATCTCTTGTATCCGATCTCTGTCTCAAAACCTCAGATTGGTACCTTGTGGTTGATTACTCCTTTGTAGTTGATGATAATTGGTTTGTTTGGTGGAAGATTGTATTTTTAGATCCTTAATGATAATTAATAATCCTCTGATATTTGATCATGAATATGCTTTGTGAGTAGTTACTTTTGTTCGTGAGGACTTGGGAGAAGTCTTGTTATAAGTAATCATGTGAATTTGGTATTCGTTCGATATTTTGATGAGATGTATGTTGTCTTTCCTCTAGTGGTGTTATGTGAATGTCGACTACATGAAACTTCTCCATGATTTGGGCACAGGGGAAGGCATTGGGAAATAATAAGTAGATGATGGGTTGCTAGAGTGACAGAAGCTTAAACCCTAGTTTATGCGTTGCTTCGTAAGGGCTGATTTGGATCCATATGTTTCATGCTATGGTTAGGTTTACCTTAATACTTCTTTCGTAGTTGTGGATTCTTGCAAGAGGGGTTAATCATAAGTGGGAGGCTTGTCCAAGGAAGGAAAGCACCCAAGCACCGGTCCACCCACATATCAAATTAGCAAAGTAAGAACGTGAATCATATGAGCATGATGAAAACTAACTTGACAGTAATTCCCATGTGTCCTCAGGAAAGCTTTGCTTTATGTAAGAGTTCGTCCAGGCTTGTCCTTCGCCATAAAAAGGATTGGGACACCTTGGTGCACCTTATTTACCTTTGTTACTTGTTACACGTTATGAATTATCTTATCACACAACCATCTGTTACCGCTAATTTCAGTGCTGGCAGGGAATACCTTGCTGAAAACCGCTTGTCATTTCCTTTTGCTCCTTGTTGGATTTGACACTTTTACTTATCGAAAGGACTACGATAGTGTAGCGAATGAGAGGTTTCAGACATATACCAGAGTACCGGGGGATTACCGGAACCCCCAGGGGATGTAATGGGCCTGTTGGGCCTTAGTGGAGAAGAGGAGGGGCGGACAGGGCAGGCTGCGCGCCCCATCCCCCTCTAGTGCGAATTAGACAAGGAGGGGGGGCACCCCCCTTTCCGTCCTCCTCTCTCCTTCCCTTTCCCCTTCTCCTACTCCTACTAGGAAAGGAGTCCTACTCCCGGTGGGAGTAGGACTCCCCCCTTGGACCTTAGACGGTCAAGTCCCTGTGCTTCAGTGTCATCCCTGGATGAATAATGCTGACACACAGAGTACTCGAAGGATTTATATCAGAGTAGCAACCACACACTTATTACATCGAATGTCTCCAAAAGAGAACTTATTATAATAAATATGGCTTAAGGCCATCTAAATAATATAACAACGGAAGGCTTGGAATATAAAGTGAGTCCATCAACTCCAACGGTATAGCTGAGTGCATGACAAACGACCTAGCGCACCTTACTCTTCGTCTGAAAAGTCTGACATGTTGCAGCCCGAAATGGGTCAGCACATGGAATATGCTGGAAATATAACACAGTAGAGCAATAAACAGATAAATGCTAACACTACATGCATATATGGCTGGTGGAGGCTCTATGGTTATAATGTTTTTGCGAAAAGCCAATTTTTCCCTGCAACAAAGGAATATATTTTATTTAACTATCATGGTAGTTGAAACATCATTCAGAAGGTTCCTCCAACTCAATCCAAATTAAGGTAATCATTTACAACCCAACATATTAATTTTAGAGTGATGAGATCGAATCAATAATTCAAGTACCAGATACTCAAGATGTCCATAACTGGGGACACGACTAACCATGATTAGGTTATACACTTTGCAGAGGTTTGCGCACTTTTCCCCACAAGACTCGATCTCCTCCATTGTATTTCTCACACTACATGATGTTTGAGAAACGGATGATCGAGACACAATCTTTCGGAAACATTAACTCTTTAATCTAGGTGGATAGTTACACCTACTTTCCCCTACATCTGCTAGCCCACCACTGAAAGAGGTCATGCAACCTACTCAACTATGCTAGAGCCCATAATAGCTTGTGGCTGCACACGGAAGTTTCTAGCATGAATAATCTTATGATTCCTTTGAACCTGGGTGGCGGCCCGTAGGATGATCACACGGGTACCCCGGGATATCCTAGGACAACACTGGATTCTCCAAGTGCCCAAACAAACAATCCGCCCAGATGTGTATTCAAGTAGCCACCTTAAGTTAACCTTTAAATAATAATCTCACATCTGTCATGGATACACTCAAACCCAATCCATGTCTACGAGCATAGCATGGCAATATAACCATAGCGTAGAAGTAACTCCCAAGGGTTTGATAATAAAAGGGCAATAGGTTCTATCTCATCAACTACTTCCCAAATCCCACATGTTAAGAGATCCTACTCATGCAATGTGTGAGGATTGTTACTAATGCATAAAAACTGGGTAATAAAGGGGTATGATCAATGTGCTACTTACCTTGCTGACGATCTGCAAATCCTAGAGACTCGTAGTAGCACGCTTCGTACTCCGGGGAATTCTATCGCAACAAACAATAGCATACATAAGCACTGAACTAGAAGCACGGATAAAACTAGAATAAGAAGATCTAACCAGAAAGTTCAACTAAAGAACTCCGGTTTGCAAAAAGAATCAAATCAAACGGAGCAACGAAACTAAAACTACGAAAGAAACAAGACCCGTTTACTAATCAGGACTAAAGTCAAATTTTTACAGTACCAAAATCTTGTTCAAGTTGGTTAAACAGAAAGAGTGCTTCGAGACGAAGGTCTAGGTACTTGTTTCACCTGATTTGGGTAAACGAGCGAAACAATAAACTAAAACGAAGATCAGGGCAGAAATCGCGATCGAAAATAATCGCAGAAAAACCCTGAAACATAAAACTAGATGAACAGGCTAACGAGCGAACATTCGCTGTCTATGGATAACTGGCGAACCACGTTTGTTAAATTGAACGAATGGACGAACGTCCGCTAAATAACTAAACCGAGAAAACTGAACCGAACAAATAACAAAAACACATCTAAGGTTTTTAGAAAAAAAAGCCGATCGGTTTTACCTAAACTGAAAAAACGGGCGTTGGATTCCGGTGAGATCCAGCGAACGGCGGCGGCTGCGGCAGGCTTGCGCGGGCGGCGCGGCGAGGCGAGGTGCGAGGTTCGCGCCGGCGCGACTCGGTAGTAGCAGCGGCGAGCGACGGCGGCGGTGCGAGGCGACGGGGTTTGCTGCGGCGGCGGCGCGACTTGGGGGCCGTGGCGCCGCGGAGAGGGGCGATGGCGGCGGCGACTTGGGGTCCAGGGGGTGCGGGCAACGCTATTTAAGGAGGGGGGCTCGGCCTCGAGAGGAGTCTCGGGTGGAAACGGCGGCTCGCCCGTGTCCCGGCCGGACTCGAGCACGGCGGCGGAGGCGGTGGCGCGGTGCGGGCCGACCTGGCTCGGCTGGGCCTTCGGCCCATTCGGGCGTTGACTTTTTTTAAAACAGATTTCGCAAGAAAAATCCTAGAAAATAAAATAAAAATCTAAACATACCAAAACAAATTTTCACCGTCTAAATAGAATATTTAGAACAAAGTGAACATTTTCTTGGCCTAAAAATGCAATTTTGAAAAATGCATATTTTTCTAACTCAAATAAAATAGCAATAAAATCCAAATAAAATTATTTATATGATTTTAATATTTTCCTCCAATATTTCATTTATTTTGGAGAAGTCATATTATCTCCTCTCATATATTTAAATATGAAATATTTTAGGAGAGAAAAATAATTAAAACCGAAAATGATCCCCGTTTCAATATTTGATAAAAATTCAAATATGAAAATCGTGAAATCTCCAACTCTCTCCATGTGTCCCGGAATGGCTTAGGATTTTTAGGATCGCAAAACAAAATGCAATAAAATATGATATGCATGAATGATCTATGTATAATATTCCAAATTGAAAATTTGGGATGTTACAGATAGATCCCCTATACTTGCGGGTCATCAGGAAACTACACAACACTAATAACACTTGTAATGTGCATGACATGAGAACATAACTATTTATACAATTAATTGAAACTAAAATCAACATAGAGCAAGAAGTTAGAACAACAATCCAGTTAAAATAGGTTTAAAACATAGTTGTTGCGCCATTGGAGTTTCAATTGCATCCTTGAAAATTGAAATTAGTTTGTATGAGTAAATACAGTTATGCAAGAGAAAAGGAGTATGAACCATAGCTACGGAACCTAACCTGAGAACAATTATCCTTCTGCTTTAAGCGCTGAGTTGGGGTTCAGAGTGGTGGTCCTCATGCTTTGGGAACTGCAGTTGCCTTACAAAATGCTCGTGTTTGGGTGCTCTGTGGTGGAGACTGTGATGTGTCAACTGGAACCGGGTTACTATCTGTAGGGGCTGGGGTTAGAAGGGGTGTAGCTAGTTCTCTGTCCAACTGGGTAGGGGTACAATCTTTGAGAGTCTGGGTTATGTGTGGTGGGCTGATTCTTGGGCAAGTACAACCGTAGTTCTATCTGCATCGACAGGTACCAGTATGTTTTTTGAAGACTGTGTTTTTACTCCCATAGATACCGCCATCACCCCCTCCAATTCAAATGGCTGATAAATAAGAAAAGTAATTGAATGTACAGACATTGTATGATAGACATGTGCAATGGATAGTATGGAATAAAAGAGGGCATGGAATAATTGACATTTATGTTGTCTAATTGAACATGATAACATGACATAATTTTACATATATCATGGATGACTAAACGGGATAGCATGACACAATTTCATATATATGATGGCTAACTAAACAGGATAGAATGACATAATTCAAAATATGATGACTATGTAAACATGATGACATGATATAACTATATGATGTGTTTGTTAAAGTGGTTGGCATGCCATAATACACATATATGTCTATGATGGAAACATGATGTCATGATATAATCATGGATAGAATGACATAATTCAAAATATGATGACTATGTAACCAGGATGAGATGGTATAACTATATTATGTCTTTGGAAAATGGGTTGGCATGCCATAATTCAGATACATGATGTCTATGTAAAAATCATGACATGATATAATTCAAATATATGATTTATATACTAAGCAAGTAAGCAGATGGCAATCGCATATATGATATCTAAACTAAGTATATGGCATTCAACATTGTGTATATGATGTAAAAACTAAGCATTGCAAGACAACATATGCATGATATGAGTAATATAACCTTGCCAAGTTTGAGAATACACCTTAGGGGGGAAATAGAATTGGTCATCTGTCTCGGAATCCTCCTTTGAGGAGCTATCTTTAACCAGCAAGATATCTACTTTAGCAGGTAGCATTGTCTTCTTTGAAGACCTTGTTTTCACTCCAGATTTTTCCATCACCGATTCAAATGGCTGATGCAAAGGAAGAGTAGTTGAATATACAAACATTGTCGACAAATGGAATACATAATACAAAAAAGGATGACATGATATAATTCACATATATGGTAATTAGACAGTAAACATGTGGCATTCACACAAAGCATGTCTAAACTAACCAAATGACACCACAATGCAAGACACCATATGCATGATATGAGCAATATAACCCTGCCAAGTTAGAGCATGCACCTCGGGGGGGGGGGATAGGATTGGTCACCTGTCTTTGAATCCTCCTCTGAGTAGCTATCCATAACCAGCAAGATATGCGCTTCGTCAGAGAGCATTGTCTGCTCTAAAGACCTTATTTTCACTCTAGATTTTTCCATGATCGTGTCAAATGGCTGATGCACAGGAAGAGTAGTTGAATGTACTAACATTGTTGACAAATGTAATATGTAATGAAAAAAAGGATGGCATGGTATGATTCAGATATAAGATGACTGGCTAAGCAGGATGGCATTGCAAAATTCACATATATGATGCTTGGATAAACAAGATGGCATTGCATAATTCACATATATGATATAGAAACTAAACAGATGGCATTCACACAAAGTATGTCTAAACTAAGCAGATGACATATTTGATGTACAAAGTAAGCAATGCAAGGCACCATATGCATGATATGACCCTCTCGGTGTGGCCCGCAGCACTGCCGCCTTTGAAAGAAACCCACATGTGTTTCAGAGGGGATCCATTGCTCTGGAATCATAGATCGGTGGCATCGAAGGACATGCCAGGGCTGCGTTGGAGGTGGTGGGAAGCAAGGGCAAATCGGATCGAGGAAGCTCCATATTGATTGGAGACAAGTTCGAAGGAGCTGCGCCTGGCGAAGCACAAGGCAGAGGTGCAAGTCGATCTCAGGGGAGAGATGCTTAGGGTTTCAGCATCTGGCAGCGTCACGTTGATTTCGAGCTGGGGCTAATGGCAGATATCATATTCATGGAGTCGACTACAGAGGAAAGAACACACATGCCTGCGGGATGGGATGAGCAGCCGGTGCAACTGTTCAACTGGGTGGTAGGAGAAGCCAAATCGCGGTACCAGCTGTAAACGTGGTAAATTCCAAAAATTCTGAAAAATTAGGGAAACATGGGAAATTTGTATATCAATCATGTTTAATTTTTTTAGAATTTTACCACGCTCTAGTGAATTTCAACAATTCTGCTACTGGACGCAAAAGTTTCTGTTAATGCACAAAATCAAATCAACTATCACCCAAATCATCCCAAAGGCTTTACTTGGCACAAACACTAATTAAAACACTAAAACACAATCATAACAGCAGCATAATTGTATATTTATTGAAAAACAGAAAGGGAAACAAAAAAATTAAAAGATAACTATTGGGTTGCCTACCAACTAGCGCTATTGTTTTATGCCACTAGCTAGGCATAATGCATAGTTTCAAGTGTTGTCATCTTTGGTTTCCACTTCCTCAATTACACAACCATAATTCCTAGGAGTTCGAGCATATATGTTTTTAATAAACACACTCATAGGAACAAAATTAAGAGACTTATTTCTATATATCGGTTCCTTTATCAAATTAACGAAATTATGGTGAACTCTAATAATTTTAAGATCTTCGTTATTATTGCTAATCGTGCCACCCTTTGATACGTCTCCAATGTATCTATAATTTTTTATTGTTCCATGCTATTATATTATCTATCTTGGATGTTTTATATGCATTTATATGCTACTTTTATATTAATTTTGGTACTAACCTATTAGCCCAGAGCCCATTGCAAGTTTCTGTTTTTTTCCTTGTTTTTGAGTTTCGTAGAAAAGGAATATCAAATGGTCCAATTGAGATGAAAATTTACAATGATTTATTATGGACTAGAAGAGGCCCTCGAAGCAGAAGAGTTGGGCCAGAAGAGCCACGGGGCCTCCACAAGGGTGGGGGCGCGCCCTACCCCCCTGGGGCACCCCCCTGTCTGGTGGGCTCCTCGTGGACCCCCTTGACTTGTTCCTGACGCCAAAAATTCCTATAAATATAGAAACCCCCAGAAGTAAACCTAGATCAGGAGTTCTGCTGCCCCAAGCCTCTGTACCCATGAAAAACCAATCGGGAGCCCATTCCGGCACCCTGCCGGAGGGGGAAACCATCACCAGAGGCCATCTTCATCATCCCGGCAGTCTCCATGATGAGGAGGGAGTAGTTCACCCACGGGGCCGAGGGTATGTACCAGTAGCTATGTGTTTGATCTCTCTCTCTCTCTCTCTCTCTCTCTCTCTATCATGTTACTGATTTGGCACAATCTTGATGTACCACGAGCTTTGTTACTATAGTTGAATCATATGGTGTTTCTCCCCCTCTATCTTCTTGTGATGAATTGAGTTTTACCTTTGAGGTTTTACTATTATTGGATTGAATACTATTATGGATTTGAGAACACTTGATGTATGTCTTGCGTGGGATACCCGTGCTGACAATGGGGTGTTCTATTGATTCACTTGATGCATGTTTTGGCACTCAACTCGCGGATTCCCGAGGTGACATTGGGGTAATCTATGCATAGGGGTTGATGCATGTTTTCGTCCTTGTTTCTCCGGTAAGAATCTTGGGCCACTCTTTGAGGTTCTTTGTGTTGGATTGAATATTACGTATCTGAAGTTGTTGGATGCATATCACATAATTGACCCACGGATACTTGTGGTGACATTGGAGTATCTAGGTGACATTAGGCTTGATTGATGTGTGTCATATGGTGTTATTTTACTACGAACTCTAGGGCTATTTGTGACACCTATAGGAATAGCTCAATGGATTGATCGGAAAGAATAACTTTGAGGTGGTTTCGTAACCTACTAGCAATTTCATCTTACGATCTCCGCGATAGGAACTTTGGAGTGACTCTTTGTTGCACGTTGAGTGATTGCCATGTGATTTAATTATGTTGTCATTGCTGGGAGAACTTGCACTAGTGAAAATATGAACCCTAGCCTTGTTTCCAAGCATTGCAATACAATTTTCGCTCACTTTTACTACTTGTTACCTTGCTGTTTTTATATTTTCATATTATAAAAACCTATATCTATCATCCATATTTCACTTGTATCTCTTCGCCGAACTAGTGCACCTATACAACTTACCATTGTATTGGGTGTGTTGGGGACACAAGAGACTCTTTGTTATTTGGTTGCAGGGTTGTTTGAGAGAGACCATCTTCATCCTACGCCTCCCTCGGATTGATAAACCTTAGGTCATCCACTTGAGGGAAAATTGCTACTGCCCTACAAAACTCTGCGCTTGGAAGCCCAACATGAGTCTACAAGAAGAAGGTTGCGTAGTAGACATCACCCTTGTCTTTAGGAACATAAATAAACTTGCAATTCTTGCTAGGAGGAGTTTTTCAATAGTTTTAACAGAAGAAAAAGCAGAACCCAAATTACTAATAATTCCCTTCAACTTATTGATCCCAGCGGGACTTTGTTCTACTCTTTCATTAATTATTGGTTCCTTCTCTTTTAGCATCTTTAGAGTAATTCCTACCTTTGATCCAAATTGAGTGACATGGTTATGAATCTTTTTAATCCAAATTATCAATAAGTTCTATGGTAGGTATCTTCTTTTCAATAGCATCCAACCTTTGCACAACATGCTCCAAAGTTAAAACCGTTCCATTAAAAATGATAAGTGGTGACCCACTAAATTGCACATAGCATTGAAAGAATCCATAGAGGGACACATCAAGAAATTCCCTCCGGTAATAGTGTCAAGCACAAATCTATACCAAGTAGTAATTCCCACATAAAAATTATGACGAAGAACGGTAGTAGATTGCTTACGAGTTGATCTATTATGCGCATTGCAAATCCTATACGAGGCATCTTTTGAATTCTCCCCCCTTTGCTTAAAATTAAGAACTTCATTCTTAGGGGTGCATGTAGCAAGGGAAGAACTAGCCATAACGATAAAGTGGGCGAGCAAGAAAACACACAAAACACATAAAAAGGAAAACAAAAAACATTTTTGTATTTTTGTGAAAAAAATTAGAAGTGGGGGAGATGCAAACGAGAGGCAAATGGAAAATAAAGTAAATGCAAGGAGATGAAAGTTTATGCGTAAGTACTTGACAGATATTGATGATGTCTCCCCGGCAATAGCGCCAGAAATTCTTCCTGCTACTTGTGAGCTGCGTTGGCATTTCCACGAAGAGGAGAGGATGATGCAGTACAGTAGAGATAAGTATTTACCTTAGTTATGAAACCAAGGTTATCAATCCAATGGGAGAACCAAGCAGCACTATGTAAATAACACCTACACACAAACAACAAATACTTGCAACCCAATGCGTAGAGGGGTTGTCAATTCCTCAACAGTATTGAGGAAGATTAAATTGTATAGATTTTGGTAAATAGATCTAACAAAAATACAAAATAAAATAAATAAAAGAAAATTGTCACAAGGTATTTTTGGTTTTAATATATGATAGAGAATAGACCCCCGGGCCATAGTTTTCACTGGAGGCTTCTCTCAAGACAATAGCATATGATGGGTAAACAAATTATTGTTGGGCAATTGACAGAAAATCAAATAATTATGAAGATATCCAAGGCAATGATCATGTATATAGGCATCACGTCCAAGATTAGTAGACCGACTCCTGCCTGCATTTACTACAATTACTCCACACATCGACCGGTATCGAGCATGCATCTAGTGTATTAAGTTCATGGGAAAACAGAGTAACACTTTAAGAAAGGTGACATGATGTAGACAAGATAAACTCATGTATGAATAAACCCCATCTTATTACCCTTAATAGCAACAATACATGCATGTCATGTCTCTTTCTGTCACTAAGATTGAGCACCGCAAGATCGAACCCATCACAAAGCACCTCTTCTCATGGCAAGATAAATCAATCTAGTTGGCCAAACCAAACCAATAAATCAGAGAAGAAATATGAGTCTATAATAATCATGCATAAAAGAGTTCAGAGAAAACTCAAATAATATTCATGGATAGATCTGATCATAAACTCACAATTCATGGGATCCCAACAAACACACCGAAAAGTTCATTATATCAAATAGATCTCCAAGAACATGAAGGAGAACATTGTATTGAAGATCAAAATGAGAGAAGTCATCTAGCTACTTACTACGGACCCGTAGGTCTATAGTAAAATACTCACGCATCATCGGAGGGGCAACAAGGATGATGAAGAACCCCTTTGTGATTGTTTCCCCCTCCGGCAAAGTGCCGGAAAAGGCCTCTAGATTGGATCTTGTGGTTCCGGAACTTGCGGTGATGGAAAAAGTATTTCGTGGACTCCCCTGAGGGTTTTAGGATTTTAGAGTATTTATAGAGGCGGAGGTAGGTGAAAACGATGCCCGTGGGCCCCACTACCCACCAGGGCACGCAAGGGGCCCCTGGCGCGCCCTGGTGCCTGTTGGGCCCCACTTTCATCTTCTCTTGGCCTTCAGAAGCTTCCAGGGTCTCTTATCACCAGAAAAAATCTCCAAAAAGTTTCATTGCATTTGGACTTCGTTTGGTAGTGATATTCTGCAAAGTAAAAAAACAAGCAAAAAATAGCAACTGGCACAGGGAACTAAGTTAATAGCTTATTCTCAAAAAATGTTTTAAAGTTGCTTTTAAATGTATATAAAACATCCAAGATTGATAATATAATAGCATGGAACAATCAAAATTATAGATACATTGGAGACGCGTCAGTGAGCTTCCCTCCTTCCCCGCAGCGATGCAGTGACCTACTCGGTTGCTACTGGAGTGAACTTGCAGTGCCATGGCGGTTTGCAACCGTGACAATCACTCCATCTATATGTATTGTATTTCTGTGAAAATACTTGGTCATTTGGAAAAAGATGGTAATTGATTTATCATGAGTTTTTGAATGCTTGGTCGTGAGAATCACCCGAAGCCACAACCACAAGTCTCCATTGCGTACTACTTGACAGTCGGTCGCACCAACAGACGGCCAGTCGCATCCGCGTCTCACTGAAGGGACACGCATCGGCTTGGTCTGACATGTACGACCAGGTACATCACTGACATGTGCGACCACATTTGAGCAGTACTTGAAATTTGTGTTCCAGGAAACTCATTGGGAGACGTTTCGGGCTTCAAAACCAAAACCATCACTAAATCTTTAGCTTCTTCCCATCACATTCCAAAGTAGTACTACCATGCTATAATTAAGTGCAAACCTGTTCACACCCATCAAACCTGAACATGTTCCCGCTATTCTTGTTTTAGTACTGGTACTAGTAGGTTACAAAAAGGGGAACTACCTAGCGGAAAATTACTCTACCTTCCTCCTCATGAGTATTTCTTGTTCGTCCTTCTTTGCCATGGCCGGTGTGCAGAGCTCTAGGTCGAGAACTACTAGTGACAAGGGAGCGGAGACCAAGGCCGCATAAAAAAAGAGAGGGCTCGCCGCCTCGCAGAGGCCTCGAAAGATCTCTGACGGGCAGGCGAGGGCTCCCAGGAGCGCACTAGCTGTGGAGGCAAACATGCCGAGCTGGCAGTGCTGGAGTCGTTATCCCTCGACGACATGCCTGCTCAGTTCAATAAGAAGGAGGAGTTGACCGCCAGCTTGGTGAAGCTACTGAAGGAGAGCCTCGAGGACATGCCTGCTCAGCTCAATAAGCAGACTGAGTTGACCACCGGCTTGGTGAAGCCATTGAAGGAGAGCATTGCCTCGGGTTAGAAGGCGACTGGCGAAATCCTGCAACTTGAGGAGGACAAGGCGAAGCTCCGCCACAAGGTCGACCTGCTGAAGGAGGAGATCGCCGGCTGGAAGAAGCTGCATGAGAAGAGGAGTTCCTCGGTGAATATGTTGAACGCCCTCGTCATGGAATAGAAGGAGGAATTGGCAAAGCTCTGGATCAAACACTAGGCTGCTATCATGCAACATAATGCGGTTGTGGCATAGATGATGCAAGACCGCCTCGAGAAACCCCGCATCATGGAGACAATGAAGAAGATGGCTGGGGAGAGGTGCGAGGAGATGAAGGTCATGGAGGCGATGAATAAGAAGTTAGGACTCCGAGGCTGATGTCTACTACACAACATTATTCTTGTATACACGTGTTGGGCCTCCAAGCTAGAGTTTTGTAGGACAGTAGAAATTTTCCCTCAAGTTGATGACCTAAGGTTCATCAATCTGTGAGAGGTGTAGGATGAAGATGGTCTCTCTCAACCGACCCTACAACCAAATACAAGAAATCTCTTGTGTCCCCAACACACCCAATACAATGGAAAATTCTATAGGTGCACAAGTTCGGTGAAGAGATGGTGATAAAAGTGTAATATGGATGGTAGAAATATATTTTTATAATCTGAATAAATAAAAATAGCAAGGTAGCCAATAGTAAACGGGCACAAAATGGTATTGCAATGCTTGAAAATGAGGCCTAGGGTCCGTACTTTCGCTAGTGCAATCTCCCTACAATGCTAATAAAATTGGATCATATAACCAACCCTCAAAGTGCGATGATGTAACATCCACGATGCGGCTATATCTCCCACGTGTCGGAGCACGACTTAGCACTACAAAAAAATATACTTCCGTGATGATACGTGTTTGTCATAGTAGGTCGCGTTTTCTGTCATGCATGTACATCCATGACAAATTTATGACAGAATCAAGATAGTCATACCTGTGATGTCGTAGAAGTGTTCCATGACATTGCCAAAATTATCATCACGGAAGTGTCCACTTCCATGACGATAAATCGCGCATCACAGAAGTGCTTTCGTCAAGGGTGACCGACACGTGGCATCCACCATAACGGAATGCCGTTAAGCTATCGGGTCGGATTTTAGATCTGACAACCCGTTAACAGCCACGACCAGTGCCGATTTTCCACGTGTAAAATTATCATTGGCTGACGGATCCACGCATCAGCTCCGCGTTGTCACAGGTGTCACTCATCCAACGGTCGAGATGGGCCTATGATATGTTGACACGTGGACTGGCCCAAAAGTGACCCACAAAGATTAAATGGGCCAGCCCAACCGAAGGCCCATAAGATTTAACAGACCATAATGGGCCGGCCTAGCTAAAGGCCCACAAAATTTAGCGGACCATAATGGGCCGGCCCAGCTAAAGGCCCACATGATTTTGCAGACCATAATGGGCTGGCCCAGCTAAAGGCCCACAAGATTTTGTGGACCACAATGGGCTGGCCCAGCTAAAGGCCCACTAGATTCTGCCGACCATAATGGGCCGGCCCAGCTAAAGGCCCAACATTCTCTGTCAAATTGGCCTATCAATGGCATGTCCTAAACTTGTCATCAACGCGGCCCATGGTCACTTCTGGCCCGTTAACAGTCCGCTAAGTAATTGGGCCGAATTACGGCCCGGTTTTATTTCTGGCCTGTTAAAGGTCCGGCTTCATTTGGGCCCATTTACAGGCCATCAAAACTTTCATCCCATAAATGACCATGAAGGATTTGGGTCATATCCGGCCAGGTCTGACATTCGGCCTATTAGAGGCCCACTATAGCTTTGGGCCACTTTCGGCCTATTGTCATTTTCGGCCTGTTAACGCCGGACGTAAACCATGGGCTATATGTGGCCCAACGTCATATCGGGCCCATTAACGGCCCATATAAAAATGATGATAATCTAGCCCGACCGAAGTTCCGGCCTGTTAAAGGCCCGTGTATTAGGTCGGCGCATTTACCGCCCATCTGAATTTTGGCCTGTTAAAGTCTAGTGGGTTATTTGGCACAATCAGGGCCCAATCTCACTTTTGGTCTATTAAAGGCCCATGTATTTGATGGGCTCGAGATATTTACACCTGTAAACGGCCAATTTTTACTGAGGGCCCAAATTATGTTTAGGCCTGTTAAAGGCCCACTATGGGCACAGGTCTACCAGAAAAATATGAAAGCTTATGCTGATTTAGGCCCAGATTTTTTTAGTGGGCTACATGCCAATTTCGGCCCATAATCGTTTTTAGCCCAATTGGAATGGGCCCGACGAATGTTGGCATGTTGGGCTCCTACAAAGCGTTAGGCCAAATACATCACTAAGATAAACCTACACTATACAAAAATAGCATCATAATTACTGCAGCCTGAGGGAGCATCATAAATGTTGTATCACAACAAAATAACTTCCAACCATACAACAAAAGGCCTGTTGGCATAAAGTTTACAGTCCTTCCAGATAAAAGCACCATCAGATGTATAGAAGCACAAATCATTTGACCTGAGTGCTAATGTTTCAGGCTGTAGAATCTGATGGACCAGCACGATCTCCACCTTTTTCCGCCATTGCTCTTGAACAACGAAACGAATGTCTGATAGTCTGGTTTCAAAACCATTCATATCTTGACGACATTTCTCAACCACTATTCTTGTTTCCGAAACAACATCCACTAGGGATTAGACTTGTGTCTGGAGCACAGATATATCACTCTGTCTAGCAGGAAGATTTTGTTCAGTAGGCGATTTGGACGAGGTTACCTTGACAACCAACCCAGAATTACGTAGGAAGGTGCTTTTTGCACCATTAGTGGAGAGATACTGACGCATTGCAGCAAGATGTGACATTGTGCCTGTAGTAGCCTCGTCACCTTCAGGTGGTTGTGGCTGTTTAATCATTTGTTCCATAGCTTCCTGAAAGGTTGAACTTGTAGATTAGTGTACCAGATAAGTTACTAATGAGACAAAAACAAACAAAGTAGGTTAAACGTTTATACATAACTTATTTTGGTGAACTACTGTAATACATTAGCATGTATTGTAGTGCCAACTACATAATAAAATCACTTTCAGAACATATGTCCATGTAGCATGCCTACTGTATTGTCTATTTCCTCACATTCGTTGACATCTAAGGATAAAGAGACATGGTTTAAAGTAGGATGAACATAGTATGACATCATTCATATCATGGGCAAACAGATATAAAACAAACAGGCTATTTTATCATTGTGTGCACACGTGAACATAACAACTAGATTACAGATCAAGACCAAAAGAATATCCTTCATCTCTTTTAAACCATGTAAGGTGAAATGATACGTTAAGACAACTGTGAATAAAAGTGAACAGAGTAATTGACATTGGCTGCAAACCAAGTAGTTAAATGAACACATCACAGTACCAATCAGTTCAAGGCAGGAGGAGTAAGGACTTACAACAGCGGCTTGAACTGGTGTGCTCATGCCCTTCATCTTGCTGGTGTGGCAATCCTTGAAGATTTGCACTACATTCGGTTCAGGTTCTTTTTGGTCCGCATGGGATTTCCTTTGTATTTGGAACAAGTCAATATAGATACAATAATATGGCACACAAAAAAGAAGGAAGTAGCAGCTATTTACAAGAGCCTCGCAGTGTGCAATATAGCTAAGAGATCCTGTGGTCTGTTGGAATTTCACTTTAGAATGGTTGGTTTTGTTCTTCAAACAGTTAGCCTAGAAGAAGATACCCTTGTAAGGCACATACATAAATACAAGTTCAATATGTGGTCTGATCAAATACATATAGCCTACCTGATACTTTGGATCAGACCAGTGTTTAACGAGGGCTGTCCAGTCTTCATCTGTAATATATTCCACTGGAGATGTTTGGGCGATTTCATTGTTAGCCTTGCCTTCAAAGTGAGATTTTCTAAGGTGGTACCGATACTGTCGCAGAGCAGACTAAAAAACATGAGTGCATGCTTGTCTAGTTGCATCATCTTTTGGATCCAACTTGAACCTCATCTGTTGAAAAAAGAATGTGAGTCTTATTAGGAGGAAGCTAGAAAGTATGGGACAGAGCAAGATAATATTACTAATTGCGATGAATAACATTACTTACGGATAAATGGTCAAGGAAGGTGTTAAACTGGGTATTGTCTTTCTCATTCCTGTACTGGATCCACGTTGGGAGGATACGTGCATGACACCTAACGGCAATGGCTACCCCTGATACTAACTTGGCTGAGTCTGTAGCATCACATGGCCTTTTTAAACCTGCCTCAAAATGGATCTCCATTCTTCCTCCTTTAGATTTTGTTAATCTGTCAAGCGTTATCCCTGATGTCTGTTTCTGCTTGCGCCATGGTGCTAGTTCAACAATGAATATGGAAACTGTTAGTGTACATCAAACTGTGAGAGTACATATAAAGGAGCATGCAACTGCAACTTGACTCAGTCAGGTACCATTTTGGTGTTGATGCTCATGAGGTTCCTCTGATCTTGCCAAGTCATGTTGTGTCAACAGTGCTTCGGAAGTAGTGTTAGGTGTAAAGGAGGCTTGGGAACTGGCCAGTTCCGGAGCAAACGAACGAGTAACTGGTTGAGATGCTGGTACAGTTGAAGCGGATGCTGCAGCTGGTGGAGCAGGTGAT
Source organism: Triticum monococcum (assembly GCA_034509565.1). NCBI lineage: Eukaryota > Viridiplantae > Streptophyta > Magnoliopsida > Poales > Poaceae > Triticum > Triticum monococcum. The sequence goes on from CM067844.1 coordinate 180,951,432, forward strand.
ACTGTGTTTGTAGATTTAGCCAATGGACTTGGACCTTCTACTGCACTATAAGTACTAGCAGAATCTCGACGGCAGAACCTTTTCCGTTTCACCCGACGAGTAACAACACTCCCTACTATATTATTTTCCTTGCCCTTTTTTGACTTTGCCATGTCAAGCTGTACCCACAACACAAAAGAATAAAATCACTCTTTAGAACTCATTGATGCATGATATAGACAAGCAATACTTTGATGTAAGACAACCGTATGAGAATGGAATATGTAAGAAAAACAGTACGGCATGACATATTCACAGCTACGATGTGCAAACTAAGCAGAAGGATTTTCAAGAAAATAGAAGTAATGCAAGCTAGACACCATATGAAAGATGCAACCAATATTACTCTGCCAAGTTAAAAGTGTCGTGTCATAAGTGGCAATTCGAAAAATTAGAAGCAGTACAACATAGAAATCAATGCAAGATGCAACCACTATCAAACTGCCATGCTAAAAGCGTCCAATCATGAGTGACTGATGGAGGATACACAACAGTAGTACTTTGATGTAAGAACATGGTATGATAGATAGATGCAGTGTATTCTAGACACAGAAAGCCATGTCATATGCACATGCATAACATATAAACTCAGCAGGTGCAATTTAATCAAAATAGAAGAAATACAGGCTAGACAACATATGCAACATGAAACCAATTATCACACTGTCAACTTAGAGTAAGCACATGCGATGGTGGAGTACGGGAGATGAACTCATCATGTAGACTTGGTACTTCAACTTCATTAGCAGTAGCAGTGGAAAATCTAGAGAGTCTCTGTTTGCGTCTGTGCGGAGGACCACCAACATCCCCTAACTTACTCTTTTTCCTTCCTATTTTCTGATATTGCCTTATGAAGTCAAAACCACAAGAAGATGAATAAAATTACCTCTGCATAACTGGTTGATGCATGATACAGACAAACACTACTTTGATGTAAGGCAAGCGCAGGATAGGAGGATGGAATATATACAAAAAAGACAGTGTTTCATATTCACACGTACGATAGGAGGATGGAATATGTATGAAAAAAACAGTAAGCGGAAGGCATTTCAACAAAATTAGAAGAACTGAAAGCTAGGCACCATATGAACATGCAACCAATATCACTCTATCAGGTAAAAAGTGTCTCGTCGTAAGAGCCATTTCAAGCAATTAGAAGCATTACAAGCTAGAAGACAATGCAAGATGCAACCTACATCACAGTCCCAAGTTAAATGTGTCTTATGGGTAAGTGATCGTTGTAGGTATAAGTTGTAAGCTACGCAGATTCAATTTAACATAATCAGAAGCAATACAAACTAGACATCATACGGAAAACGCAACCACGTATAACAGTTCCAACTAAGAGCAAGCACCTGTGATGGTGGAGTAGGGGAGATGTGCTCATCATGTACACGTATGTTGTAGAAACAGGAACACGTGTCATATTCACAGGCATTATGTGTAAAGTAAGCAGATGCAATTCAAGTTAGAAGCAATACAAGCTAGACATCATACGCAACATGCAACCACATATAACAGTGTCAAGTTAGAGCAAGCACCTGTGATGGTGGAGTAGGGGAGATGTGCTCATCATCTACACAGCTACGTTGACTGTCCAGCCTTGTGTCGTCTTGCGAATCTTGTTGGGAGGATGGCGGAGTAGAATCTGTAGAGACCCCCTATTTGAGTTGCTCTGAAGGACCACCATCATCCACTGCCGGACTAATTTCCTTCAGCTGTAATGATTTTGCATTGTGAAGTCAAACCGATAAGAAAAAGGAATAAAATTCGCTCTTCAGAACTCATTCATGCATGATACTGATGAACACTACTCGGATGAAAGGCAAACACATGATGCGAGGATGGAATATGTATGAAACACAGGATGGTGTGACATATTCACACCTATGATGTGGTAACTAGGCAAAAGGCATTTCAACAAATTAGAAGCACTACAAGCTGGACACCATATGAAAGATGCAACCACTATCAGTCTGCCAAGTTCAAACTGTATGGCATTTCAACAAATAAAAGTAGTACATGCTAGAAATCATATGCAATACACAACCAATATCACAGTGGCGACTTAAAGGTGCCTTATCATAAGTGACTGATGCGGGATATGCAAGAATAGTAGTCTGATGTAGAAACAGGAACACATGTCATATTCACAGGCATTATGTGTAAAGTAAGCAGATGCAATTCAACAAAGTTAGAAGCAATACAAGCTAGACATCATACACAACATGCAACCACATTTAATAGTGCCAAGTTAGAGCAAGCACCTATGATGGTGGAGTAGGGGAGATGTGCTCATCATCTACACAGCTACGTTGACTGTCTAGCCATGCGGTGTCTTGCGAATCTTGTTGGGAGGATGGTGGAGTAGAATCTGTAGAGAACCTCCGTTTCAGTTGCTCAGAAGGACCACCATCATCCAATGCCTTGCCAATTTCCTTCAGCTTTATTGATTTTGCATTGTGAGGTCATACCGACAAGAAAAAGGAATATCATTCGCTCTTCAGAACTCATTCATGCATGATACTGACGAACACTACTCTGATGAAAGGCAAAGTCATGATACGAGGATGGAATATGAACGAAAAAATGGATGGCTTGACATATTCAAACCAATGATGTGGTAACTAAGCAGAAGGCACTTCAACAAATTAGAAACACTGCAAGACACCATATGGAAGGTGCAATCAATATCACTCTGCCAAGTTAAAACTGTCCCGTCATAGGTGGCCTTCATCAAACTAGAAGCAATACATGCTAGAAATCATATTCAAGACGCAAACCAATATCACACTGCCAACTTAAAGGTGTTCCATCATAAGTGACTGATGCAGGATACACAAGAAGAGTAGTTTCATGTAAGAACATGGTGTGATAGACAGATATAGTATGTACCAAAAACAGGAAAGCGTTTCATATTCACATGTATCATGTGTAAGCTAAGAAGATGCAGTTTACACTAATTAGGAGCAATACGAGCTAGACACCATATGCAACATGCAACCAGATATCACACTGCCAAGTTAGAGCAAGCACCTTGGACGGTGGAGTAGGGGAGTGGAGACTTGGACCTTGTAATGCATTATCAGTACAAGGAGAATCGGTACAGATGCTCTGTTTACGTTGCTGCAGAGGACCACCATGATCGCCTTCCTTACTCTTTTTCTTCCTCTTTCTTGATTTTGCCTTGTCAAGTCAAACCCACAAGAAAAAAGATTAAAATTTGATCTTCAGAACTCATTGATGCATGATACTGACGAACACTACTTTCATGTAAGGCAGCCGCATGATAGGAGGATGGAATATATATGAAAAACAGGACAGCGTGACATATTGACATGTATGATGTATAAAGTGTAAACTAAGCACAAGGTGCTTGAACTTGTTAGAATCGATGCAAGCTAGAAACCATATGAAAGATGAAACCAATATCACTCTCCCAAATTAAAAGGGTGCCCTAACAAATGTATTTGGCCAAATTAGAAGCAATACATGGCAACAGGCTAGAAATAATATGCAATATGCAACAAATAAAGGTGACTCATCGTAAGTGATTGAGGCAGGATACAGAAGAGACGTACTTTCATGTAAGAACAAGGTTAACACATAGATGTAGTGTGTACCAAAAATAGGAAGGCATGTTATATTCACAGGTATAGTGTTTAAACTAAGTAGATGCAATTTACCCTAATTAGAAGCATTACAAGCTAGACACCGTATGCAACATGCAACCACATATCACACTGCGAAGTTAGAGCAAGCACCTGTGATGGTGGTGTAGGGGAAGTGCGGTCTTCAGGTACAGAGCTACGTTCAATATCTTCATTTAGGCTTGTTGTTTCTTGAGAATCATGTGGAGAGGATGAAATTGCATTCTTTATAAGAGTATTGCGTCTCATATTAACCCACACGCGTGACTGTCTCATCATAAGCGATAGACGCAGGCAGGATACACAAGAACAGTAGTTTGATGTAAGAACATGGTGTGATAGGCAGATGTAGTATGTACCAAAAATAGGAAGGCGTGTCATATTCACATGTATAATGTGTAAGCTATGGAGATGCAATTTAACAAATTAGGAGCATTGATGAGGGATACACAAGAAAAGTGCCTTATCATAAGATATAGTATGTACCAAAAATAGGAAAGCGTGTCATATTCACATGTACCATGTGTAAGCTAAGCAGATGCAGTTTACACTAATTAGGAGCAATACGAGCCAGACACCATATGCAACATGCAACCAGATATCACACTGCCAAGTTAGATCAAGCACCTTGGATGGTGGAGTAGCGGAGCGGAGACTTGGACCTTGTAATGCACTATCAGTACAAGGAGAATCGGTATAGATGCTCCGTTTACGTTGCTGCAGAGGACCACCATCATCACCTTCCTTACTCTTTTACTTCCTCTTTCTTGATTTTGCCTTGTCAAGTCAAACCCACAAGAAAAAGGTATAAAATTTGCTCTTCAGAACTCATTGATGCATGATACTGACGAACACTACTTTCATGTAAGACGAACACTACATATCACACTGCCAAGTAAGAGAAAGCACCTGCGATGGTGGTGTGGGGGAATTGCGGTGATCAACTAGAGAGCTACGTGACTATCTTCATTTAGCCTTGCTGTTTCTTGAGAATCGTGTGGGGAGGATGACACTGCACTCTTTAAACGAGTATGGCGTCTCACAGAAACCCACCCGGGTGACTGTCTCATCATAAGTGATTGACGAGGGATACAAAAGAGCATTAGTTTGATGTATGAACATGGTTAATAGACATATGTAGTATGTATCAAAAAAAGGAAGGCATGTCATTATCAAAGGTATAATGTGTAAAGTAAGCAGATGCAATTTAAGCAAATTGGAAGCAATAGAAGCTAGACACCATATGCAACTTGCAACCACATTTGACAGCGCGAAGTTAAAGCAAGCACCTGGGATGGTTGTGTGTGGCAATTGAGATCATCAACTGCAGAGCTAAGTTTACGGTCTCCAACTGCTGACACTGCACCCGTTAGAGCGCTGGAATGCTTAGTGCTTATCTTCGAATTACACTGGAGCGACTTCTGTCTTTTCTTTTCTGCATTCATCAACACTGCGTCAGAGTCTGAAATACCCATGCATAAAAAAACAATAGTGTGAGTATGGGTGAAGTGTGTGCACAATTAGTACAGTGTAAAGGTAGCAGATAGCAAGTCGGTGAGAAATAAATGACGGGAGACATATGATAGCTCTACAACATGCATGGAACACTAAATTATTACAGGATTGTATGAAAATAACAGTTGACTGAAAGCAAATAGGTCAGTCCATTTTTTCTGCATTGTCCGATGTACAAAGAATGGGCAGATCACCTTCATCTACCTCCAGCGAGTCAGTGTTGGCGATCTTCCTTGAAACGCCAGCGAGTACCGGCCCAGTATTCCTCCCCTGCCTGCGCCCTCCCCTCGACCTCACCGCACCGCCGTGCTTGGCACCGCCCCCCGGCCATCCATTCAAGCCCCGCCGACCTCCAGATCGGGCGCAAGATGCTCCTACGCCCCACACCCCTATGATAGACACCGATGCGCTGCTTCCCTGGGGAACAGGCGGACTAGGTGCTCCGGACGCCTAAGCGGGTGCTGCTTCTTTTGCGGTTCGACTGACCCTGAATTGAAATCCAGGTGGGCTACTGACCTCTAGCAAAGGTGAAATAGTAGAAGGGAGGAAACATTGTGCATTTAGTATCACAAAGAAGATGCAGTAAGAAGCGCTCAACTAGTTTCTTTCATGGTATGAATACGGTGTGAGCGAAGACGTAATATTTGCACGAAGAAGAGGAGTACCTCTTTCTGCTGGTAGTGTTGTGTCCTCCTTCTGTTTTTCCGATGATCTTCTTGTTGTTCGTCAGAAACCAGAAGTTGTGGAGGATGGTGCAGCCTTGGACGAACCCATGACCAAGTTGTTGAGTGTGGTGCGGTGGCCGTCTATCGGCAGCGGGGAAGCAGATCCGAGGCAGCGAATGATGGTGTAGCGGGAAAAACTCCGGTGCGGTGGACAGTTGCGACAGTGGAGCCGCAGCAATGAGGCGCAGGACGGTGTGGTCGGAGTGGTTCTGGTACGGCGCACATCGGCGTCGGCGTCGTGGAGGCAGCCCTGCCTCGGCTTCAGCTGCTAAGTCCTTGAGGGTGTTGCGGTTGCGGTTGCGTTGGACGACGACGTCGGGGTACTGGCTCCAGCGTGATGGAGGAGGGCGGCGGTGGATTGGCCGCTATGGGGTGGAGGACGGAGGAGGCTGGGGTTTCGTGGCTGGTGGAGAGGGCGTTTTCGCGCCCACGGAGTATGAATGGGGAAACGGAGGGAGGCGGGGCACTAAGGGGGAAGAATGTTTCGGTTTGAGACGCGCTTGTTTGAAATTTGGGGAAAGTTACAAACTTTCCCCCCATGTAAAATTTCGGACATATTGCGGGTTGGGGGTAGGACAGTCATGTCAGGTGTCCCAAATGTGGGTGGCATATATTTTGGCCAAGCACATGGGTAGGCGCCCACGGCGTATGAATGCTTCTCTGGCGTCTTGGTGAAGTTACAAACCTACCCCGGTTTAGACCTTTGGACATCGGGCCGATAGGCTACACGGGCCAGAGTCAGGACAGTAATTTTCTACCACCAAAACATTAGTCTCGCACGGTTTCGGGTGACCAGAGGCCTATTTGGCGCTTCGCTCAATATTTGGGAGCAGAAGCATTAGGCCTCCTATGGTTTGTAGGATTTTTGTAGGAATTCTATAGGATAGAATTTGCAAAGGAAAAATTCCTTTGAAGCCCTTTGGTTTGTAGGAATGGATTCCTATTCCTATGTAGGATAGGAATCAATCCTTCACGTTTTGGAGGAAAAAAACATTAGCCTAGACTCAATGGAAAAAATCCTATCCTATGCACCAAATGACATATCTTTCTGTATAGGAATTGACATGCATGTCATCTCACTTCCTATGATTTTCTTATTCCTATAAAATTCCTGTCCTATGAACCAAATAAGGCCTTAACGTTTTCGGTTCTCTTGAATTGAACTTTCAGGATTTGTCAAACTTCACAAATCTTTACTCTTGAAAATCCTAAAGCTACGATTATTTTGGAATGGAGGGGGTACATTTGCATATACATTGTACACAAGTATATATTAAAAAATATGCAACTTACCTCAGTTCATGCATGGTTCCAGATATAATCTCCTTGGTTGCAAAAAAAAAAGTTAGATATGCGTATGAATATATATAGCATGTTCAAACTCACAACAAAGATTGATGCCCCTTTTACATCTGATTTACAAATTCCATTATCTCGGGTTCCAATAGATGAATGCACTTCCTATGAATTCGAATATTCGAAACCCCCTTTATGTTGAATTCGTCATGTATTCTATTTCATAGCTAGCAATTTGGAATTTATCCATGCAAGTGACAAATGTATAAAGTGCTTCACACTAACAACATGGAGTGCACTAATTAATGTTTATATATGAATTGCAAAAGCATCTGTTGCCTGTATTTCCAACCGCTCTCACTCTATGGATCGATAATATAAAATAAACACATGCACATGCTAGAATTCAATTGCAGTTGAAGAAAGAGCCTACTCCTGGTACTGTATATTAGTGATAGGGATGTGTACAAAGTACACGTGAATACCAGGCATTGTGCGTGTGTGTGTATTATCGACGAACTAGCCCCCAAGCTTGTATAACATACTAAGGGCCTAGGGTTACAAATCATATATAGTCGGCTTATCACCAGTGGGGATAGAGTCCTCCGCGACTCTGGTAGCTTCATGTTGTACGCCGAGTCCTCCGCATGGGTCTTCGTATAACACGTCTCGGTCCAACCTATATGTGGCGCAGGATGGAACCGACCCATGAGTCTTCATGTTGACCCACCACAACTAGATGATGTGCCCACCACACCACACACGCAATCGTCCACTAAGAAAATAAGCATATACAATAGTACAACGGTATCTAGCTCACCATATGTCTCCATATTTTGTTGATGATACTGACGGACTTTGCATTTGATGCGTGCTCTGTATTTTGTTGACGACACTTACGGTCATTGTATTTGAAGCGAAAGCACGATATGGTCACTGGACTTCAGAATAAGCTCATCACGGTCACCACATACATTTTGTCGTGCTAACCAACATGTGGTTGGATGGTTAGAGGACAGTGGTTTCTCGAGCACACCAAGGTTAAAGTCCCGGTGCTCGCATTTATCTTGTGTTAATTTCAGTATTTTCCGGCGACATACGTTCAGTGGGAGGAGACGTTCCACTCGACTGCGAGGCACCTATGGTGACTTCGTAAAATCTCAAGATCATATATGCTGGCCCACTCTCTCGAAGGTGCTCATAGGGGTAGGGTTCGCGTGTGTGCGCTTATAGCGGTGAGTGCTTGCGCGTATATATGATCCCTTGCATCTGTACCGTGTTAAACAAATACATATCATGATTATACGGTCACTGGCTCACCCATACAACTCCGTATTTTGTTGATGACACAACCAATTGACTAGTCAAACGTTCCACGCGGCGCAACTAGTGTTGCACCATCGGGGCGCGTAACCGTGGGGCCCACCTGTCAGCCTGTATATGAAAGAAAGAAATGGTAGTTTGAGTCTGTACTGTGTTAATAAAATAGGAGTACATTTTAGGGTGATCATACGGTCACTGGATCACCATACAGCTCCGTAATTTGTTGATAACACGATCAATTGACCAGTCAAATGGTCCACATTCACCAGCGCACATTACCATAGGGCCCACCCATCAGTGCGTATATGAAGGACAGAAATGGTAATAAATTAGTGGTTGGTGGGTATTCGAAGTCGTGAGACCTCTGGTTGGCAGTCACCGGCGGTTGGGGGCATTCATTGGGCAGTGGGGTGGGGATCCCCGGAGAAAAAGCTCGGCGGGGGGGGGGGGGGGGGGGGGGGGCTAGAGGGATGGCCGGTGCGGCAGCGGACCGGCGGTGGGGAGTGGTTTCGGGGAGGGCGGGCCGGCCACGGGGCGGCGGGGGCTGGCAGTTCAGCCAGTGGTGGCTGGCGGCTCAGGGGGGGTGGAGTTTGATGATAAACTAGAGGCCCTTGATTTCGTATCCAACGGCTGGAAAATCTAATGACCAGAGATGAAAAAGTCAGTCGACCGACGTGTAGCCTCACCTCGCACGTACACATGCATGCACGCAAGAAACGCACGCATGTAGGTTTCTCTGTTGTGTGCTGCCTGTGTTGGGTCACTAACATGCATGCCATGCACCCAAAGAGCCCACATGTCAGTGGAAGAACGGCGCGGTGTCCTAGGTCAGAGTCGAGGGCGCCACTCACGGCACGCCCGGCTGAACACGCCTCTGTGCCGCATTCAAATGCCTCCATGAAACCCGCCCGTGTGGAAGCCGAGAAGCCTACTCTGGACACACGTCTGTTCATGACCGGGCCGCTCCCCTATATCCTCCACTATTTTGTCCACTCTTACAATGGCTTACGAAGAGTAGTTATTCCGCATCCAAGCCGGCTGGGTAGCCCGCCGGATACGAGCTATGCAGCTCGCTGATCCACCTCACTCCCCACGCCCGACGGAGCGAGTTGCTGCCCCAAGCCATGGAATTTTGCCATGTGTTGTTTTCATGGACTAGCAAGATGCCCGTGCATTGCACGGAACATCAGGATGCATTTTTTTACAAACTCCCGCATGCATGCAAGGGATAATTAATGTCCTCCTTTGCTAGTACCATGAAGCAAACACCATTAATATTGCATCGATTAGTGTTAGTGGCCTTGTATATCTGCAAATTATAATTTTGATAGTGGCCCCTTGTATATAAAAATGGAGGGAGAAAGATGAGAGATAAGGTGAGGAGGAGTGGGGCGTGGTGGTGACTGGTGGTCGGACTGGGCGGAGGCATGGGGATGGACGGCGCATTATGTCTAGGTTTGTATCTCTCTCACACACACACACGTAGGTGGTGGACGTGCATGAAGAGAAGAGGTGCACGCACGGCGCACGTACTCCTGTCTCTTTCCCAACCACACCCGCGCAGGTACACGGTGGAGCTCCTTTCTGTATGAAAAAGGCAGCCCACGTGGTAATTTGGCACGTGTACTGGTTGTCCACTTGGTGGAGGGAGGATCGTCTACCACGAGTGAACAAACAAATTGCGATTTGACGCGTTAGTTAAATTAAAAGAAGAGGCAAACCATGTGGGGCCTACCTTAGAGGCAAGGCTCTATACACTGGAGTACTTTTGATGTGTCCCGTCAACTCGCAGAACGAGGAGAAGCTTGCTTAGTACGCCGTCTCCCCCGCCCACGGGCGCGGTGGGTCGCAGGATGAGGTGAAGCTTGCTTACTAGTACGCCTTACGCCCACTCCCTCACCCACGCGCGCGGTGGCTCGCAGCACGAGGAGAAATTTTTACTACTCCCTCTGTTTACTCCTTGTCCCTACTACGTACTTTGGTTAGTACTCCCTCCATTTACTTATACAAGGCCACTATAAAAAAATACATTTTGCATCTATACAAGGCCACAAATAGTAATCGAGACAAAAGTTACTACTCCCTCCTTTCCAGTTTATGGCTCAATTTCAAAATCTCTCCAACCAAGGTAGACGGTGAGTAGTCGAATTAATTTCGTATTTTGCACAAGTAATTAGTACGCTCGTTTTTCTCAAGAAGTTATGTTTACCGAGGCATTAATTAGAACGAATGCATGAATGACCACTAAATTTCAATGAACTTGTACATGCATTGGTTAGTTTCCTCTTGACACTACTTGCATCGGGTGATCTAACGCACCTCAAAATCCAACATGTAATGGTACTACTACTAGTATAGTAGAATTGAGACTTATCAAACGGAAAAACGAATGTTTTTTAGATGAGCCCTATAGGCCCTAGTGGGTACGTACTCCATAAAAACAGATTTTTCGAAAACTATGTCGCTCCCTTTCATGAATTCTGTAGTATACTCCTTCGTCGACGCTCCCTTTCATGAATTCTGTACTTCCTGTCGCCGACATGTGGGACATATAGCAACCGGGTCGACGTGTCAAGCACCAAATAACAGTGCAGAATAGCAGGGAGGACGCACCCCACTCATACCGGCCCAGTAGTAGTAATGAGCAATGAGACGTCAAATCACAATGCCGCACTTACCCAGACGGACGAAGCAACCATTATTTCACATTTCGGTTCGCCATCACCTCAAACCACGTACTAGTATTGCTTCTGCCTCAAGAGGGACACGCGCATCGCCTTGGTACATCATGACACGTGGGACCGCATGACAAGCCATGCTCCCCCGCCGATCGCTCGGTAAAATCTCCTCATTTTTACTATACTTCCTCCGTATCGGTTTACTACATGGCATGCATGTCGTTCTAGGTTGAGAATTTAACTGGCTATATATGTGATGAACAGTACTCTAGCCTTTTAAAAAATGTATACTTTTGTACAGTAGTACTATCGATGGGTTGCGCCATGGAGCAAAAATTGAAATTAAAAAAAGGTGGTACATATAGAGAGCGCTCGTCGCCAAATTATTCATATAGTATTATTAAAAAGGCTAGTCACCATAATGGTGTGCAGCACAACCCACCCCTCAAATAAAACTAAGAGGGTGCTTGGATACGTTTTAGTCCCATGACTAAAAGTAGTGGGACTAAAACATGCTAGCCTCACCCATGCTTGGATCCAAATACTAAAAAGGCTAAAATCAAGTTAATGAGCATTTATTATCCTCCAAACCCTCCAATCCAAAACTCGCCTGTGTTAAAGGAGAGGAGTTAAATGAGTAGAGAGAGGACTAATCCACATTTTAGTAGGGGTACCGCTGACTAAAAAAATTTAGTCTCAAGACTAGTTTTAGCCCCTCTTTAGTCAGGGGTGCTTGGAACTTTAGCCTCTTAAAGAGACTATTTTTAGTCAGATTAAAATAAGTTCCTTGGATCCAAGCACCCTCTAAGCACCCTGAATTTCTTTGACAACTAAACTGCTGGCTATATGATGTTGGCCATATATATTGTACGTATATAATGTGAAGAAACGAGTGGTAGTACTATACCAACTAAAAGATGAAATGTAAGAAATACTAGTATGTACGTACTGAAGAGTTAAAGTAACGAGAAGAAACATAACATAGTTCCGTTGGGGGCTCAGCACAACACACCCCTCAAATTAAATAAGCACACCTGAAATTAAACTTTGCAACTATTCCGGTAGACACTGCATTAGAACCACCATGAGCAACGACACTGCCACCTTACTCGGAGTCCTCATCCACGTCCTCGACTTCGTCCTTGTCCCTCTTCCTCTTGGGTGATACTTCTTTGCTTGAACCACACACTTGGCTGTTGCTATTCATCCAACCCTTGTAGATATTGAAGCAAAGGTAGCCATCCATTGCAGCGTAGTGGATGTGGTCTATATCTAGTACATTCCGCTGCCATGCATGATGATGAAACATGTAACGAGGTTTCTCCAGTTTACCGTACGAAGGATGAACCATGGCTCCTGCCAGGGTCAGCATTGAAGGTTGACGAGAGGACACCAGCCGATTCTTCTGGAGGCCGAAGGTGTTGCCTACAACGAGGCCTATCCGACGCAGGACTTCTTTGTCGTTACCAAAGTCTACAGTAACGAATTTCACTGTTTTGTCCTTGAGGAAGTTCTTAAAATCCTCGCACTCAACATTGACATGGCATATGTGGTAGACCAAGCAAACATTATGTACGCAAACCTGGATCACGGTGGGCTTCTTCCTCTCTTCGTCCTTTGGATACTTCTCTCGTCCTAGGACTATGGTGTACTCAACATCTAGCCCAGTGACCCACTCATCATCTGAGTTTTCGAACATGCGGCTGAAGCGAGAAAGGCATCCTTTCATCGTCGCGGAAGAACGGGTGTAGATGATGTCGAACTCATCGCCGGTGATGGTTCTAACCTTGTACTCACCGCAAATCGTGGAGATATGGGACGCCATGGATTTGGGAGGAGGGTTAGGATTAGTGGAACTGCCGTAATGTGAATGGACGGGACGACTAGGAGTGAACCGCCATAGTATTGAAGGACGTGCGGGGACGAGTAGGAGCGAACTGCCAGCGTGCGAACAGCAGGGTAGTGGCTTTCCATTCTCCCATGATACGGGCTTTCGAGAGCCCTTGGATCTGAGATCGAACGGTTGCATGGCGTGATTCTAGACCTATGGGTGAACATCCTATCCTGGAGGGTTATTCTGCAAATTTTCAGCAACTTAGCATGCGATCGTTTGACCTCAGATCCAAGGACTGCCAGCAGCCTTATCATGGTCACGCCTACCACGACTGTCGCGTCGCTCACGCGGTCGCGCCCTTGGAGGTTTAACACGGTGCATTAGGCTATCTGATGTTGGCATGTCATACATAGTCATCACTTAGTCACTCATACTATAACAAGGTTGGCTATAAGTGTATTTTTGTACTCCACTCTATCTCTTTCTTCGTACTCAAGGAAGAAACGGTGCTAAGCACGTGTATTTATTGCACTTGCCAAGGAGTGACCTCTTCCAATGAAATGGTGTTGCTATGTTTGCTTCATATAATTAGCTATAGACACAAAATTGTCTTTTCACCTAGGTACACACGCTTAGCACCGTTTCTTCCTTGGGTCACCAAACTAGTCTCTCTCTTCTTGATTAACTTGCCACATCACACTTTATGCTTATGTGGCAAGCTTAAGCACCTGTAGGAGCAAGTAAAAGTAAGTACAATAGTACGCTATACATGGCATTTTTGCATATGTGGAGGAAAGAGAGGCAAGGAAAAAGTGGAGTAGTGGGCTCTCATGCAAGAGCAAGCCTCTACTACATGGTGGAGCACTGGGAGAGGCACCTGTATGGAGGTGGTCACGAATATGGGAGACTCACGCCGGTCATAGCGTCGCAGTTAAAATGATAATGGCAAGTCAAATCACGGGGCCCCACCTATCCAGCAGTAACTCGCTGTCAAATCACACAGCCCTATGTTTGCAGCAGCCTACTCCCTCGTCTTCTCGCGTCTCTGTCGAACCGACTAAGCGGAACTGCCCCGCCGCCTACCGCGCAGGAAAAGCCCTGCCCTCGACTTTTAAATACAAATACATCCGCTTAAGTATCCAATGATATACTTTTTGTGACATAGTAACTCATATTTAGTTAGTCAAATGGATGACCTAGAACTACGTGCAGGCCCTATAAACCGAGATGCCTAAAAATAAAAAAACGAGATGGAGAGGGTAGTTCAGCACATATCTTTTTAGATCAATATAGTCGGGATTCACCAAGGAGCAAAACCAAGTGGTAGGCTGCTCCTCCCTTGTTGGCGTAGCAACTCAAGCAGGGTCAGTCCGCACACGAAATGGTGACAGACTTAACAGGACCCCTTTGGCCGACATGTGGCTCATCCACCGTCTTGTTCCACGTGCGATGCACCAAATTATAGTTCGGAGCAGCGGTTGGAATTGGAGGCACCCCGGTCGTAGCGCCGCAGTAGTAGAAAATGAGCAACGAGGGGTCAAATCACAAAGCCCCACCTTTCCCGCATTAAGCTGGACGGACGAAGCAACCATCATTTCACTCTAGGGTGCAAGAGCATAATGAAAAGAGAAAACAATGATGCATGCGGCAACTACCTAGGGCACCCTAGGGTAGGGGTCTCCACTACAGATCCTTTTTTTGAAAGCACCTCCACTACAAATCGGCTTCTTCCTCGTCCTCTTGAAGAAAACCGATGATGAGTGCGGCGGTAGGGTTTGTAGGAGTACTACGGCGTGCGGGGCCACGTCGTAGTAAACGGGTTCAAGCCGACGCCTTAAATATGTGTGGGCCACTTGGTTTTACGGGAACGAGGCATCATTTTGTGTTCGGGGACCAATGGAGATATAGTACGTACAAAAACTTGTAGACATAGGTCCGACCGAAAGGCAATGATGCATGGGCCCTGCATTTTGATATACCCGGGACCGTGTGAAATTTGCTACTCTACTCAAAACTAGTAAGTTACACATGTATTGAACGCATGAGATTTCGAAACCAAATTATGAATAAATACACACTATAGGATGTAAAGCTTTGAGTCATATATGCATGATGTAGATGTTCGTTTAGTTCTTATAGGTCATCTCATTCAAAATCAATAAGTTTTATAAAAATGTTAAGATTCATGGCGTTGTGCATTGTACTCCCTCCGTTCCAAAATAGATGACCCAACTTTGCACTAACTTTGTACAAAGTTAGTGCAAAGTTGGGTCATCTATTTTGGAACGGAGGGAGTAAATCATAAAGTAAAAAACAAATAATGGCAATTCATTTAGAAAAAAATAATCAATTATGAAATAGAAGATTCTAGAACAAAGGAGAAGTGCTTGTGTTTTGAGGTTTGTGCATTATGCTTAAGTTCAACCATGGAGTCTTCTAAATTGTACATGTGGCAGATCTGGTGGAATGTTGATGATATCCAACGGCCAGTAGTGTTCGGATTTGCCTATATCTGCACTGTCGGGTCAGGTGCATCCAGTGACCATCTTTCAAAGTTATTGGCACGCTATATAGTTCTGTGCCATAGTTGCATGTTTTGCAAAAAAGCTACTACTGGATTGTACTATCTATTTAGGAATATAAGATGTATACATGGAAGTTGTAGGGAAAGAGATGACATGGAGCATCTCAATTCCTATGAGTAGGGATTGGAAAAGAGATGTCATTTGGTCCACATCATAGGAACTTTTCTATTGAATATAGAGATGACATGTTTCTCAATTCCTACGAGGAGGGATTAGAAAAGAGATGTAATTTGGTTCATATCATATGAACTTTTCTATTGAATATACGCTAATGTTTATTTTCCTTTGAAATTAAGGGAGTATAGGAATCCATACATATGAACCAAGTGGCTCTAAAGCTATAGAAATGATATCATGTTTATTTCCTTTCAAATGTGGAGTATATGAATCTATTCCTATGAACCAATTGGCTCTAAAGGAAAAAATCCTATAAAAATCATATCATATAGAGTTCCTATGATATTCCTCGACACTAAAGGATGCTTGAAATTGCTGCGGGTGATACGATGGTCTTTCTTTGTAGACTCCTCACCCAACTTTATAGTTACCTCTCGAAGATGAATGAAATGATATATACATGGTATTCTACATGTGCAATTTGGTACACGAAAACTTGGTAATAGTTTGCGAGGTTCGAATTTTCAATAAAGCTATATGCACTGCATTTCGGAACGGAGGGAGCATACGGCAGTTGCTAACACTCACGTGGAAGATTTGTGTGTAGGAGGAGTGGCTGTTCTGTTAAATGACATGGCAAAACTGACACTGTCGGATGCCGATCCAATAGTCCTTACGGCGTTCGTCAGGAAAAGGCTTGTGGCGAACGTTTGTCGGATAATGATTTACGGACACATGCATTGCATTGATACGTGCCCCCTCTCTCTCACGCACACGCACCCTCATGAGTCATGACTCTCCCGAGTCCTCTTGCAGACTCGCATGTCGCACCCACCATCTATCTGCAGGTAGACGTCACGCACATATGTGCTCTTCACACCCTACCCTCAGAACTTCTAAAAAACAAAAGACGTCACACACATTTTATTTTAGCTCACACGTCACACACTTGTACTATTACTCTTGCGGCGAACGTTCTTTGGGCATAGTATATTGTACTCTCACGAAGAGAAGCGGTGCAAGCATGCACTAGTTCTCTCACACCCACTCCCGGGTACACGTAGGAGCGCATTTTTTTGAAGCTGGTACAACAAAATCACTCCACTATATATAAAAGCAGGAGCCTTAGCGCTTGCTTTACTAGGGTTCCTCTCATTCACTCTCTCATGCTCTCCAGATCTAAGAAACACATAGGTGGCTACACTCTCTCTCAGCTCACGGCTGGTCACAAATCCGTCCGGACAACCTCGACCAGGGCAGGGGTGTAGGTGCATCGTTCACGCTGTCGTCGTCGGCGAGGGAGGAGACCAATGGCTGCCAGCGTGTCTCGATTGGCGGCCGTGTCGTTCTCTCCGAGAGAGTGCCGGCTCGGGAGGGCCTCCGACCCCTTCTTCCTCCCTGCGGTATTGTGGCCAAGATGCGGCCTCCCGATGCCATCTTTGCGACATGCCGACGACCGTCAGGTATATATTCCTTCGGAACCTGCCTTGCTCTACTGCCCCAGCTCCCTTCGTGTGGATCCTTTTCTACTTCCATCCGCTGTTCCAAAGCCACCTAGACTTCTACTAAGGCACGCGCTTTGCACGTATGTTCTGTATGATAGATACTCATATACCTTCTTTTTAGAGAGAGAAATGGGTACACGTATCTTGAGTAGATATCATAGTGTGTTTGTTTGCATGATCTAAGGACTATTCTGAAATAAGAAGCAAATCACTTGCACAAATCAAACTGAGTTCCAAGTAAGAATTTGATTACAAGATAAAAGTTGTAGTTTTATTATATGTTGTTTACTGGGTTCCACTGATGTATAGTTCTAGAGTTGTTTGATGGTTTAAATGCATGTTTATGGACTATTTTGTGCAACTAAATAAGTCATTTAGTTCTGACAGACACTCATGTCATGTATTAGCTTGAGGTATAGCTTATGTATGACTTAAATAAAATATTACACTTTTTCTGCGAATAATAAAAATATTACATTTCTCGATGAAGCAGAATAAAATTTTAGCTAGCATCAGCCATGCAATGTTTTGTTATGTGAACAGTGTAAACTTTGCAGTATAGCGGCATCTAAAAAAATCCATTTTTATAGTAATCTAAAAAAATAAGTTAGTAGTAGAGTGTTTATTTCCCAGGTGACAACGGGGAACCAAAATGTGCTAGCTATTTGCCAATTTGTCATACTTGCATGTGAGGAGGAGGCAGCAGTTTCTAGACATTTCTCAACTTCAGTAGGTGCAATCCAGATTCAACGGGGACTTCTTTATTTGTTTACATGGAGAGCAGAGTCGACCATGTGCACAAGGAGCGGGAGTGAATCTGGCAGCTCTTAGCCGTCCGATCATGTCATCATTTGTTTGATGGACGGCAGTGATATGCATGAGAGGGGAAATGAACGGTGGATTTTGAGCCAATGCTTGTTTGGGCGGGAGAACCGAAGATGTAGTGGTAAATCCAATTTCAAAACTGCCGCATTATAGTAGTAGTAGATTAGAAGTAAAGCTATTTCATACAGTCGATTCAAAGCGTTGCTTCAAATAGGGAAGAAAGTGGGAAAGTTGTAGCATGAATCTAGGACTTGGTTCTAAGAGGAAACGGGGGAAAGTAGAAATACCTGTCACTATTTAAAAAACTGTATATCTTATTTGCGCAAATAGGGATGTCTGTCTCCATATCGTTTTGGGATGTCTGTCTCCATATCGTTTCTATCCACGCAATCAAAAGCACACACCTTAGTTTTAGTACAACTGCGCAAAATGAGATGGCTATCCCTCGCTGCCGTCGTCTAACCTCCCGTCTTCAAGGTATCCAAACATTGGTAGTAACTAAGGTAGAATGACCAACGCAATCCAAAAGAAGCTGATTCGTACGTTTTACTTCCTGATTGCAGTGCTGGTCGATAGCCTAGTGTTGAAGTGAGCTGAGCCAATGTGCCGTGTTTTGCACAACTGCTTACAAGTGGGGTAGCATCAACAGTGTTTACAAGTACTTATGTATATATCGGCGCACGGTTCTCGAACGAGTGCTCTATTTCATCAAAACACACACTGCTCATATGATAAACCGTCACAACTTATGTCTTACCATGCCATATTCATGAAAAAACTAGTGAGGACGCATCTGTTTCGGCAACAATTACGATGGTTCTCACATGATTCACAGGCACACAAAAGTAGCAGCATTTCCCATAGACGGTTTCAAACAGAGTACTAGCCCCAGAGGGGTCGATAACAGGCAAGGTTCGGATAATTAGACACAATCCAAACTACTATTAAACACTAGCTGGGGCAACTATTTCATGCCTCGATCTAATTTGGGCTGGACACAAGACGGACCTTGCCAGGAACATCATCGAGGACGTCCCGCAGCAGCTCAATCCTGTGAACCTTCATGAAGACAACCTTGTGGCCTTGCCACTGATAAACTTGTTTGTGGAGGCATGCCATGTCATCTTCCTGCGTAAGCTTGACAAAAACAGTATTCCTCACAAACGAAGGAGTAGCTTTGAACTTCTTGTGCTTCAGTACACCCTGGACAACACACCTGACAACAGTGAGGCTGGAATACAACTCTTCATTGGTATAACCGCAAATGGCTTCCAGGATCCAATATCCTAAGAACTCTGTTTTCCCAGTGCGTATATTCAGGTCGTCCGCTTCATAGCGAGTGACATGTACAACCACACAATCCTTGTCTGCATCAGGGCTCTAATTGAAACAGAAACAAATTCTGATTTACTTTTCAGTATAAGAAACACAAGTTATTTAAACCACTATGTATACCATGGCATCGAAGCTAATAAAATTTTGCATTATTAATCACCGCATACTTCCTTTTCTTAAAAAATCACCACATACTTAGATGAAAAACCACAATCGAGATCGGCAAAGAAGGAAATCACCTTGGGCAGCTCAGCGGGGGGGGGGGGGGACACATCCTCGAAGGGGGAAAACTGCTCCTGTAGTGCCACGGGGGCTGTAACCTCAAACAGGGTGTTGACCATCTCAGTATTTGGGGTCGCCTCGGTGGTTGCCTCCATCTTGGAGCTCTCTGTCTCGTGGGTATCATCCTCCCGCGTCTACTCCAATATCGGCAGATCTTTGCCTGGTTCTCCTTGGTCCATCATGAAACTGAAGAATACTAGGATTCCACTGAAAGGAGAACACAATTGAATGACAATGGAACAAAAAAGAGAGTGAGGATCAGTTACTGCTTTGCAAAAGTTCTTTTTTTTCCTCTAAACGAAAATATACCAACATCATAGATCCGCTTACCTTCCCTCCGTTCAGAGAGAAGAACAATGGCAGATGCAAGTGTTGCCTTTCTTGAAGACGGTAAGGGAGAAGGGGATTCGGCGAAGAGTGAAATGATGGTTGCTTCGTCCGTCAAACTTAGACTGCGGGGAGGTGGTGTTTTGTGATACAACGGCTCGTTACTGCCGCGCTACGACCGGGGTGACTCTCCGCCTGCATACTGCCTTCTAATTTGGTGGATGGCATTTGGGCTCGCGCGCTGCATGGCCCGCATGTCGGTGAACAAAAGTATAACGCCATTCAGTAGAGGGAGACGTTTCAATGACCTAGGAGGAGCCAGAAGCGGTAGAGTGTCTCCACTGTACTAGTTGTAATTGTTTTTCTGGGTAGCTGTAGAGTGTCTCCACTTTACCAGTAGTAATTGTTTCTCGGGTCCCAAGACAAAACAGCCCATCCACACTAGTAAATAGTAAAATCAATTCAAAAACCTGGGTGCTCTTCTTCCTCCTCGCTCCCACCCACCTCACGTCAGCTCGCTCCACTCGTACCGCCAAATTCCCCACCTCACTCCTACAGAAAACCCCAGCTCCCCTTCTTCCTCACTCCTACAGAAAACCCCCAGCTCCCCTTCTTCTTCGCTCGCACTACAACTAGGCTCGTCATTCGTTACTCTGCTCAAATCTGTGAGCGCGACGCGATGCCCTCGAGGAAAATGGAGTCGGCTGACCCCAGCGCCAAGAAGATGAGGCTCCCGCCAGCGGCGACGCCTGTTGTAGATCCCGCACCCGGCAGCGCGGGGAGAAGCGGCGACCCCGCCCCCACCGGATCCCAGGAACCCGTAGAATCTCGGGTGGACCGCGTCAGCGATCTCCCAAACGCCATCCTTGGGGAGATCATCTCGCTTCTCCCCACCAAGGATTGCTGCCGCACCCAAGTCCTCTCAATTTGGTGGCGCCCTCTATGGCGCGCCATTCCCCTTAATCTCGACTGTCGTCAGCTATCTCTCTTCAATGATTTTGAAATCCCCAGAGCCATCATCTCCTCCCACCAGGGCTCCGTTCAAAGCCTCTGCATCCTGTCATGCTACCTGAGCAAGCATACCATGCCCTGCACGGTGGACGCCTGGCTGGAATCCCTTGAATTCACAGAACTATAGCTGCTTGAGTTCTACTATTCCCCTGGAATCACATACCACATACCGAACGCCATGAACTTGTGCCCTCAGCACGGATGTCCATCTCGGGGTTTTCATCCTCTCTCGACACCGCCACCTTTGCGCAGTGCTACCTACCAGAAAATCTGGTACGAAACCTTTGACTCCCATTTCTCAAGAAACTTTCACTTGTGCGGGTTCGTATATCGGAGGCCTCATTGCACAGCATCATCCACTCTAGTTGCCCTGTGCTGGAGTGCTTGGTGCTTGTTTTCATAGTTAGAATCAGTTGTCTCCAAATGAAGTCGCCTAACCTTGTAAGAATTGGAATTTCTTTTGACGGAAGGCAGCTCATCATCCAAGATGCCCCTTCACTTCAAAGGTTGATCCTTGATTCTAGTTATTCACTGTTGCAAATAACCGTCCTCTCTGCGCCTAAACTGGAGACCTTGGGTGTAATACATGATCTCTGTGCTCATTTCAATATGGTGTTTGGCTCCATAGTTCTTCAGGTACTTTATATTATCATCTACACTTGTAACCATGAGCTCCATTTTAAATTTCTGCGCATAATTTATATATCATCTTGGAGTACACATTTTGTACTAATATTATGTTCTATGCTCAATGAAGAGTTTCTCCATGGATGGCCTATCAATGGTGCTGGATTCTGTCCAGATCTTATATATCCAAATGAATAGTTTTGATCCGAGCAAGATTATTGGCTTGCTGCAATGCTTTCCATGTCTGGAGAAGTTGTATATAAAGGTGATAATTTCACGCACATTGGAAGCCCACATATAGTGTACTAGAATTAACCGTTCAGCTGTTGCTCTTTCGACACTCTTACTTTAGACCTTAACTATTTTCAATCTTCATGTCTATTTAGGCAACAGGATGGGGTAAGAAAGTTATAACCAATCGGTGGATTCGTAAGCATCGGGATTTTCTCACTTCTCATGAGATTCGATTGAAGACAATAACGCTAGAACGATATGTAGCCAACCATGCAAACACAAGATTTGTCACATTCTTCCTGCTGAATGCGAGGTTACTATTGTCCATCAGGCTTAAGGTTATTAGCAGCATGGTTTTGACGGATGGGTATGTTGAAGAGCAAAAAAAGGAGTTTCAGGTGGGCAAAAGAGCTTCTGAACGTGCCAGGCTTCTATTTACAACATATTGTGGTCATAATCTAGTAAATTTTATGACCCAGGATGTTCATTCTATGCACCTGACCGATCCATTTGACTGTGACTACCGAAAACAGTGCTGGAGTTAGATGTTGTTGCCCTTTTCAATCTGGTTTTTTTGTAAACCTGATGAACAATTAACCCTCGTGCTTTTGTATAGTTTGTAAGCTGGAGTTAGATGTTCCTGCCCTTTTCAACTTGGTCGTGACTGTCATATTTTCTTTGAAACAAGGCAAATGGCTTGCCATTCGTTTAATTTAGAGTGAAATATTGTAACAAATCCAAACCAAGGGAAATAACATCACTCTCGCCGGCTGCTTGAGCTCACTGTGCATTACATAACCCAAGTGATTAGCCCCCACCAGCACCCACAAACTTATTTCGAACTAGCACATCAAATGGGCTGTAAATTTTCATAGGAAAGGCTGCATGACCGTGACAGATTTGGATTCTGACATTTAGGACCCGCGAGGAAATAGCCTATCCAAGGTGGTGTCGACTTACTAGCCAGTCAACAAACGGTTCTGCCTACCAGTTGTTGGATTGACATCCAACATCTGTTATGTATCTTCTATCTCTTGTCTTCTTCTTCCTCCAATCGCCTAAACCAAACCACCCCGTCGGCTCCGCCTGCTCCCGCCTCCCATGGCTGGCTGCGCCTCCGCCGCCCTACCATACATACCCTCCAACGTTGGCATGTCCCTCCCTCTATTCCCCCACACGTCCTGTTATTCTCTGGCGACATCACCCCCAACACGCAACCGCGCCCGAACCAGTCAACCCTCGTACTCCCCTCCGCCTGCGACTGGACCGACGCATCTTCAACGGCTCCTATTCGTTCCGTCCGAGGCCTCGCCGTCCTCCTCCGCCTTGCGGCCTTGGTTCGCTCGCCGTGCGCGGTGCGCCGCCCTCTTGCGTTGTCAACGTCATCAACAACTGAGAGGAACAAGGAGATGACTGTACGTGGAGAGGATGACAGTAGGGACCCACCAGTGTCATGGCAGTACGCAAGCAACTGCCTCTATAGTACAAGCCCAAAAATATGGTTCCTCCTAATGGTTGGACATCTGGGGCTCACGCCATTGTCAACGTAGTCAATAAACGAGAGAATTACACTACGAGCGGCTGACACCAGGGACCCAGCAAGTCGTGCAATTTTTTTTAGGACCAAGCAGTTGTTATTTATACTAGTTTTAGCGATGGATCAGGGTAACAACGGGGCTGTGCGGGGGCTGTGGCCCGTCTAGCCAGGGTTTTATTTATGTTTACCACATCATGAGCCCAGTTGTGTTTTTTTCTTGCTGAAAATGGCTAGCCGTGTTCTATTTTTTAAAGAAATACCCAAACAAGGCCTACTTGCTTTATCGGCCCTGCTAGGCTGCAAATCTTTCAAGACGAGGAGAGTTTCATTCGGTTTGCCTAGAAATGGGTTGTACATTTTTAAAACACATCAAACCGGGAATTAGTTTCAATTTTTTTTCATTACAAGGTCTTAAATTCCATTGATTTTTATGCATGGACAATTATTTGGATTTTATATTTATATAAATTATTTTTCAAAATAGTTTGAATGTGAATCAATAGTTATGGATTAAAAACAGTTGACCACACCGAAATATGCAAAATTTTGTATACTTTTTAACCGTGGCCACAATATGGGGCGTGATGCTAACAAAGAGAAGATGGGCTCCAAAAAAATTCTTAAGAATTAGCAAATGGGTTGTACATTATTAGAAATAATGGCAGATGGGCTATATGCAGCTTTCCACATATTTGAGGCTGACTTGTGCGCCTACTACTGGTAGACGCGTATGCTTTCATAAAGAAAAGTTTGACGCACACACAATGCCCTGTCAACTTAGTCAACACACGAGAGCAGTGACTGTTGGATGTCCATCCAACAGCTCTCGTGCTTCTTTAATCTCTGCTCTTCATGCTCAAGCCGCTCAAACAAGCGTCGGCGGGACTGCCTGCTCCCTCCTCCCGCGGCCGGCTATACTGCGGCGCAGGCCTCACGGCCCCACCGTACTCCCATCGCTGGCCTAGGCATCCCTCTACTCACCCACACATGTTGTTATTCTCCAGCGACGGCAGACGAACCAGTAAACCCGTGTACTCCTCCGCGTGGGAAACAACTGCCGAGTATTCCTTGGCTCCGTGTCGTTCCCTTCCTAGGCCTCGCCGTCGTCCATCGGCCTAGTGCTCTCGGCGCGGTCTGGTCAACATGGTCAATGAACGACATCCATCGGAAGTGGACTGTACGTGGAGAGGCTGACAGCTGGGTCCACGGGAGCATGCAAGGAAATGCCTCCTTATTACGCGCAAAATAATGTAACATCCCAAAAATTCAATTTGGAATATTATACAGTAGATCATCATGCATATCATATTCTCTTGCATTTTGGTCGATCCTAGAAATTTCACGCAACTCAAGGACCCTCGGAGAGAGTTGGAGATTTCGTCATTTTCATATTTGAGTTTCTCAAATTTTGAAAAGAGGATCATTTGATTTATTTCTTTCATCTTCAATTATTTTCCCAATATCAAAAATATGAGAGAGGGGAATAATATGACTTTCCCAAATTTAGGAAAAATGAAGATGTAATAAATAAATCAAATCTTGGATTTGTCGGAGTTTATTTGCCTTTTTATTTGGATTAGGGAAAAATGCGTGTTTTAAAAATTTGCATCTAGGTCCCGAGAAAAAGTTCATTTTGTTCGACTCATTTTTAGGAGTCGGGGAAAATTTACTTTGGGCATTTTGGAGTTCGTTTAGATTTTCTTTTCTTTGTTTTTCTGCGCGCGTATCTACATAAAAAAATCCGCATCGCGCCCGCCTGGGCCAAGGCCCAGCCGGCCAGGCCGGCCTCCATCACGCGCGCGCCCGCGCGCAGCCGCGCTAGCTGCCGCCGCCGCGGAGTCCTAGTAGGACTCCGTCGCCGCCTTCCTTGCCCCCTCCCCCCCCCCTTTAAATACCCAAGACCCCCCCTCTCCTCCCCACCCCGCGCCGCAGCAGCAGCAGCCGCCGCCGCCCCCTGCCACTGCCGCCGCCGCCGAGCGCCGCCGCCGCCGCCCTCCAGCGCTGCCGCCGCCCAACGCCACCGCCGCCGGAGCCCCTCGCCGGAGCCCCTCGCCAAGGTAGCCCCGCGCCGCGCCACCCCTCCCCTCGGTTCGGTTTTAAAAAAAACCGTTTCGGTTTCTTTTCGTTCGTTGTTTCGTTTTTTTTGAAACCCCAGATCGGTTTTCGTTTTGTTTTCGGTTTAGTTGTTTAGCGAGCGTTCGCCGGACCGTTCGTCCTAACGAACGTGATCACCGGTTATTCTCAGTTGACGAACGTCCGTTCGTTTAACCGTTCGTCGTTTCCTTTTCGTCGGATTTATTCCGCATTTTTCTGATCGCGATTTCAGATCCGATCTTCGTTCTAGTTTATCTCCCCGCTCGTTTATCGGAATTAGGTGATTCAAGCGCCTGGAGTTTCGTTTCGAAACCGCCATTCCGACTGATCAACTTAAATAAGTTTTTGGTACTGTAAAATTTGACCTAGTTTCAACTTGCTAGAACCGAGTTGTTTCGCCCGCCGTTTGTTTTCCGTTGCTTTGTTCGGTTTTTTTCTCTCTTTGCAACAGGAGTTCTTAAGTTGAACTTTCTGGTTCGATCTCTTGTTCGAGTTTTACCTGTGCATTAGATGAGTACTTATTGTATGCTTGTTGTTTGTCTGTGATAGATTACCCGGAGTGCGCCACCTGTTACTTCGAATCTCTAGGTCTCGCGGATCATCAGCAAGGCAAGTAACACTTTGATCATACCTTTTCTACAACCCAGTTTTATTGCATTAGATCAATCCTCACACATTGCATGGTTAGGATCTAATTAAATTGTGGGATGGGAAGTAGATGAGGTAGTACCTATTACTTGTTTATTATGAAACCTTTGTGAGTTACTTTTATGTTTGCTTATTATGCCATGCTATGCTAGTAGACGTGGATTGGGTGAGTGATATCCATGACAGATGTGAGTTTGTTAATTTTTAATAGTTTACTTAAGGTGGCAACTTAAACACACATCTGGGTCGATTGAGGCACCTGGTTTCTATCAGGACTTTCCTATTTTCTTTTGGACCGCCACCCAGGCTCAAAGGGATCATAAGATCTTTCAGGCTAGAAACTTCCGTGTGCAGCCACAAGCCATTATTGGCTCTGGCATAGTTGTTTAGTCGTGCGAACTCTTACAGGGTAGACTAGCAGATGTAGGGGAAAGTAGGTGTACCGGTCTATCCATCGTAAGGTGCTAGAGCTTCTGAAAGACTGTGTCTCGGTCATCCGTTTCTCAAACACCGTGTAGTGCGAGAAACCCAACGGAGGCGATCGAGTCTTGTGGGGAAAAGTGCGCAAACCTCTGCAGAGTGTAATAAACTAATCATGATTAGCCGTGTCCCCGGTTATGGACATCTTGAGTATCTAGTACTTGAATATCGTGTGAATCTCATCATGTTACTTCTAATTAATATTGTTGGGTTTTAATTGTTCACTTAATTGGGATCGGAATGCTGTCAACCATTCTCGATGTTCAACTACCATGATAGTTAAATAAATTAATTCCTTTGTAGTAGGGAAAAACTGGCTTTACACAAAACTGTAACCATAGAGCTTTCCACCATCCATACATGCATATAGTATAGCTCATTACTGTTCATTACTCTCTATGTGTTACTTTGCCAGCATATTCCATGTGCTGACCCGTTTTCGGGCTGCAACTTTCATGTTGCAGACATTTTAGACAACGAGTAAGGTGCTTTTAGGTCGTTGTTCTATACTCAGTGATGCCGTTGGAGTTGATGGACCCATTTATCTTCCAAGTCTTCCGCTGTTATCGATATTAGATGGCCTTAAGCCATATTTATTGTAATAAGTTCTCTTTTGAGACACCGATGTAATAAGTGTGTGATTGCTACTCTGCTATAAAACCTTCAAAGTACTGTGTGGTGTCAGCATTACTGATCTAGAGATGACACCGGAGCACAGAGACTTGATCCATTCGGGTCGGGTCGCTACAAATAATGATTCCTCCACCTGATAGCTAGGACCCACAGGAAGGGCCTCTGTATTTCGTGAAAAAAGTTCCCCCCGCTGACAGGTCGGACCCACCAGCTATATCTTCGCACGTAAGGAAGTGCCTCCTTATTACGCCCAAAAAAATGAATACCCCCCTGCTAGCTGGGACCCACCATATTATTGGGCTGACTTGAGGGCCTACTAAGTTGACAGGGACAGAGAGCTTTGTCAACTTAGTAAATACTCCATTGACCGTATGATGTCCATCCAACGGACATAGTGCTTCTTCAACCTCTGGTCTTCTTGCTCCAGCCGCCCAAAGCAGCACCGGTCGTGCCGCCTGCTCCTGCCTCCCATGGACGGTTGTGCTACCGCGGAGGCCTCACCACCACCATACTACTCCCACCACTGGCCAGGCCATCCCTCCACTCACCCACACCCCCTATTATTCTGTGGTGACGGCAGCCTCACACCGCACTCGAACCAGTGAACGCTCGTACTCCTCTCCGCGTGGGCATCCACTGTCGCGTCTTGCACGGCTCCGCGTCGTCCCCTTCCTAGGCCTCGCCATCGTCCACCGCCGTGGTGCTCTCGACGCGGCATGGTCAATGTGGTCAACGACCGACTTCCATTGGAAGAGTACTGTACGTGGAGAGGTTGACATCTGGGTCCACGGCAGCCGCAAGGTAGTGCCTCCTTATTACGAGGAAAATAATTATTCCTCCACCTAATAGCCGGGGCCCATCGGACGGGCCACCAGTATTTGGCGAAAAATTCCCCCTGACTGCTGGGACCCACTGGACAGGCCATCGTATTCCGCAAAAAACGTTCCCCCGCTGTCAGCTCAGACCCACCAGAAGTGCCTCCTTATTACACATAAAAAAATGAATACTCCCCCGGCTAGCTGGGACCCACCTTGATGGGAGGCTGACTTATGGGCCTACTAAATTGACAGGGACGAAGGGCTTTGTCAACTTAGTCAATATGAACGATTCTAGCTCCAGTCACCGTACGATGTCCATCCAACGGCAGTAGTGCTTCTTCAACCTCTGGACTTCTTGCTCCAGCCGCCAAAAGCAGCACCGGTCATGCCGCATGCTCCTGCCTCCCGTGGCCAGTTGTGCTGCCGTAGAGGCCTCGCCGCCCCCTACTATTCCCACCGCTGGCCAGGCCCTGCGGCGACGGCAGCCTCACACCGCAACCGAACCAGTGAACCCTCATAGTCCTCTCCGCGCGGGCTTCCACTGCCGCGTCGTCCCCTTCCTAGGCCTCGCCGTCGTCCACCACCGTGGTGCTCTCCGCGCGGCGTGGTCAACATGGTCAAGGAACGACTTCCATCAGAAGAGTACTGTATGTAGAGAGGCTGGCAGCTGGGTCCATGGCCACGGCCCAGTTTTTTTGTGATTTGCCAAGTAAGTCTTTCAAGACGAGGAGAGCTTTCATTCGCCTGGCCGAGAAAATGGCCCATCAATAATGAGGAATGGGTTGTACATTTTTAAAACACATCAAACCGGCAATTAGTTTCAAATATCTTTTTTTCATTTCAAGATTTTAAATTACATTAATTTTTATGCGTGGAGAATTTGTTGGATTTTATATTGACTAGCACATATGCCCGTGCGTTGCGATGGGGAAAATTGATGTTTTGCACAAGAATAATGTCCAACAGCATCGGATTCATTATGAAGAACATGTTGCAACGCAACATTGTCCTTCTACAAAATGAACATAAAAAAATACGTCGCAATTTAGTCATGTTCATATTTTCTTTGCGGGGCGTAATGTGTCCCACTGATTTCATTTAAACACAATCCTTCTTTAATGGCATTTAAGTATGATCCTTTCATTAATTACCATGAAGTCCTCACCCGTTTTAGTCGGGAATCAAATCCTTCCTTTTCTAATTTAGTAGTCCCAACACATTAAGGCCTATAGATCCTTTATTTTAATTATCTTACTTTTTTACCTCAAATCCTTCATGTAAAATTTATTAAGACCACAATCTTTCTAATAGTTATTCCACCGATTAACCCATAATCCTTTCTTTAATTAGCCACATTCGTTTATATATTATATTTAAGCCCACAATCCTTGCTTTATTAGCTCATTCGCTTAATTAGCTCTCCCTAAACATGAGCCTTGGACCTCACCCTTCCCCATCTACAGGAATGAAGGGCGATTTGTGCGAACCCCGGGCTCTCCACCTCGCCGTTGCCGAATCGGCGGCTCCCTCGCCCTCTGCCGGATGCTCCCGCGGCGGGAGGACGGGGGAGGCCTGATTTGCAGCGTGTACGTAGTGTAGGAGTGCCTAGGGAGCCAGCCGGTGGCGTCGTGGAGGCGGCGGTGTGACTGGATCAGCTTTTTGCTGGTGTTGGTCTCCCCTTCGACAGCGAAGTTCCGGTGGAGCTCCGCGGTGGACCAGCCCCTTTCTTTGTGCTCGCTGCTTGATGGAGAGGTCGTGCACAGTTCCCCCGTGCCAGAGATCAAGGGATGGCGATTCCGATGGTTGAAGATCTGGAGAAGGAAGGCGATGTTGAGCGGTGCGACAACGACGACGGCCATGGGTGTAGGTCCTCACGGACCGTTGATCGGAGATTGCCCGTTTTGCCCGGGGGCTGCTTCGATCCAAGGCGTTAGCGAGCAGTGGCGAACGACGCGTCACCGGCTCGTCC
The DNA here is from genome assembly GCA_034509565.1 of Triticum monococcum. Taxonomy (NCBI): domain Eukaryota; kingdom Viridiplantae; phylum Streptophyta; class Magnoliopsida; order Poales; family Poaceae; genus Triticum; species Triticum monococcum. The sequence continues at coordinate 180,981,519 of CM067844.1, forward strand.
ACGGCGCCGGCATAGTCGGGTTGCAGAGGGGCTTGGTTGCAATTTACTTTTCTATGTGGACCTTTCAGTAATTTGGCCATTTTAATATCAACTCCTTTTCTCGCAAAAGAAGTAAATAAATATGATGATTGCCACTCGTATATTTAGAGTGAGTTGGGATTAGTAAATATGAAAGGTGCATAAGTCTTTGGTTGTTACATCTAAGAGATAGACAGGAGGTCTTGTGTTCAATTCCCACAATGTTGATTTATTTTGACCCAATTATTTTTCGTGGTCTCTCTATGAAAGCCCATAAAAGGCCCATCAGCATACAAGTACCTGGCCCAGATCGCTTAACGTGTGTAAACCAAACATAAAGGACTAAACCAAACCAAGAATACCTATTCCCTTTAATAGTAGGTATAGATATACATTTATTTTTAAAATCAGTATGAATGTGAGTCGAAATTTCGAGATTAAAAATAGTTCGGACCGCATCAAAATATGAAAAATTTCGTATAATTTTTTAACCGTTGCCACAATATGGGCTGTAATGCTAACAAAAAGAATATGGGCTCGAAAAAAACCCTTAAGAATTAGCAAATGGGCTATAAATTATTAGAAATAATGGCAGATGGGTTGTATGTTGTTTTCCACAGATTTGAGGCTTTCCTAAAAAAAAGGTTGACGCACAAGCACTGAATGTTGGATGTCCATCCAACGGCCGTCGTGCTTCTTCAATCTCTGCTCTTCCTGCTCCAGCCGCTTAAACAAGCACCGGCGGGACTGCCTTCTCCCTCCTCCTCGCCGCCGGCTGTGCTGCCGCGCAGGCCTCACCGCCCGACCGTACTCCCATCGCTGGCCTAGCCATCCCTCTACTCACCCACACCTGCTGTTATTCTCCGACGACGGCAGACGAACTAGTAAACCCTCGTACAGTCATACTCCCCTCCGCGTGGGAAACAACTGCCGAGTCTTCCCCACCTCTGTGTCGTCCCCTTCCTAGGCCTCGCCGTCATCCACCGCCCTGGTGCTCTCGACGCGGCCTGGTCAACTTGGTCAACGACCGACATGCATCGGTAGTGGACTTTACGTGGAGAGGCCGACAGCTGGGTCCATGGCCGCACGCAAGGAAATGCCTCCTTATTACGCGCAAAATAATGATTCCTCAACCTGACATCAGGAACCCACCAAAAGGGCCTCTGTATTTCGCGAAAAAAACATTACCGCCGTTGACAGCTCGGACCCACCAGCTATATCTTTGCACGCAAGGAAGTGCCTCCTTATTACGCACAAAAAAATGAATACTCCCCCTGTTAGCTGGGACCCAGTATAGTGGCAGGCTGACTTGTGGGCCTACTAACTTGACGGGGACGGAGGGCTTTGTCAACTTAGTCAATATGCACGATTCTAGCTCCAGTGACCGTACGATGTCCATCCAACAGCCGTAGTGCTTCTTCAACCTCTGGTCTTCTTGCTCCAGCCGCCCAAACCAGCGCCGGTCGTTCCTCATGCTCCTGCCTCCCGTGGCCGGCTGTGATGCCGCGGAGGCCTCACCGCCCCCTACTACTCCCACCGCTTGCCAGGCCATCCCTCTACTCACCCACACCCCCTGTTTTTTTGTGGCGACGGCAGCCTCACATCGCAGCGAACCAGTGAACCCTCGTACTCCTCTACGCGTGGGCATCCACTACCGCGTCTTCCCTGGCTCCGCGTCGTCCCCTTCCTAGGCCTCGCCATCGTCCACCACCCAAGTGCTCTCGGCGCAGCGTGGTCAACATGGTCAAGGAACGACTTCCATCGTACGTGGACTGTACGTGGAGAGGCTGACTGCTGGGTCCATGGCCGCAGCAAGGAAGTGCCTCCTTATTACATGCAAAATAATTATTCCTCCACCTAACAGTGGGACACATCGGACGGGCCACCGTATTTCGCCCCCTGACTGCTGGGACCCACCAGCTACATCTTCGCATGCAAGGAAGTGCCTGACAGTCGGGACCCACCTGGTCGAAGCGTACGTAGCGTTGTCATTCTGGTCGCGAACGTGTACGTACATATATATTGGTCGATGTAGAGGCGTGCACGTGTCGTAGTAGAGGTGCACACGTAGCATGTACACGTACGTACAACAGCCAGGGTGGAAGAATGAAAATACGGCCACGTATGCCTACTCACACATACGTACGGCCAAGGCTCGTGTACATGGCTGGGTCGGAACGGAGAAACAGTGTCGTCGTCGTGTTCATGGGGAGACAAAGGAATGCGTCGTGTTCATGGGGAGGCAACGGAATGCATCGTATTCATGGGGAGGCAACGGAATGTGTCGTGTTCATCGGGAGGACTTGGACGGAATAAGCGATGGAAATGAGGCCTGGCGTACCGCAGAACGGAGGAAACGGCATTGTGTTCGACCGGCCACATTTGAAACGGGATCTTGTTCATCGGGAGGGGTCTGGTGTACCGCAAAATGGAGGAAACGGACCTCCTACGGTCGAAACGGGGGTCCTGTTGATCGGGAGGGGTGTGGCGTACCACAAAGCAGACGGAACGGACTTGTGTTGGAGCGCTACGGTCGAAACGGGGGCCTATTCATCGGGAGTGGTGTGGCGTACCGCAAAACGGGACTCCATGGGATACTGTTCATCTCCACCGTCGACCCCCTCTAGCCTCCACGAGCTACAGTTCATCCACCGTCGACCTCCTCCAGCCTCCACCTGCGACTGTTCATCCACGGGCTCATGTTCATCTAGCCTCCACCGCGCGCTACTCCATCGGCTACTTTTCAACCAGCCCTCTCCACGGGCTCCTGTTCAACCACCCCTCCACGGCTACTGTTCATCCTGCCCTCCACCGTCTACTGTTCATCCAGCCCTCCATGGGGTCCTGTTCATCCAGCCCCAACCGGCTCGATCGATCGGGGTCCTGTTCATCCAGAGGCAACACCACGGGGTCCTGTTCATCCACCCCCACTAGGAACTGTTCATCCAACCCCCCCCCCCCCCGCGCAACGCTCACTGTTCATCCAGAGGCAGCATTGATCGGCTTCAGTTAGCAGCAGTAGCGAAGGAATCGCTTGATCGGGTTCAGTTAACAGCCATCGATCGATCGCTCGGGTTCAGTAATGCGTAGCCTGCAGTGCAATCGCTCGGGTTCAGTTAGAGCCCAACGCCTCGCTCGGGTTCAGTTAGAGCCAACGCCTCGCACACACGAGCATACGTGTATGAGAGAAACGCGCAACGCTCGGCCCCTGAGCTCCCACCGTAACTGGGAACTCCCCGAAATTTTCCTCGCCCTCGCTTCTACCATGGTTTTTTCCGTCATGGACAGCCCAAAGAATGTCATGCAGCTGCGTCTCCAGCCCGCCCAGGACGAAAAGCCCATTTTCTGTCATGATTTTTTGTCATAGAAGTAGAAGCCCACCACATCTATGATGATACCGGGTTTTGTCACAGTTATCGTCATAGAAGTGCCATATGTATGACAGGAAAAAAAATCGTTCGTCCCAAAATGTCACGGATGTGTCTTTTTTTGTAGTGTAGAGGCATAACCGCATAGTAGGCATGTCGCAAGAGGGGTAATCTTTACACATCCCATATACTGAATGAGAAAGGGATAAAGAGTTGGCTTACAATCGCCACTTCACACAATACATAAATATAACATTACATCATCCAGAATACAATCAAGGTCCGACTACAAAACCAACATAAATAAACACAACCGCAAATGCATAGATCCCCGATCGCCCAACTGGGATCCTCTACTGATCGTCCGGAAAGGAAACATAGTAACATCTTGAATCCTCGTCGAACTCCCACTTGAGTTCGGTAGCGTCCCCTGCACTGGCATCATCGGCACATGCATCTGGTTTTTCAACTAATCTGTGAGTCACGGGCACTCAGTAATCTCACACCCTCGCGATCAAGACTATTTAACCTTAAGGGTAGGAAAGGGGTGGTGAGGTGGAGCTGCAGCAAGCACTAGCTTATATGGTGGCTAACTTAAGCAAATGAGAGCTAGAAGAGGAGCAAAGCACAGTCGAGAAGCTATAAAGATCAAGAAGTGGTCCTGAAACTACTTACGTTCAAGCATAACACGAGACCGTGTTCTCTTCCCGGACTCCGCCGAAAAGAGACAATCACGGCTGCACACGCGGTTGACTCATTTTAATTAAGGTAAGTGTCAAGTTCTCTACAACCGGATATTAACAAATTCCCATCTGCCCATAACCGTGGGCATGGCTTTCGAAAGATCAAAACCTTGCAGGGGTGTCCCAACTTAGCCCATCACAAGCTCTCACGGTCAATGAAGGATATTCCTTCTAGCGGGAAGACCGGATCAGTCTCGGAATCCCGGTTACAAGACATTTCGACAATGGTAAAACAAGACCAACAAAGCCACCCGATGTGCTGACATATCCCGATAGGAGTCGCACGTATCTCGTTCTCAGGGAAACACCGGATGAGACTAGCTACAACTAATACCAAACCTCGAGTTTCCATGAGGTGGCCCCGCAGGCAGCTCGGTTCGGACCAACACCTAGAGGAGCACTGGCCCGGGGGGCTAAATAAGATGACCCTTGAGACTTCAGAACCCAAGGGAAGGTATATGGTGGTAGGTAGGCAAATGGTAAAACCAAGATCGGGCCTTGCTGGAGGAGTTTTATTCAAAGCGAACTATCAAGGGGTTCCCATAACACCCAACCGTGTAAGGAACGCAAAATCAAGGAACATAACACCGGTACGACAGAAACTAGGGCGGCAAGAGTGGAACAAAACACCAGGCATAAGGCCGAGCCTTTCACCCTTTACCAAGTATATAGGTGCATTAAAGTAAACAAGATATAATAATGATATCCCAACAATAATCATGTTCCAACAAGGAACAAACTCCATCTTCACCTACAACTAGCAACGCTATAAGAGGGGCTGAGCAAAGCGGTAACATAGCCAAACAACGGTTTGCTAAGAAAGGTGGGTTAGAGGCTTGGCATGGAAATATGGGAGGCAAGATAAAGCATGTGGTAGGTATCGCGGCATAGCAATAGAGCGAACAACTAGCAAGCAAAGATAGAAGTGATTTTGAGGGTATGGTCATCTTTCCTGCAAAGTTCTCCGAGTTAACGTAAGCTTGATCCTCGTAAGTGTACTCAACGGGTTCCTTGATCACGTACTCATCTCCCGGCTCTACCCAAGGCAAGCACACAAGCAAAAGACCAACAATCAATCAGGGTGCAATGCGCAAGCAACATGATGCAAAACATAGCATGATATGCGGGATGTTAGATGCAATGCATATGCATGCTCCGAAAGGAAAAGATTGAACTAGGCCTCAACTTAGAAAACCAAGTGTGCCGCTGGAAAGATGAGTTGATTTCGGTCGAAATCGATATAAAGATCACCGGAAACGGATGCACGGTTTGCAAATGGCAAGCAAAACAATAATGGCACAATTCTGCGATTAACATCACGATGCCATCTAGAATGCAACAAGAAACTAAGCTACTGCACTCCAACATAACAACAAAGCACACAACAGTGATCTACTCAAGATGCTTGACAAAAGATGAACACTGAGCTACGGCTAAATCACACAAGAGCAGGTTCAAACAAGCAGGGCAAACGAGCAAAAGTTATCAGCTTCACAGACTTTGTGAAAATACTAACATGTCAGGAATTAACATCAGGAAGCAATGTTTAGAGCAAGATAACAACATGCTATAGGAACAGAACATAGCAATACAAGGCATGGCAGGAATCTATGCAAAGCATAGAACAAAAGTCCCTTACTAACCATAAGCCAAAAAGGATCAGAAGATATGATGGCACCCATGTAAACATAGCAAATTTCGTAAACAGATTCTGACTTAGCAGAAAACTGGACATGGCAAAAACAGAGTTTCGAAGGCATCTTTGCGAGCTCTATTCACTCAACACGAGGCATTGCATGACAAGATAAGCATAGCAATAGCAAGAAGACATGTTTATTAAGCTAACCAAAGCAAGCACAAACTCATAGCATGCACGGATCAACTACAACAACCATGGGAAAATTGATTAACACGTAAACAATCTGCCAGGAACATTTTATAGCAAAAGTAGCGCAATATTAAGTCATGCTAGGGTACTCCATAAATGCACACAGGGGCATGGACGGATAGAGCATAACCATATGTCCAAATCATCCTTACTGAACATACTCAAAAGAAGCATGGATCTCTCTATAGCAACATGAATACATGGCATAAAAATAACAGCAGGGAAATTCTAAGTCCCTGAAATCAGCAATATTGTGAGAGCTAATTTGCATGCATGTGCTAGTCACCACAAAGATCACAAAAATGCATGGCATACACCCCTGTAAAGATGGCATGGCATAGACCAAAACACATGTAGAGCACATGACCATATGCAGCACGCAACAAATGTAGCAAAAATGACAAATGATCATACTCTGCTAAGAATCAACACCTAACATTTTATAGCACTCTTGCATCAACGATTGGGCATCAAGATGGACTCAAACAAGCATGGCACAATGGGACAAAATGAAGAGCACATCCTGATGAACATTTTGATATATCATGCATGCAAAATGGATCTAAGGGTGAGGAGTTATGGCATGATGAACAGGGCATAAATATATTTGCAGGAAAAGACTTAGAGGAGAAAAATAGTCATCCCTTTTAGATCCAGGGTTCCAGCACGCACTCCGAGGTTCCCCAGGATCGGACTCGCCGGAGTAGGCAGGGCCGGCGGCCGGCGTTCGGATCTGGAGAGGAGAAGGGAGCGGGCGGAGCTCGCCGAGCTCCTCGCCGGAGAGGCGCGGACGGTGTCGCAGGGGTGGCGGTGCGGTCGCCGGAGATAGCATCGGGGCGAGGTGGCACCGGGCGAGGCGGCGGCCGGAGTAGCTGCGCGGGTGGCGGGGCGGCGGGGTACGGGCGATCAGCGAGGTGGCGGCGGGCACGCTCGGCCGCGGCGTCCGCGGGCGACGGCGACAGGGTACGGGCCGCGGGGGCTGGATCTGGGCCCCGTAGGCCGGCGGCGAAGTGGGGCGGTGCGGGACACATGGCGCGTGCGGATTGGTGTGGAGCGGTGGCGGGATTTGTCCGGTGGCGGCCGGATGTGTCCGGTGGCACGAGGAGAGGGGAAGCTAGGGTTTGACCGCGAATTTGGAGAGGGGATCACATATTTACACATAGAAGGAGGTGGGAGTGTCCAAATGGAGAGCGGTTTTCGGCCACGCGATCGTGATGGAATGGCCGAGAGGATGGAGGGGTTTTTGATGGGTTATTGGGCCACTTTGGAGGGGTGTTGGGCTGCAACACACACAAGGCCTTTACGGTTCCCTGGTTAACCATTGGAGTATCAAACAGACTCCAAATGGCACGAAACTTGACAGGCGGTCTACCGGTGGTGTACCAAGGCCGCTTGGCAAATCTCGTCCCATTCCGAGACAGTTTAACACCGGCACATGAAAAAAGGCAAAAGGGGGCGCCGGGGGACGTAGGAGTGCCGGATCACAAAATGGACAACGGGGAAAATGCTCGGATGCATGAGCCGAACACGTATGCAAATGCGATGCATATGATGACATGATATGAAATGCAAGACGTGAACAAAATGCAAAACAAAGATAAAACCCAACCACGAAGGAATCTCATAACGTAGAGCCGAAAATGGCAAGAGTTGGAATACAAATATGGTAAGTTACATCTGGGGCGTTACAACACTCCACCACTATGAAAGGATCTCGTCCTGAGATCTAGGAGTGAAAGGACTCCGGATATTCGGAACGGAGGTGGTCCTTGCGTTCCCAGGTGGCTTCTCGGTCGGAATGATGTGACCACTTCACTTTCAGGAATTTGATAGACTTGTTGCGAGTTTTGCGCTCGGTTTCTTCAAGAATAGCAACAGGATGCTCATGATAAGACAGGTCTTCTTGGAGATCAATCTCTTCGAAGTTGATGGTGCAGTCATGTAACACCCTTGATGCGGCTATATCTCCCACGTGTCGAGGCACGACTTAGAGGCATAATCGCATTGAAAGCAATGTCGCAAGTTAGGCAATCTTCACAACATCCCATGTAATATAGATAATAAAAGGGGAGATAACATAGTTGGCTTACACTCGCCACGTCAATGAAGTACATAAATAGCATTACAACATTCAAACACTCATGGCCCGACTACGACGCCAAAATAAAAGATAACCCAACATGCGACACGGTCCCGATCACCCCAACTGGGCACCACTACTGATCATCAGGAAAAGAAACATAGTATCGTTGAGAGTCCTCGTCGAACTCCCACTTGAGATCAAGCGCGCCATCTGGAGCGAAATCATCAGGCCCTGCATCTGGTGTAATAGTAATCTGTGAGCCACAGGGACTCAGCAATCTCGCACTCTCGCGATCAAGACTATTTAAGCTTAATAGGTAAGGCAAGGTAAATATGTGGAGCTGCGGCAAGCGACTAGCATATATGGTGGCTAACCTGTTCGCAAAAGAGAGCGAGAAGAGAGGGCAAAGCGCGAACGAATAACTAAAGAGCAATCCTGCGCAAGCATTACTCCAACACCGTGTCCACTTCCCGGACTCCGCCGAGAAGAGGCCATCACGGTAACTCACATAGTTGATTCATTTTAATTAAGTTAAGGTTCAAGTTATCTACAACCGGACATTAACAAATTCCCATCTGCCCATAACCGCGGGCACGGCTTTTGAAAGTTCAAATCCCTGCAGCGGAGTCCCAAATTAGCCCATGACAAGCTCTCACGGTCAACGAAGGAATAGACCTTCTCCCGAGACATTCCGATCAGGCTCGGTATCCCAGTTCTACAAGACACTTCGACAAGTTAAAACAAATCCAGCAACACCGCCCGAATGTGCCAACAAATCCCGATAGGAGCTGCACATATCTCGTTCTCAGGGCACACTCAGATGAGCTCTCCATACAACTAAAACCAAACCTCGAGTTTCCCCGAGGGGGCGTTGCACAGGACTCTAGTTCGGACCAACACTCAGAGGAGCACTGGCCCGGGGGGGGGGGGGGTTAAAATAAGATGACCCTCGGGCTCCGGAAACCCAAGGGAAAAAGAGGCTAGGTGGCAAATGGTAAAACCAAGGTTGGGCATTGCTGGAAAAGCTTTATTCAAGGCGAACTATCAAGGGGTTCCCATTATAACCCAACCACGTAAGGAACGCGAAATCCGGGAACATAACACCGATATGATGGAAACTAGGGCGGCAAGAGTGGAACAAAACACTAGGCGAGAGGCCGAGCCTTCCACCCTTTACCAAGTATATAGATGCATTAAGATAACAAGATAATATAATGATATCCCAACAAGTAAATAATGTTCCAACAAGGAACGGTCTCCAATCTTCACCAGCAACTAGCAACGCTATAAGAGGGGCTGAGCAAAGCGGTAACATAGCCAATCAATGGTTTGCTAGGACATGGAGGGTTAGAGGTTTGACATGGAAATTTGGGAGGCTTGAAAGCAAGTGGTAGGCATCGTATCATGGTATAGCAAAAGAGCGAGCATCTAGCAAAGCAAAGATAGTAGTGATTTCGAGGGTATGATCATCTTGCCTGCAAAGTTGTCAGAGTTGACTGGATCCTCGCAAGCAAACTCAACGGGCTCCTCGTTAGCGAACTCGTCTCCCTGCTCTATCCAAACAAGACAAACAAGCAACAAGGACACAATCAACCATGTGCAAAGCTCAAACAATATGATGCAAACATGGTATGCTATGCGGGATGCAATTTGTGATGCATATGCAAGATTTGACAAGGAATGCATGAACCTGTCCTCATCTTGGAAAACCAAGTGTGTCACTGGAAAGATGAGATGAAATTGCTTGAAAACGATATAAAGATCACCGGAATCGGAGTTACGGTTTGGAAATGGCAAGCGATTCAAATATGACACCGGTCTGCGATTTACAGCAAGTAGCCATCTAAATGCAACAAGAAGAACATGCTACAACACCCAAACATGGCAACAAAATACATGGCAGGGATCCACTCAAGATGCTTAACAAAAGATGAACACTGAGCTACGGCTAAATCATCCATTAACAGGTTCAAACAAGCATGGCAAAAATGCATTTGGCAAACAGATCTCAGACTTAGTGAAATTAACACTTGTCTGGAATTTCAGATCAGATAGCACTCTTTGGAGCAACAAAACTACATGCTACAGGACCTGAACATGGCAAATTAAAGCATGGCATGAAGCTACTCAAAGAGCTTAACAAAAGTCCCTTAGTGACCTTGAGCCAAAAGGGATCAGAAAATACATTTGCAAGCATGTGAACATGGCAAAAACATAATCAGTTCTTACACTTAGTGAAAACTGGAGCATGCTGAAAACAGATATCAAGTAGGCATGTTTACGAGCTCGATGCACTCACTACAGAGCAAGTCATGACAATATAAGCATGCACCCATCAACAATACACAAAATGCAAGCTATACATGGCAAGAACAATAGCATAGCATACACGGATCAACTACAACATCCTCGGCAAAATTGCTAACAAGTAGACAATCTGCCCAGATTCACGAAATGACAAAAGTAGAGCTCGATTGACTCAAGCTAGGGTGCTCCATAATTGCAAACAAAGACATGGATGGATAGAGCACTACAAGATTAACAAAACATCCTTATTGATCATCCTCAAAAGAGGCACGGATCACTAGGAAACAACATGAACATATGGCCATATGAGATAAACAGCCCAAAGACTTAGTGGAAATGCTAAGTCCCTGAAATCAGCATGAACGAATGCCTCACTTTGCAAGCTTGTGCTAGTCACCACACACATCACAAAAATACATGAGTTACACCTCTGGATAGATGGCAAAACATATAACAAAACACATGAAGAGCTCAGGGGCATATCATGCACACATTAATCATGGCAAAAATGATAAATATCTAATTGGAGCAGCAGATCTGACAAATATCTCAAATAGCATTCTTCCAACAGAATTTCGGGCATCAAGATGAACTCAAATGAAAATGATGCAATGAGATGAAATGATGTACTCTATGAGGCGAACATTTTGATATGCTATATGCCCAAAACGGAGTTACGGGTGCAAAGTTACGACATGATGAACATGGGCATATGGATCTGGGAATCGAGGACTTAGAAAGAAAATCACCACCTCGCGGATTAGGGTTGACCCGGGCATGCAAAACGAGGCGGTGGCGGATCTCGCCAGAGATGACGAAGACGGCGGCCGGCAAGGTCGGGGTTGCCGGATCCGGCCCTCCCGCGGCCGGATCTGGCCGGAGGCGAGACGCGTGGCGCCGGGAGGAGGCGGCGAGTCGGCTGCGAGGGCGCGCGGTGCAGGCCGGCGAGACGGCGGTGAGGTGGCGCGGCGGAGCGGCGAGTCGGTGGCAAGGGCGTGCGGTGGCGGACCGGCGAGGAGGGCGGCGCGCGGGACGCGGGGCGCGGCCCGGTTGGCCGAGTGGAAAGGGCCCGCCCTGGGCCGGGACGGGCCGGCGGTGGCGGTGGTGGCCGGGGCCACGTGGCGCGCGCGGATTGGCGTGGAGACGGCGGCGGACGCGTCCGGCGCCGTCCGGACGTGTCCGGTGGCGGCGGAGATGAACTTTTTAGGGTTTGGACGGGGGAGATACGGAATTTCGAGAGGGTGGTCTATATATAGAGGTAGAGGGAGCTAGGAGTGTCCAAATGAGGTGCGGTTTTCGGCCATGCGATCGTGATCGAACGCTCTAGATGATGGAGAGGGTTTTGGTGGGTTTTGCGCCAAATTGGAGGGCTGTTGGGCTGCAACACACACGAGGCCTTTTCGGTCCCTCGGTTAACCGTTGGAGCACCAAACGAAGTCCAAATGGTACGAAACTTGACAGGAGGTCTACCGGTAGTAAACCAAGGCCGCTTGGAAAGTCTCGATCCAATCCGGAAATGTTTAATCCCCACACACGAAAGAAAGGTAGAAATGACCACCGGAGGAGAACAAAGCGTCGGAATGCAAAACGAACAACAGGGAAAATGCTCGGATGCATGAGATGAACACGTATGCAAATGCAATGCACGTGATGACATAATATGAGATGCATGACAACGACAACAACACATGGAGACAAAGACCCGAACCCGAGAAAATAAAATAACTTAAAGCCGGAAACGGCAAGAGTTGGAGTACAAATTGGGTAAATCATACCCGGGGTGTTACAAGTCAGGAGTCTTGAAACACTTGCGAAGCTGAGACACGTGAAACACGTCGTGCACATTTGCAAAGTTGGATGGAAGCTCAAGTTGATAGGCGAGATCGCCTCTTTTGCCAATGATCTTGAAAGGACCCATGTATCGAGGAGCAAGCTTCCCTTTGATACCGAAGCGACGAGTACCTTTCATTGGACAGACGCGGAGGTAGAAATGGTCTCCGATCTTGAAAGCCAAATCACGGTGCTTGCTATCATAGTAACTCTTCTGACGCGATTGCGCGGCTTTGAGATTTTCACGAATGACCACATTTCTTCAGATTTTGTGATTAATTCATTGCCAAGAAGTTGGCGTTCACCAGTCTCTGAGCAATTAAGAGGGGTACGACATTTTTTGCCATAGAGAATCTCGAATGGGGCCTTGCCCGAACTTGCTTGGAAGCTGTTGTTGTAGGAGAACTCGGCATATGGAAGACAATCTTCCCACTTCGTACCGAAGGAGATGACACAAGCCCTACGCATATCTTCAAGAATTTGATTGAATCGCTCGACTTGTCCACTAGTTTGAGGATGGAAGGCTGTGCTGAAGCGAATGTTGGTGCCCATGGCCTTCTGGAAGGAGTCCCAGAACTTAGACATAAAAATGCTTCCACGATCTGAAGATATCAACTGTTGAATGCCGTGCAAGGAGACAATCCTGGAGGTATATAGCTCTACCAACTGAGCTGATGTGATAGATTCTTTGATAGGAAGAAAATGAGCCACTTTAGTAAGCTTCTTGATGACAACAAAGATAGCATCATTTCCACGTTTGGACTTGGGAAATCCAGTCACGAAGTCCATCTCAATATGGTCAAACTTCCATCCTGGAATGGAAAGAGGTTGGAGGAGACCAGCTGGCCGTTGGTGTTCTGCTTTCACTCTTCTGCAGACATCACGTTCATTCACGAACTGAGCAATTTCTCGCTTCATTCAAGTCCACCAATACGACTGCTTGAGGTCATGGTACATCTTTGTACTTCCAGGATGAATAGATAGGAGGGAATTGTGAGCCTCATTCATAATGACTTTACAAGGATCACCTTTAGGAACAACAATTCGATCCTCGAAGAATAGAGTATCTTTGTCATCAAGGCGATAGCACTTGTACTTGGGTTGGCTCTTGGGAATCCCATTCTTCACCTTCTTCACCATGGCATCAATAAGCTGTGCCTCACGAATTTGATCTTACAAAGTAGGAGAGACTTGGAGGTTGGCAAGAAATCCTTGAGGAACAACTTGGAGATTAAGTTTGCGAAAAGCTTCACAAAGGTCCGGTTGGAAGGGCTTGAGAATTAAACTGTTGCACTAAGCCTTCTGATACGTCTCCAACGTATCTATAATTTTTTATTGCTCCATGCTATATTATCTACTGTTTTGGACTATATTGGGCTTTATTTTCCACATTTTATTATTTTTGGGACTAACCTATTAACCGGAGGCCCAGCCCAGAATTGCTGTTTTTTGCCTATTTCAGTGTTTCGAAGAAACGGAATATCAAACGGAGTCCAAAAGGAATAAAACCTTCGGGAACGTGATTTTCACACCGAACGTGATCCAGGAGACTTGGACCCTGCTCCAAGGAACAAAAGAGGCGGTCACGAGGGTGGGGGCGCCCCCCTAGGGCGCGCCCCATGCCTCGTGGGCCCCTCGGTGCTCCTCCGGCGTACTCCTTCCTCCTATATATACCTACGTACCCCCAAAGGATCAGAACAGGAGCCAAAAACCTAATTCCACCGCCGCAACTTTCTGTATCCACGAGATCCCATCTTGGGGCCTGTTCCGGAGCTCCGCCGGAAGAGGGCCGTCATCACGGAGGGCTTCTACATCATCATAGCCTCTCCGATGAAGTGTGAGTAGTTTACCTTAGACCTTCGGGTCCATAGTTACTAGCTATATGGCTTCTTCTCTCTCTTTGAATCTCAATACAAATTTCTCCCCCTCTCTTGTGGAGATCTATTCGATGTAATCTTCTTTTTGCGGTGTGTTTGTTGAGATCGATGAATTGTGGGTTTATGATCAAGTCTATCTATGAATAATATTTGAATCTTCTCTGAATTCTTTTATGTATGATTGGTTATCTTTGCAAGTCTTTTCGAATTATCCGTTTGGTTTGGCCAACTAGATTGGTAGTTCTTGCCATGGGAGAAGTTCTTAGCTTTGGGTTCCATCTTGCGGTGTCCTTTCCCAGTGAGAGAAGGGGCAGCAAGGCACGTATTGCATCGTTTCCATCGAGGATAACAAGGTGGGGTTTATTTCATATTGCATGAATTTATCTCTCTACATCATGTCATCTTGCTTAAGGCGTTACTCTGTTTTTAACCTAATACACTAGATGCATGCTGGATAGCGGTCGATGAGTGGAGTAATAGTAGTGGATGCAGAATCGTTTTGGTCTACTTGTCACGGACGTGATGCCTATATACATGATCATGCCTAGATATTCTCATAACTATGCTCAATTCTGTCAATTTCTCAACAGTAATTTGTTCACCCACCATAGAATACTTATGCTCTTGAGAGAAGCCACTAGTGAAACCTATGGCCCCCGGGTCTATTCTCATCATATCAATCTCCATCACTTTAATCTTGCTTTGCTTTTTACTTTTCTTTTACTTTTTACTTTGCATCTTTATACCAAAAATACCGAAAATATTATATCTATCAGATCTCACTCTTGTAAGTGACCGTGAAGGGATTGACAACCCCTAATCGCGTCGGTTGCGAGTAGCTATCGTTTTGTGCAGGTACGAGGGACTTGAGCGTGGCCTCCTACTGGATTGATACCTTGGTTCTCAAAAACTGACAGAAATACTTACACTACTCTGCTGCATCATCCCTTCCTCTTCGGGGAAAACCAACGCAAGCTCAAGACGTAGCAAGAAGGATTACTGGCGCCGTTTCCGGGGAGTCTACACAAAAAGTCAACATACCAAGTACCCATCACAATCCCTATCTGTCGCATTACAATATTTTCCATTTTCCTCTCTTTTCCTCTCCCCCCAATTCACCCTTGCCGTTTTATTTGCCCTCTCTCTCTCTCTATCCCCCCTCTTTATTTGCCTCTTTTGCTCGTTTGCTCTTGTTTGCTTGTGTGCTAGTTTGTTTGCTTGTCATCATGACTAGTCTCATATCCTCTCCGTTTTCTCCCGAGAGCGAAGTTCTAAATTTTAAACAAAGGGAGGGAGAAAATCTAAAAGATGCTTGGTATAGAATTTGCAATGCTCAAAATAGATCTACCAGGAAGCAATCTACCTTAGTTCTTCTCCGCAATTTTTATGTATGTATTAATCCTTGGTATAGATATATCCTCGATACCATTACCGGAGGGAACTTCTTGGGTAGCCATACTTTTGATTCTTATAATGCTATGCTAACTTTATTTGGCTCACCACCTCTTTTGGTTAATGGAACCATGTTAACTTTGGAGCATGTTATGCAAAGACTTGAAATTATTGAAAATAAAGTTGCTACTATTGAATCAATTGAAAATCTAGATAAAAATATCCACAATCAAATTACTCAATATGGATCTAAGGTAGGAATGACTTTGAAAAATATTAAGGAAAAAGAACCCATAGTTAATGAGAAAATGAACTAAGGTTCTACTAGAATTGATAAACTTGAGGGTATCATTACAAACTTGGGAACCGCTTTTTCTTCTGTAAAGAATACTCCAAGTCCTCCTACTAAAATTGCCAAGCTTATGTATGTTCCTAAAAATAAGGGTGAATCACCTAAGGAAACTGCGGATCTTAAATCTATAAGTATTCATCCCAATCTCCTTGATATCATTAAGGAACCAATTTCTACATATGAACTTTTTGATCTTCTGCCTAAAAGTTTAATAATCACTAGAAAGAAAGAAATCCCTAATGGAAACAGATGCGTCATCGAAGAATTACCTACCAAAGATGGCAATAAAGTTGCTCACCAACTCTTTATGACTAATGTTGAGTCCATGGATCATACGCACTCTCACCCTTCCACCTTTGCTAGCCTCTCTAATACCGCGCACCTTTCGCCGGTATCATACACCTACCATATACCTTCCTCAAAACAGCCACCACACCTACCTATTATGGCATTTCCATAGCCATTCCGAGATATATTGCCATGCAACTTTCCACCATCTAGTTCATCATGACACATTCATCATTGTCATATTGCATATCCCGGTACACCGCCGGATGCATTCACATAGAGTCATATTTTGTTCTAAGTATAGAGTTGTAATTGTTGAGTTATAAGAAAAATAAAAGTGTGATGATCATCATTATTAAAGCATTGTCCCAGTGAGGAAAGAATGATGGAGACTATGATTCCCCCATAAGTCGGGATGAGACTCTGGACAAAAAATAAAATAAAATAAAAAAATAGGCCAAAGAAGCCCAAATAAAAAGAGGCCATAAAAAAGAAAAGGCCCAAATAAAAAAATAATGAGAGAAAAAGAGAGAAGGGACAATGTTACTATCCTTTTACCACACTTGTGCTTCAAAGTAGCACCATGATCTTCATAGTAGAGAGTCTCTCATGTTATCACTTTCATATACTAGTGGGAATTTTACATTATAGAACTTGGCTTGTATATTCCAATGATGGCTTCCTCAAATTACCCTAGGTCTTCATGAGCAAGCAAGTTGGATGCACACCCACTTAGTTTCTTTTTGAGCTTTCATATACTTATAGCTCTAGTGCATCCGTTGCATGGCAATCCCTACTCACTCACATTGATATCTATTGATGGGCATCTCCATAGCCTGTTGATACGCCTAGTTGATGTGAGACTATCTTCTCCTTTTTGTCTTCTCCACAACCACCATTCTATTCCACCTATAGTGCTATATCCATGGCTCACGCTCATGTATTGCGTGAGGATTGAAAAAGTTTTGAAAAAGTTAGAGTATGAAACAATTGCTTGGCTTGTCATCGGGGTTGTGCATGATTTAAAAATTTTGTGTGGTGAAGATAGAGCATAGCCAGACTATATGATTTTGTAGGGATAACTTTCTTTGGCCATGTTATTTTGAGAAGACATAATTGCTTTGTTAGTATGCTTGAAGTATTATTATTTTTATGTCAATATAAACTTTTGTCTTGAATCTTTCGAATCTGAATATTCATATCACAATTAAGAAGATTTGCATTGAAATTATGCCAAGTAGGACTCCGCATCAAAAATTCTCTTTTTATAATTTACCTACTCGAGGACGAGCAGGAATTAAGCTTGGGGATGCCAGATACGTCTCCAACATATCTATAATTTTTGATTGCTCCATGCTATATTATCTACTATTTTGGACTATATTGGGCTTTATTTTCCACTTTTATATTATTTTTGGGACTAACCTATTAACCGGAGGCCCAGCCCAGAATTGCTGTCTTTTGCCTATTTCAGTGTTTCGAAGAAACGGAATATCAAACGGAGTCCAAACGGAATAAAACCTTCGGGAACGTGATTTTCTCACCAAACGTGATCCAGGAGACTTGGACCCTGCTCCAGGGAACAAAAGAGGCGGTCACGAGGGTGGGGGCGCCCCCCCCTAGGGCGCGCCCCCTACCTCATGGGCCCCTCGGTGCTCCTCCGGCGTACTCCTTCCTCCTATATATACCTACGTACCCCCAAACGATCAGAACAGGAGCCAAAAACCTAATTCCACCGCCGCAACTTTCTGTATCCACGAGATCCCATCGTGGGGCCTGTTCCGGAGCTCCGCCGAAAGAAGGCCATCATCACGGAGGGCTTCTACATCATCATAGCCTCTCCGATGAAGTGTGAGTAGTTTACCTCAGATCTTCCGGTCCATAGTTAGTAGCTAGATGGATTCTTCTCTCTCTTTGAATCTCAATACAAAGTTCTCCCCTCTCTTGTGGAGATCTATTCGATGTAATCTTCTTTTTGCGGTGTGTTTGTTGAGAACGACGAATTGTGGGTTTATGATCAAGTCTATCTATGAATAATATTTGAATCTTATCTGAATTCTTTTATGTATGATTGGTTATCTTTGCAAGTCTCTTCGAATTATCCATTTGGTTTGGCCAACTAGATTGGTGGTTCTTGCCATGGGAGAAGCGCTTAGCTTTGGGTTCGATCTTGCGGTGTCCTTTCCTACTAACAGAAGGGGCAGTAAGGCACGTATTGCATCGTTGCCATCAAGGATAACAAGATGGTGTTTATTTCATATTGCATGAATTTATCTCTCTACATCATGTCATCTTGCTTAAGGCGTTACTCTGTTTTTAACTTAATACTCTAGATGCATGCTGGATAGCGGTCGATGAGTGGAGTAATAGTAGTAGATGCAGAATCGTTTCGGTCTACTTGTCACGGACGTGTGTGACGCCCCCGATTTAATCATACACTAATCATACACGCAAATGTGTACGATCAAGATCAGGGACCCACGGGAAGATATCACAACACAACTCTACAAATAAAATAAGTCATACAAGCAATATATTACAAGCCAGGGGCCTCGAGGGCTCGAATACAAGAGCTCGATCATAGACGAGTCAGCGGAAGCAACAATATCTGAGTACAGACATAAGTTAAACAAGTTGCCATAAGATGGCTAGCACAAACTGGGATACAGATCGAAAGAGGCGCAGGCCTCCTGCCCGGGATCCTCCTAAACTACTCCTGGTCGTCGTCAGCGGGCAGCACGTAGTAGTAGGCACCTCCGGTGTAGTAGGAGTCGTCGTCGACGGTGACGTCTGGCTCCTGAGCTCCAGCATCTGGTCGCGACAACCAGGTAGAAGGGATAGGGGAAAAGAGGGAGAAAGCAACCGTGAGTACTCATCCAAAGTACTCGCAAGCAAGGAGCTACACTACATATGTATGCATTAGTATCAACTGGAATAGGGCTATTATAAGTGGACTGAACTGCAGAAAGCCGGAATATGAGGAGGATAGCTAGTCCTTTCGAAGACTACGCTTCTGGCAGCCTCCGTCTTGCAGCATGTAGAAGAGAGTAGACTGAAGTCCTCCAAGTAGCATCGCATAGCATAATCCTAACCGATGATCCTCCCCTCGTCGCCCTGTGAGAGAGCGATCACTGGTTGTATCTGGCACTTGGAAGGGTGTGTTTTATTAAGTATCCGGTTCTAGTTGTCATAAGGTCAAAGTACAACTCCGGGTCGTCCTTTTACCGAGGGACACGGCTATTCGAATAGATAAACTTCCCTGCAGGGGTGCACCACATACCCCAACACGCTCGATCCCATTTGGCCGGACACACTTTTCTGGGTCATGCCCGGCCTCGGAAGATCAACACGTCGCAGCCCTACCTAGGCACAACAGAGAGGTCAGCAGGCCGGTCTAAATCCTATGGCGCAGGGGTCTGGGCCCATCGCCCTTTGCACACCTGCACGTTGCGTACGCGGCCGGAAGCAGACCTAGCCTAGTGGCTTTCCAGTCCAATCCGGCGCGCGCCACTCAGTCGCTGACGTCACGAAGGCTTCAGCTGATACCACGACGCCAGGATACCCATAACTGGTCCCACGTAGATGGTTAGTGCGTATAGACCAAATGGCCAGACTCAGATCAAATACCCAGATCTCGTTAAGCATGTTAAGTATCCGCGAACGCCGACCAGGGCCAGGCCCACCTCTCTCCTAGGTGGTCGGAACCTGCCCTGTCGCTCCGCCACAAAGTAACAGTCGGGGGCTGTCGGGAACCCAGGCCCACCTCTACCGGGATGGAGCCACCTGCCCCTTCAGCCCCCATCTCCGAACAGTATCACCGGTAATGTAATAGTGTAAAGTATATAGTATATGCCCGTGATCACCTCCCGAAGTGATCACGGCCCAGTAGTATAGCATGGCGGACGGACAAGAGTGTAGGGCCACTGATGGGACACTAGCATCCTATACTAAGCAGTAGGATAGCAGGTAATGGTAACAACAGTAGTAGCAAGGACATGCTATGCATCAGGATAGGAATAACGAAAAGCAGTAACATGCTACACTACTCTAATGCAAGCGGTATAGAGAAGAGTAGGCGATATCTGGTGATCAAAGGGGGGGCTTGCCTGGTTGCTCAGACAAGAATGAGGGGTCGTCAACACCGTAGTCGACCGGGGCATCAACGGCGTCGGTCTCGTAGTCTACCGGAAAGAAGTAACGGAGGGGGAACACAATAAATAACAGAGCAATCAAATCATAACATGACAAACGTGGTGCTAGAGGTGATCTAACGTAGGGATAGGTGATACCGGCGAAGGGGGGGGGGAAACCTCCGGGAAAGTATTCCCGGTGTTTCGCGTTTTCAGACAGATGAACCGGAGGGGGAAAGTTGCGTGTTTGCTATGCTAGGGATGTGTAGCGGACGAACGGACTGCGTATCTGGATTCGTCTCGTCGTTCTGAGCAACTTTCATGTACAAAGTTTTTTTTCATCCAGGTTATGAATTATTTTATATGATTTTACAAAGTTTTTAAATGATTTTCAAAATGTCTAAATTTACTTGTAATTCAAAAATAAATGGGGAAATGCTAGGTGCACCCAGAAGTGCACCAAAGGCTAACATGTTGGCACAGTCAACTGCCAAGTCAGCAATTGACTGGGTCAACATTGACCGGTCAATGGATGAATAGTGATGGTGGGGCCCAGGTGTCATGTAGAGTAGCAAAAATGATTTTGGTTAGTTATTATAATTTCTAGGGGACCCACATGTCATCTATACATAGACTAACCTAACTATTAATTAATCCCAAATTAATTAGACATGGCTGGAAGTTAGTCACGGCCGGCCACACACAGGAAAACACACACGCACACGCACCGAATACATAGCTTGGGGTTACTTTTGTTCCCTGTTAACAGAACAAAGCATTTTACGATTTTCATATGATTTAAGCCAGGCATCGAAAGGATTTGGTCCAGTGGGATAAAATGAAGTTAGTCATGTATATTTTCTACTCATATTATTTTTACTCATGTTAGCACTTGATTAGTTGTTGTTTAGGGGCTGTCCAGAGAGCTAAATAGCATAAAAGTGCAAAAGCTAGCTACTGCTACAGTAACTGAATGTTACTGTAGCAGAGTAGCATCCAACGGTGGCAGTAGTAGTAAGAAGCAACAGAGCAGCAGCGGGCGACGACGAGCGCAGGCAGCGGCGTGGCATGGGCGCGCGTGCGGTGCTGGCAAGGCCGGACGAAGGCGGGCGCGAACAGGGAGCAGTGGCGCGCGGCCGGACGCGGCGAGGGCACGTGGCCACGCACGGGCGGGCACACAAGCGGGGTCGTGGACAGGGACGCGCCAGGCAAGGTGGGGTGCGGGCGGAGGTGGTTACGGGGGCGGCAACGCGGGCAGATGCGAGCGCACGTCGGCAGGAGCAACAGCGAGCGGGGCGAGGTCAAGGCGCAGGGCGCGTGTGAGATCAGAATCAGCGACAACGACGGCCAGCGGCGACGCCCAATAGAATCGATCTCAGAGGGCACGTGTGGACAAACAAGAAGGGGAAGGAGATGCGCAAGCTCACTTTGATGCGGAGGAAGAGCTCGACGGAGGCGGGGAAGCAGAAGTGGCAGCGGATCGACGACGGTGATCCGCGGAGCCGGAGGTGGAAGATGAAGGCGTTGGCGTCGATGCGGTGCTCGCGAGCTCGATCCGATGATGTAGGGGCTCCGAGGTCGAATCCGTTCACGTAGTCGACGTAGTCGACGACGATGAAGCAGTTGGTCACGTTCTCAGGCGCTGGAGAGCTTGGTGTGCACGAGGGCGACGAAATTCATGGCGACGACGGCTCATCTTCTTGCGGGAGAGATAGAAGCGGCACAAGGTGGGGAGATGGGGGGCTAGCTAGGGTTTCAGCCGGGGGGAGGGGGTTCGCGGGGTCTTTGTAGGCGTCCAGCGGAGGTGCCGGATGGCCGCCACGCACGGCATAGCCGGCGGATGGCTGCCACAAACCCCTCCCGTGAACAGGAGGTAGTGGATGGCTACGGGGTGGGTTGGGCCATGTACTGTAGACCTAGAGCCCGGCCACACGTACGTAGGTTTCCTTCTCGTTTTCTTTTCAGTTTTGCCTTTTTTTTGTTTCTTTTAATTAGCTTCCGTTTTACATTTAAAACTTGAACCAAATGACTTTTTTTTAAAGTGGAGCCTTGACATATAAATACTATGCAATAGTCTGCACTGCCACAAAAGGTTTAGTCCCCAAATAATTTAGTTTGATATTTTAATAATTAGTAAAGGCATTTAAATAATTATGTCTGCTACTATTTTATTTTTATTAAAGCATTTAAACACTTCATAATAATCTGGTTTCTCCAAGATAATTACTTATGCAATATTTGGCACAACACGAACATTTTAGTTTTAATTTTTGAAAACTTTACCGTCCGACGTAAATTCAAATTTGAATTCAAATCGGTTTTGAACTAACGTGAGATTAACAACAGTAACCGTGGTGACGTGGCACCATTAGCAGAGGTTTACTATAGCTTGATTATCCGGGCGTCACAATTCTCCTCCACTACAGGAAATCTCGTCCCGAGATTTAAGAGGGGAGTAAGGGGGAAAAGTTTGATAATGAATCTAGCGAATCTTTTCGGTCTTGGTTGCTCTTCTCGAAGAGGTCGATCCATTACATTGACGTCTTCATTTCTCTGCTTCAGGTCATCATGGTGATGTCGTCCTTTTCTCGGGAATTCCAACGTACTTATGAATAGGTAAGGGGCATTTCGGAAGAACGGGCCTCTATAGTATTGCTTATTTGGTAGATAACATCAGCGAAGGTGGCGGAAGGTAACTCTCGAATTGAAACCTTAGAAAATATCGAGAGCGAAGTAAGGAGGTATCATGAATAGTTTCGGGCGGATAGGCAATCGTTCATTGCGTGAAATAGAGTGTGAAAGGTTTCAGAGCAATGGGACCAAGTATTGTGTGTGATGCCAGAATAGATCAAAAGGCAGGTGGTCCGTGAATACCTACAAAGTCAAGCGCGAGGAATAACTTTGATAACAGGGTGTATAGGAGAGTCAGGTTTCGATCCTGTGGAACTGTGGGTTATGGGCCCACCATGTGGGTTTAAAGTATGAAGGGCGAGGACATCTTGCACGATCATGTGAGCAAGGCATGTCAGAGGATAGCCTATCAGTTACGTCGGCAACAACATCGGTACCAAGGGCGAGGGACGAAGAGAACCATTTTCCCGCTCGTTGAACGAGGCGGACCAATAGGCAAAGTTCTCGTCCACCGGTGGTTACCGGGATGCTATCAACAATGGTAACAGGGTCTTACTGACAGAGTTGTACGCTGAGGAGCTTATAAAAGCAGTGACGTATTACTGCTTAGATCATATAAACCTCAAGAAGGTTAAACAGAACAATGGAAAGGAAGAATGTGATTCTTAGATTAAACAGAAGAATGGAAAGGAAAATGTGATTAAACACATATTTCAGGGTATATCCTTCCCATGAACAAGCAGAGTATGATATCCAAGACCGGATAGAAGGTAGAAAACTCTTTTAGGTAGGAGAGACAAATTTCATGACATTACCCATACAACGGTGTTTGGGTAATTTCAACAAGAAACATTTAGCATGGTGCTTCAAATGTTCTTATTTAAAATCGGAGTACCATAGACATGCTTCGAGATAGCGCTGACATGGTCAACAGGTGAAAATCAGACTTTGGAAACAAAAAGGATCCATTAGGAATAACTTGTAGAATAAGTCTTACAGTTTCCTCATGGAAGAATGGATAACATTGCTAAAAAGGGAACTATAACAATAGGGCCTCCGGCCAGGTGGGCTAGGTATGATACCACCTTACTGGGTCGTCTAAAGACCAACGTTATAACTCTTGGAAATAAGTTCCAACCATCATATCTGACCGAGATTCAGATTTGATTGGTGTCAGGATACCTCAGACTCGGGATGCCTGAGAAGAAAAGGTGCAACACAATTTGACGAGATGACATTGTGAGATTCTCAGAAGTGATCTATGTAAGTGAGCTCTGAAACAAGAGGTCATCAGTAAACCAAGGAGAGGATGAGGAGGTGGCTGATAGGCTCAGCAACAAATCATCGAGATTTCCAAAGGATTGATTTCCACAATTATGTGAACAAGGAAATATCATTTGTCGGATCAAATGTCATAATGATGTATGCTTGAGGGAAACATACACAACTGAACAATGATAGAAGGGTGCACCCAGGAATCTGGACTAGGTAGCACGATCAATGTTTGAATGATGATTCAATAATCAATAGACTTAGAATGAAACTGTAGACCAATAACTTCAAGCAATAGGGTTGCTAGAAGTTTAGAATTTACACATCACAGACCATTTATCAGTATTCCAGTTAGAAACAACACGGAGACCAAGAAATGAACGCAAAAGGCGAGAGATATTACTATATCAAGAATTCTCAAGAGGTGGTAAAATTACCACGACATTCTTGACATAAAAGGTGGTAACATTCCAAGGTAAAGAAGAACAAATGCTGGATAGCAAGGATATCAAGGTATAACTCAAAACACGAATAAGTTTGTGTTGAACGGAAGGCAATAAAGTGGTCGGTGATAACACAAACTATTGAGGGGCGATGATGGTATTTCTCATCAAGAATTCGATATATATCTTGGAAGAGCTCAGGATGTTGATGATGACCACGACACATTTGTCGAGAAATTTCATGAAGATGTAATCGGTTGGCGATGACATCAAGTCAAATGTTGACGCAGCAAAAGTCGAATAATACTTGAAGAAGAACTCATAAGAAGTTATGCAGTTCCGTGATAATCTCGAGATACCAGAGGGGGTAATACTCGACGACAAATCAAAGTAGAGGTTGGACTGGGGTATTACCCTGCAGAAGACAAGTGCTTAAACTTGCACGAGAAATGGTATTTAAAGGAGAACATGGTCGGAACCACGATTGCAAAAGGCCAGATCCTAGATATAAGATGAACTTATACCAAAGGAGTAATTAATTTAAGAGAAGCTTTAATGATAAGATCTACATCGTGTCCATGGGCATGAACGCAAGGTTCAAGGTCGACTCCCACTTCTTCAATGTATAACCTTCCATTCACTTTTCGCTTTGATAAAGGCCTTAGTGTTGAAAGTTTTACCTGGTGAAATACCAGATGAGTATGACTTGTGAAAACTTCCGAGTTCACACATATAAAGGAAGGCATCGGATCAACCCGTTAGGGTATCGTGGAAACATATACCACATTCTTCAAGAGTAGATATCACCAGCTCGAAAGCAGAGCATGGTTGGCAAAAGGAGAGGATACAATTTACCAAAGGCATTATGTATCGGAGAAAGAACTCACAAGGTGATTAATTATGAAGGACACTGTCGGATTATTATGGCGATCCACAATGGAGCTGATGTGAGTATCGACACCTAATCAGAGGGAGAAAGAATGCAAATGCATCGGTTTATAGAACATCTGAATAATTCAACGTTTAAATAGAAAAGGAATTATGTTTTTCAAATCAAGGGATCGGGAGCAAATGCTCTGATTAGGGATGGATAAGTAGAATAGCCTTAGGGGTACAAGCGACGGCATTTGGATTTGTTGAGAACCAGCTCATGTTTAAAATGACGTCTGAGCCGGAATGATAATTTAAAAGGATCAACTGATGATTGCGTGCATTCGCACTCATGTTGAATCAATAGGATCAAAAAGACGATGCCTAAGGATACTAACGAATATTGCCAGACATATGGAAAGCATCCATAATGCAAGTAGGCAAGTATTGCAGAGCAATAAGCTTGTAAGGATTTTTGGAGGATCGAATAGTATTTCGAAGACCATTGTGAAACACAT
Organism: Triticum monococcum; assembly: GCA_034509565.1. NCBI lineage: Eukaryota > Viridiplantae > Streptophyta > Magnoliopsida > Poales > Poaceae > Triticum > Triticum monococcum. The sequence continues at coordinate 181,007,529 of CM067844.1, forward strand.
GAACAACTGGGGATGAGTGGATACTCGACAAGTGCGAGGATTTAATTGAAGGGGTATTCATGTGGCAAGGAACTGCTAGGCAGTAGGCACAAAGTATTCTCGGAACAATAGAGAGAATTTTGGGGCATCTTGTAATAACAAGATCAATGAGGAATGATTATATGAATAGCACATTTACGTAGTTACCCATAGAGGTTTATCGATAGAAGGGAATTGCAAAAGCAACAGGCACAAGGTCTCGACAGAATATCGGAGAGTATCTTCGAAATCTTCTAGTGCAGCCGGCGATCATCTCGATTGAAAGGGCTCTCCGGGAGAAAGTATTTTCGAGAACCTAAGTTAGATTTTCAGTAAATTCATTAAACCCGAATAGGAGAGAGTTCAGAGTCCCAGAGCATAGACGAGGAATAAAAGATCCTAATACCACCCAATGGCGACGTGGGCCCATAGGCCACACAGCCATGTTAGTAAAAGGTTTTGCAATGACTAGACTCAACTTCGGCCAAGGAGTTGGAAAGGGGATTCCTACAGGCAGTCGGCTCTGATACCAACTTGTGACGCCCCCGATTTAATCATACACTAATCATACACGCAAACGTGTACGATCAAGATCAGGGACCCACGGGAAGATATCACAACACAACTCTACAAATAAAATAAGTCATACAAGCAATATATTACAACCCAGGGGCCTCGAGGGCTCGAATACAAGAGCTCGATCATAGACGAGTCAGCGGAAGCAACAATATCTGAGTACAGACATAAGTTAAACAAGTTGCCATAAGATGGCTAGCACAAACTGGGATACAGATCGAAAGAGGCGCAGGCCTCCTGCCTGGGATCCTCCTAAACTACTCCTGGTCGTCGTCAGCGGGCAGCACGTAGTAGTAGGCACCTCCGGTGTAGTAGGAGTCGTCGCCGACGGTGACGTCTGGCTCCTGAGCTCCAACATCTGGTCGCGACAACCAGGTAGAAGGGATAGGGGAAAAGAGGGAGAAAGCAACCGTGAGTACTCATCCAAAGTACTCGCAAGCAAGGAGCTACACTACATATGTATGCATTAGTATCAACTGGAATGGGGCTATTATAAGTGGACTAAACTGCAGAAAGCCGGAATATGAGGAGGATAGCTAGTCCTTTCGAAGACTACGCTTCTGGCAGCCTCCGTCTTGCAGCATGTAGAAGAGAGTAGACTGAAGTCCTCCAAGTAGCATCGCATAGCATAATCCTAACCGATGATCCTCCCCTTGTCGCCCTGTGAGAGAGCGATCACCGGATGTATCTGGCACTTGGAAGGGTGTGTTTTATTAAGTATCCGGTTCTAGTTGTCATAAGGTCAAAGTACAACTCCGGGTCGTCCTTTTACCGAGGGACACGGCTATTCGAATAGATAAACTTCCCTGCAGGGGTGCACCACATACCCCAACACGCTCGATCCCATTTGGCCGGACACACTTTTCTGGGTCATGCCCGGCCTCGGAAGATCAACACGTCGCAGCCCTACCTAGGCACAACAGAGAGGTCAGCACGCCGGTCTAAATCCTATGGCGCAGGGGTCTGGGCCCATCGCCCTTTGCACACCTGCACGTTGCGTACGCGGCCGGAAGCAGACCTAGCCTAGTGGCTTTCCAGTCCAATCCGGCGCGCGCCACTCAGTCGCTGACGTCACGAAGGCTTCGGCTGATACCACGACGCCAGGATACCCATAACTGGTCCCACGTAGATGGTTAGTGCGTATAGACCAAATGGCCAGACTCAGATCAAATACCCAGATCTCGTTAAGCATGTTAAGTATCCGCGAACGCCGACCAGGGCCAGGCCCACCTCTCTCCTAGGTGGTCGGAACCTGCCCTGTCGCTCCGCCACAAAGTAATAGTCGGGGGCTGTCGGGAACCCAGGCCCACCTCTACCGGGATGGAGCCACCTGCCCCTTCAGCCCCCATCTCCGAACAGTATCACCGGTAATGTAATAGTGTAAAGTATATAGTATATGCCCGTGATCACCTCCCGAAGTGATCACGGCCCAGTAGTATAGCATGGCGGACGGACAAGAGTGTAGGGCCACTGATGGGACACTAGCATCCTATACTAAGCAGTAGGATAGCAGGTAATGGTAACAACAGTAGTAGCAAGGACATGCTATGCATCAGGATAGGAATAACGAAAAGCAGTAACATGCTACACTACTCTAATGCAAGCGGTATAGAGAAGAGTAGGCGATATCTGGTGATCAAAGGGGGGGCTTGCCTGGTTGCTCAGACAAGAATGAGGGGTCGTCAACACCGTAGTCGACCGGGGCATCAACGGCGTCGGTCTCGTAGTCTACCGGAAAGAACTAACGGAGGGGGAACACAATAAATAACAGAGCAATCAAATCATAACATGACAAACGTGGTGCTAGAGGTGATCTAACGTAGGGATAGGTGATACCGGCGAAGGGGGGGAAACCTCCGGGAAAGTATTCCCGGTGTTTCGCGTTTTCAGACAGATGAACCGGAGGGGGAAATTTGCGTGTTTGCTATGCTAGGGATGTGTAGCGGACGAACGGACTGCGTATCTGGATTCGTCTCGTCGTTCTGAGCAACTTTCATGTACAAAGTTTTTTTTCATCCAGGTTATGAATTATTTTATATGATTTTACAAAGTTTTTAAATGATTTTCAAAATGTCTAAATTTACTTGTAATTCAAAAATAAATGGGGAAATGCTAGGTGCACCCATAAGTGCACCAAAGGCTAACATGTTGGCACAGTCAACTGCCAAGTCAGCAATTGACCGGGTCAACATTGACCGGTCAATGGATGAATAGTGATGGTGGGGCCCAGGTGTCATGTAGAGTAGCAAAAATGATTTTGGTTAGTTATTATAATTTCTAGGGGACCCACATGTCATCTATACATAGACTAACCTAACTATTAATTAATCCCAAATTAATTAGACATGGCTGGAAGTTAGTCACGGCCGGCCACACACAGGAAAACACACACGCACACGCACCGAATACATAGCTTGGGGTTACTTTTGTTCCCTGTTAACAGAACAAAGCATTTTACGATTTTCATATGATTTAATCCAGGCATCAAAAGGATTTGGTCCAGTGGGATAAAATGAAGTTAGTCATGTATATTTTCTACTCATACTATTTTTACTCATGTTAGCACTTGATTAGTTGTTGTTTAGGGGCTGTCCAGAGAGCTAAATAGCATAAAAGTGCAAAAGCTAGCTACTGCTACAGTAACTGAATGTTACTGTAGCAGAGTAGCATCCAACGGTGGCAGTAGTAGTAAGAAGCAACAGAGCAGCAGCGGGCGACGACGAGCGCAGGCAGCGGCGTGGCATGGGCGCGCGTGCGGTGCTGGCAAGGCCGGACGAAGGCGGGCGCGAACAGGGAGCAGTGGCGCACGGCCGGATGCGGCGAGGGCACGTGGCCACGCACGGGCGGGCACACAAGCGGGGTCGTGGACAGGGACGCGCCAGGCAAGGTGGGGTGCGGGCGGAGGTGGTTACGGGGGCGGCAACGCGGGCAGATGCGAGCGCACGTCGGCAGGAGCAACAATGAGCGGGGCGAGGTCAGGGCGCAGGGCGCGTGTGAGATCAGAATCAGCGACAACGACGGCCAGCGGCGACGCCCAATAGAATCGATCTCAGAGGGCACGTGTGGACAAACAAGAAGGGGAAGGAGATGCGCAAGCTCACTTTGATGCGGAGGAAGAGCTCGACGGAGGCGGGGAAGCAGCAGTGGCAGCGGATCGACGACGGTGATCCGCGGAGCCGGAGGTGGAAGATGAAGGCGTTGGCGTCGATGCGGTGCTCGCGAGCTCGATCCGATGATGCAGGGGCTCCGAGGTCGAATCCGTTCACGTAGTCGACGTAGTCGACGACGATGAAGCAGTTGGTCACGTTCTCAGGCGCTGGAGAGCTGGGTGTGCACGAGGGCGACGAAATTCATGGCGACGACGGCTCATCTTCTTGCGGGAGAGATAGAAGCGGCACAAGGTGGGGAGATGGGGGGCTAGCTAGGGTTTCAGCCGGGGGGAGGGGGTTCGCGGGGTCTTTGTAGGCGTCCAGCGGAGGTGCCGGATGGCCGCCACGCACGGCATAGCCGGCGGATGGCTGCCACAAACCCCTCCCGTGAACAGGAGGTAGTGGATGGCTACGGGGTGGGTTGGGCCATGTACTGTAGACCTAGAGCCCGGCCACACGTACGTAGGTTTCCTTCTCGTTTTCTTTTCAGTTTTGCCTTTTTTTTGTTTCTTTTAATTAGCTTCCGTTTTACATTTAAAACTTGAACCAAATGACTTTTTTTTAAAGTGGAGCCTTGACATATAAATACTATGCAATAGTCTGCACTGCCACAAAAGGTTTAGTCCCCAAATAATTTAGTTTGATATTTTAATAATTAGTAAAGGCATTTAAATAATTATGTTTGCTACTATTTTATTTTTATTAAAGCATTTAAACACTTCATAATAATCTGGTTTCTCCAAGATAATTACTTATGCAATATTTGGCACAACACGAACATTTTAGTTTTAATTTTTGAAAACTTTACCGTCCGACGTAAATTCAAATTTGAATTCAAATCGGTTTTGAACTAACGTGAGATTAACAACAGTAACCGTGGTGACGTGGCACCATTAGCAGAGGTTTACTGTAGCTTGATTATCCGGGCGTCACAACGTGATGCCTATATACATGATCATGCCTAGATATTCTCATAACTATGCTCAATTTTGTCAATTGCTCAACAGTAATTTGTTCACCCACCGTAGAATACTTATGCTCTTGAGAGAAGCCACTAGTGAAACCTATGGCACCCGGGTCTATTCTCATCATATCAATCTCCATCACTTTAATCTTGCTTTACTTTTACTTTTTACTTTGCATCTTTATACCAAAAATACCCAAAATATTATATCTATCACACTACTGGAATCAGGGAATTTGCCGTCTGCCAATTCTTTGCCGTCAGCAAGCGGACGGCAAAGAAGGTCTTTGCCATCAGCTACCAAGAAGCTGATGGCAAACAAATGGCAGACGGCAAAGAATGTCTTTGCCATCTGCCATTTCTTTGCCGTCCGCTGGCTGACGGCAAATTATCTTTGCCATCCGCTGGCTGACGGCAAAGAGGAAGGTGGCACCCACTAACGAAAAAACTAACGGCCACTTTCTTTGCCGTCTGCTAGCGGACGGCAAAGAGCCTGAAAGCAGACGGCAAAGAAAATAACCTAACGTATCTAACGGCCGCCCCCGGCACACACCCACCCATGACCCACACAGCCTCGGTCCCCACCTACGATGCACACACGCCCAACCCACGCGCACACACACCCACGTTGGATCCCATCTCTCTCGTCTTCCTCGATCCCCTTTCTCCACCCCACGCCGCCGCCAGATTTCGGCGATCCCCGCCGTTCGCCACCGCCCAGCTCTCCTCCCCGAGGTCACCTCTCCCCGCTCACCATCTCCACCGACCGGTTTCTCTCCTCGCCCAGGCACTGGTGGTGGTGCACCGCAAGGAGGCCCCAGCGGCATTGAGCTGCTGTTGCTATGGGCACAGCGACGTGCTAGGGAGGAGCGACGCCGGGATGCTGCTCGGATGGGACACGAGAGGCGGATGGAGACCAAGGTGGTTGGAGCGGAGTCGGCGGCGGCCGGGGGTGGCGTCGTCGATTTCCCACTGGATCCGGTCTGCAGGTGCCCCCCTCCCCCGCCCCTGCCCTTGCCCCCTCGATTCCCCTCTGGCAATAACCTCTGTAATCTCAAATCTTCGCCTAGCTTGCCGATATTCCGGTCGTCGCACGCCACCGTCATGACGATAGGATCGAGGTGGCGTGAAGGATGGGTGGTAGTGCGAGAAATTCATAGGTGGCTGCACATGACAGCTGCGATGGCCACAGGGGCGAGGAAGTAGAGACAGCGGCCCTGCATAGTCCGGCGAGTCGGCGGTCAAGCCCGATCCAAAGACTCCATGCTGGATAAGGAGGTATGGTCCCAGCAATTCCCTAGCGGAGGATATATATTGTTTTTTGATTTGTGTGTGGGAGCAAAATTTGTGCGTTAGTGGCCCTGTGTATATTGCATGAATGCTGACAAACCTCATATTCCATCACATTCATGTTAATTTTCTGGCAATCCCAAGAGATGGAAATACAAAACTCCTCAATATACTCATGAGAAACAGAATCGATTCGACCTGAGGTAAGAATGTAAGATACGGGCTTTGGGTTTTCGGTAAGAAATTTTGTAAGGCAACTCCAGGACCAACAGAACTGATGGTATATATAGTGAAATACATCTACTAATCAAAACTACCTATCACATGTCTCGATTCATGCATGCTAACCACCAGCACACTGGATCAGTAACATGTTTCCTAATTTCTTGATCACTAGCTCAGCCTTGGTCTCAAGTATATAGCATCAACTGAGACATGACCAAGTTTTAGTCGACCGAGACTTAGCAAGACTAATAAAACGATTATGTCGCCTTCTCTAATGCTTTTATTTATTTTACTTACAGTATTTCTACTTTCCTTGTTTTCTTACAAGCTGTTTTTTCTTTTTGACTCTGATGAATCCCCCAGGCCATTTTCAAGGACCCACTCAGGAGGGGTGACAACCTCCTTGTAACTCCTCGCTACTTTTTATCTTCCATGCTTCTTTTAAACTTTTTATGCACCAAAGATGCTGGATGCCATAAAGTAGGAAAAGTAAGATGCAGATGGGTCTTTGAAAAAAAATCACAAGAAAACATTGTTTCTGGGCACTGCTAAATTTTAAAAATAAAAACTGAATTTTGTGGCTTAAATTTAAAAATGAAAACTGAATTTTGTAGTTGTTTGATGTGCTTGGACATATGTGTGATCTGGTGGACAAAATAACCAGATGTTTGCGCCCTGTTGTGTAAACACCCTAAAATTCCACTAGCTGACCTACTTGGCTCATAATTAATTGCTTATGAGACTGTCTCTTTAGAGAAACAACTTGGCCTGTCAGACAACTGTTTGACTAACACAAATCTTAAATACTTGAACTGAGAAAAAAAAGGTTCAGCTAAATCAGAGGCCAAGTTTCTACTATATTTGGCGCAAAGTCGTTGGTTTGTTGATCTTTTCCTATTTATTACTCCCTTGTAGGTTATGTGCGACTGATACACACCACAAGGTGTTCCAATCCCCATCAACAAGAGGCACAATGCTGCCAAGATCTTCAACACCCCGAAGGTTGCAGCTGAGGAGACATGGTACGAATACCTCCGTCGATATTCCAAGTTTTTTGTTGTTGCGGTGTTTCATATAAAAGTTGTAGTAGTGCTCTTGTGTCTTAACACACATGCACATGTGAGAACATAATAAGTTGTACAATATAGATTAGTACCACACCGCACTCACTTTGCATCAGATGGAAATGAGTTAGGAAGATAAGAGTAAAATTGATGTCCCTGGAATTACTGATTTATTTAGCAGATACAGACAGAAAACGGTACCAAAAATGGGTTAAAGGACCACAAAATTTGGCGGTTTCCACATTTGTATCCTTATCTGCTTACGGTTAGAGCATTGATTATGCTTATCTCTGAACCCAAACAGGTATGGAATTGAGCAGGAGTACACTCTCCTCTAGAAGGATGTGAACTGGCCCGTTGGCTGGCCCATTGGTGGTCCTCAGGCAAGAAAACTCTCAGCATGCTCTCCAGCTTTCCATGTGTTAAACTTACATAAAAACTGAACATTGCATTTCACCAAGTGAAATGCTACATTTCTACTCCTAACCCATTCTCTATTTCATAGTGTTTTTGTTATGCAGGTTGGAAGAAAAGAAGAAGATCCAGAGAAGATCTTAGTAATTAGATATTATTTAGGAAAATAGATATTTAGTTTTAGGTCATTTCTTGTAATTTCAGATATGGAGTGCTTGTCTTTAGTTTTGCTTTGACTTTGTGAAACTTGCTACCTACAGATGAAACTGTGTAATATTGATGAAACTATGTATATGTATAGATATTTAGTTTTTGTTCATGTGTGTGTGTGTGTGCGCGCGCGTGCGTGCATATGTGTGTGTGATTTTCTATGAAAATGAGTTGATATAAGAAAAAACAGAATTAAATGGGGCAATATACGCTCTTTGCCGTCTGCCAGCAGATGGCAAAATGGCAAAGCCTCTTTGCCATCTGCTGGTAGACGGCAAAGAGCCAGTCTTTGCCATTTGCTGGCAGACGGCAAAGGCCGGACAAATTTTGCCATCAGCGGCGGACGGCAAAGGCTGCCGTTAGCCACCTAACGGACTAATAGTGTAATTATTGCCGTCTGCTTTCTTTGCCGTCAGCTGCTGATGGCAAAGGCCCCTTTGCCGTCAGCCGCAGAAAGCAGACGACAAAGTAGCTCTTTGCCGTACCTTACTTTGCCGTCCCCTTTTGCCGTCCGCGGCCGACAGCAAAGACCTTTGCCATCCGCCATCCATGCCTTTGCCGTCTGCCGTGGCAGATGGCAAAGTAGCTGATTCCTGTAGTGTCAGATCTCACTCTCATAAGTGACCGTGAAGGGATTGACAACCCCTAATCGCGTTGGTTGCGAGTAGCTATCATTTTGTGTAGGTACGAGGGACTTGAGCGTGGCCTCCTACTGGATTGATACCTTGGTTCTCAAAAACTGAGGGAAATACTTACGCTACTCTGCTGCATCATCCCTTCCTCTTCGGGGAAAACCAATGCAAGGTCAAGACGTAGCACCTTCCTGCTCAAAGCGTCAGCAATGACATTGGCCTTGCCTGGAGTATATTCAATACTCGGATTATACTCTTGAATCATTTCGACCCAATGAGTCTGCCTGAGGTTGAGGTTGGGCTGAGTGAAGATGTACTGGAGGCTCTTATGATCAGTGAAGATGTCCACTTTCCTTCCCAACAAGAGATGTCTCCATGTTAAAAGAGCATGGACAACTGCCGCCAACTCGAGGTCATGAGTGGGGTAGTTATTTTCGTTGGGCTTCACCTGGCAAGAGGTATATGCCACAACTTTCTTCTCTTGCATTAACACAGCAACGAGACCTTGCAGGGAAGCATCACAGAAAACTTCGAATGGTTTGGATTCATCAGGAGGAGTCAGAACTGGAGCTGTGACTAGCTTCTCTTTGTGGGTGTTGAAAGCGATGTCACATTCAGGCGTCCAGACATACTTCACATGCTTCCGGAGGAGGTTGGAAAGAGGCTTTGCAATCTTAGAGAAATTCTCAACGAATCTTCGACAATAGCTTGCAAGCCCAAGGAAACTTCAGAGCTACATCACATTCTGAGGCGGTTCCCAATTCACAATTGCAGACACCTCAGGATTAACAGTTATGCCCTTGGCGGAGAAGATATGCCCAAGGTAGAGAACCTCATCGAGCGAAAACTCACACTTTGAAAACTTCGCATAGAATTGATGTTCTCTAAGTTTGTCCAGCACCAATCTCAAATGCTTGGCATGATCCTCCTTGTTCTTGGAAAAGACCAAGATGTTATCGAGATACACCAAGACGAAATCATTTGTGTAAGGGTTGAAGATGAAGTTCATCATGCAAGAGAATGTTGGAGGAGCATTGACAAGGCCGAAAGACATGACAGTATATTCATAAGAACAATAGCTTGTTCTGAATGCTGTCTTGGGGATATCTTGTTCACGAATGCGAATCTGATGATAACCCATATGAAGGTCAAGCTTGGAGAATACTTAAGCACCTTTGAGTTGCTCAGAAAGCTCATTGATGTTGGGAAGTGGGTACTTGTTCTTAATTGTCTTCTTGTTCAATGGGCGGTAGTCGACACAAATTCAGTCCGTGCCATCCTTCTTCTGGACAAAAAGAACACCACAACCCCATGGAGATGAACTCGGTTTGATCAGACCCAGACGCTCTTGTTCATCAAGCTGTTTCTTCAATTCCTTCAAATCCTTTGGTCCAAGCTTGTAAGGATGTTTGCAGACAGGTTCCGTGCCAGGATCAAGATCGATGACGAATTTAACTGGCCGGTGAGGAGGCATTCCTGGAAGCTCTTCTAGAAAGACGTCTTGATATTCACAAACGACTGGAATCTGAGAGATGGCATTCAACTCACCCTTCTCATTGAGAGAAAACAGCCGAATGGTTTCATCCCGAGTGCCATAGATGATCACTTCCTCAGAAGAGTGTGTCAATTGAATTTCTCTGGCAGCACAATCAAGCATAGCCTTGTGCTTAGAAAGCCAGTCCATGCCGAGAATTAGATCATTATCTAAGTCACCAAGAACAATTGGAGAAGCCAGAAATTTGTAGTCACCCATTTCGATACCGACATAAGGAACCATCATGCTAGAACTCAAACGCTTAGCTGGAGAAACAACTTGCAATGCTTTAGGTAATGCCTTAGTGTCAAAGTTGTGCTCCGATGCAAATGGGAATGACATGAAAGAATGTGATGCACCAGTATCAAATAAGACTTTAGCAGGAATGCAGTTAACTGGAAGGTTACCCATGATCACTTCTGAAGAGTCCTCTGCCTGAGCTGCGTTCATCATGTTGACCTTGGCATGCTTGGGATTATGCTTGACCACTGCATTGCTGGCAGATCTCACAGGAGGAGGAGGCTGAAGGCGCCTTTGGTTGAAGCATTTGTTTGCATAGTGCCCCTTCTGCTGACACTTGTTGCAAGTAACCTCTTAGAGCGGGCAGTGATACGGAGCGCTTGACCTTGGAGCATGAGATGGAGCTTTGTTCTGATAGCCTGGGTTGGGTGGGTGGGAAGATCCATTGCCACCTTTACTCTTTTGCTAATAAGGCTGACGGAACAGAGGAGGAGGAGGCAACCAGAACTTTTGCTGCTTAGTTGCCACTTGAGTTGAAGAAGACAATGGAGTTGCATCCCTGACTCTCTTCTTAGAAGCATCGCACTTGAGTTGAGCAGCCTCTTGCTTTAGTGCCATGTTGTAGAACGCATCATACTCAGTCGGCTCAAAAAGCATGAGAGCTAGTTGCAGATCTTCTCCGAGGCCACCTCTGAATTGATAAATCATGCTCTTCTCATCAGGGATGTCTTGTTTGGCGAAGCGAGCGAGCCTCTGAAACAGAATGTTGTATTGGTAAACAGACATGATGCCTTGCTTGAGATTGCGGAACTCCTCGCGCTTACTCTCAGCAACACTTTGAGGAATGTGGTGAGCTTTGAAGTCTCGGCGGAAATCATCCCAGGTAATCACACGACCTCCTCTGGAATCTTTGTATTGTTGATACCACTCAGCAGCTTGGTCTTTGAGTTGGAACAAAGCAAACTTGACAAAGTCCTCAGGCCTGACGTTGCTACTCTCAAAATGTTTGTAGATATCCATGAGCCAATCGTCAGCGTTTGTGGCCTCGACACAGTTACTGAAGGACATCGGCTGGTTTGCGAGGAACTGGTTGAGGGTAGCAAACTGAGCTTGATTGTTGCATTGGCCATGATTTCCTTGGTTGCGCTCTTGCAAGGGTTGCAAAAGCATCTGCGTGTTGCCGTTTGTGGCGGCCATGACAGCTTGCCATGCCTCCGGAGGTGGAGGTGGTGGCGGAGGTTCTGGATTCTAACGCATTGGAGGAGCCATCCTGAAGAGGTTGACATCCGTTAGCATCTTGATAGACATATATTCAAGCTGAATCAATGGATCAAAATTGCAACATATAGCCTTAACATTCAAACAAGAATGAACGAATGAATTCCAAAGTAAATCATCAGACTTCCATAAATTGAGAAGCCACTTAGATAGAGATAGAAGAATAAAGCAACAAGGTACAGATATGAACAAATAATTGGTATGGATTACCCAATCACAAACCAAATATCTGCGGGAAGAAATACTAGAGCTACATGAATTCTCACCTATGAAACTCCCGAAACTTTCTGGTTATGCAATCAGGTGTTGGGGATACAGGGGAAGCATAATATCTCACCCAAAACTAGCAAATCCTACATCCAGCTATATCCATCCTTCAACACATAACCAAGAAAACCTTCAGAAATCATTTACCTCAACCTTCAAAAAGCATCTGTTATACGAGTTATGGCAATACTCCCGAACTCCCTCCCCAGTACTGGGTGGCGTCGAGGTTATCTCAACAACAACTGCATAAAGGAGATTTTCGATGTCGGCGAACTCACGTATTCCAGAACTGCAACGATAAAATTGTGACGACAACACCTCGGAGCTCAACTCCCCGGGACACTGCCACAACCCCTAAATGTCAGGAGGCATGAAGAACAATGTTCTCGTCACAAAACCATCGAAACGATTCCAAGATACCCGCGTGATCCTAAAAAAAATTCATGAAATTTGAGAAGAGAAAAGTCAAAACTCTACGTTAGGAGGCCTCACCCGAGCGACGAAGGGACTGAGGAGTAAAAAGAATCCTACTCTCTGATATATATAATCCTATAAGACTCAAAACATTTTTCTAGACTCAACAACATCAACGATTCGATCGAGCAGGGGGCTCCTAAGTCGGGGAAGGCTCTGAATACCAACATGTAACACCCACGATGTGGCATCTCCCACGTGTTGGAGCACGACTCAGAGGCATAACCGCATAATAGGCATGTCACAAGAGGGGTAATCTTTACACATCCCATGTACTGAATAAGAAAGGGATAAAGAGTTGGCTTACAATCGCCACTTCACACAATACATAAATATAGCATTACATCATCCAGAATACAATCAAGGTCCGACAACGGACCCAACAAAAATAAAGACAACCTCAAATGCATAGATCCCCGATCGCCCCAACTGGGCTCCTCTACTGATCGTCCGGAAAGGAAACATAGTAACGTCCTGAATCCTCGTCGAACTCCCACTTGAGTTTGGTAGCGTCCCCTGCACTGGCATCATCGGCACCTGCATCTGGTTTTTGAAGTAATCTGTGAGTCACGGGGACTCAGCAATCTCACACCCTCGCGATCAAGACTATTGAATCTTAAGGGTAGGAAAGGGGTAGCGAGGTGGAGCTGCAGCAAGCACTAGCATATATGGTGGCTAACTTACGCAAATGAGAGCGAGAAGAGGAGCAAAGCACGGTCGAGAAGCTATAAAGATCAAGAAGTGATCCGGAAACTACTTATATTCAAGCATAACACGAGACCGTGTTCTCTTCCCAGACTCCACCGAAAAGAGACCATCACGGCTACACACGCGCTTGATTCATTTTAATTAGGGTAAGTGTCAAGTTCTCTACAACCGGATATTAATAAATTCCCATCTGCCCATAACCGCGGGCACGGCTTTTGAAAGATCAAAACCCTGCAGGGGTGTCCGAACTTAGCCCATCACAAGCTCTCACGGTCAATGAAGGATATTCCTTCTAGCGGGAAGACCCGATCAATCTTGGAATCCCGGTTACAAGACATTTCGACATTGGTAAAACAAGACCAGCAAAGCCACCCGATGTGCCGACAAATCTCGATAGGAGTCGCACGTATCTCGTTCTCAGGGCAACACCGGATGAGACTAGCTACGAGTAAAACCAAACCTCGAGTTTCCCCGAGGTGGCCCCGTAGGCAGCTCGGTTTGGACCAACACTTAGAGGACCACTGGCCCGGGGGGTTTAAAATAAGATGACCCTTGAGTCTACAGAACCCAAGGGAAGGTATATGGTGGTAGGTAGGCAAATGGTAAAACCAAGGTCGGGCCTTGCTGGAGGAGTTTTATTCAAAGCAAACTGTCAAGGGGTTCCCATAACACCCAACCGCGTAAGGAACGCAAAATCAAGGAACATAACACCAGTATGACGGAAACTAGGGCGGCAAGAGTGGAAAAAAACACCAGGCATAAGGCCGAGCCTTCCACCCTTTACCAAGTATATAGGTGCATTAAGTAAACAAGATATAATAATGATATCCCAACAATAATCATGTTCCAACAAGGAACAAACTCCATCTTCACCTGCAACTAGCAACGCTATAAGAGGGGCTGAGCAAAGCGGTAACATAGACAAACAACGGTTTGCTAGGAAAGGTGGGTTAGAGGCTTGGCATGGTAATATGGGAGGCAAGATAAAGCATGTGGTGGGTATCGTGGCATAGCAATAGAGCGAACAACTAGCAAGCAAAGATAGAAGTGATTTCGAGGGTATGGTCATCTTGCCTGCAAAGTTCACCGAGTTGACGTAAGCTTGATCCTCGTAAGCGTACTCAATGGGTTCCTCGATCACGTACTCGTCTCCCAGCTCTACCCAAGGCATGCACACAAGCAAAAGACCAACAATCAATCACGGTGCAATGCGCAAGCAACATGATGCAAAACATGGCATGATATGCGGGATGTTATATGCAATGCATATGCATGCTCCGGAAGGAAAAGATTGAACCAGGCCTCAACTTGGCAAAGCAAGTGTCCACTGGAAAGATGAGTTGATTTCGGTTGAAATCGATATATAGATCACCGGAAACGGATGCATGGTTTGCAAATGGCAAGCAAAACAATAATGGCACAATTCTACGATTAACAGCATGACGCCATATAGAATGCAACAAGAAACTAAGCTACTGCACTCCAACATAACAACAAAGCACACGGCAGTGATCTACTCGAGATGCTTGACAAAAGATGAACACTGAGCTACGGCTAAATCACACAAGAGCGGGTTCAAACAAGCATGGCAAAAGAGCAAAAGATATCAGCTTCACAGACTTGGGAAAATACTAACATGTCAGGAATTAACATCAGGAAGCAATGTTTACAGAAAGATAACAACATGCTACAGGAACAGAACATAGAAATACAAGGCATGACATGAATCTACTAAAAGCATAGAACAGAAGACACTTACTTACCATAAGCCAAAAAGGATCAGAAGATATGATGGCACCCATGTAAACATAGCAAGTTCCGTTAACAGATTCAGACTTAGCAGAAAACTGGACATGGCAAAAACAGAGTTACGAAGGCATCTTTGCGAGCTTGATTCACTCAACACAAGGCATTGCATGACAGATAAGCGTAGAAATAGCAAGAAGACATGTTCATGAATCTAACCAAAGCAAGAACAAGCTCATATCATGCATGTATCAACTACAACAACCTTGGCAAAATTGATTAACACGTAAACAATCTGCCAGGAACATTTTATAGCAAAAGTAGCGCAAGATTAAGTCATTGTAGGGTACTCCATAAATGCAAACATGGGCATGGTTGGATAGATAATAACCATATGTCCAAATCATCCTTACTGAACATACCCAAAAGAAGCATGGTTCTCTCTTTAGCAACATGAATACATGGCATAAAAATAACAGCAGGGAAATGATAGTGAAATTCTAAGTCCCTAAAATCAGCAATATTGCGAGAGCTACATTGGATGCATGTGATAGTCACCACAAAGATCACAAAAATAAATGGAATACACCCCTGTAAAGATGGCATGGCATAGACCAAAAGACATGTAGAGCACATGACCATATGCAGCACACAACAAATGTAGCAAAAATGACAAATGCTCATACTCTGCTAAGAATCATGGGACGCCCCCGATTTGACCGTACACTAATCATACACGCAAACCTGTACGATCAAGATCAGGGACTCATGGGAAGATATCACAACACAACTCTACAAATTAAATAAGTCATACAAGCATCATATTACAAGCCAGGGGCCTCGAGGGCTCGAATACAAGAGCTCGATCATAGATGAGTCAGCAGAAGCAACAATATCTGAGTACAGACATGAGTTAAACAAGTTGCCATAAGATGGCTAGCACAAACTGGGATACACATCAAAAGAGACGCAGGCCTCCTGCCTGGGATCCTCCTAAACTACTCCTGGTCGTCATCAGCGGACAACATGTAGTAGGCACCTCCCGAGTAGTAGTAGTAGTCATCGTCGAAGGTGGCATCTGGCTCCTGGGCTCCAACATCTGGTTGCGACAACCAGGTAGAAGGGATAGGGGGAAAGAGGGAGAAAGCAACCGTGAGTACTCATCCAAAGTACTCGCAAGCAAGGAGTTACACTACATATGTATGCATTGGTATCAACTGGAATAAGGCTATTATATGTGGACTGAACTGCAGAAAGCCGGGATAAGGGGGATAGCTAGTCCTTTCGAAGACTACGCTTCTGGCAGCCTCCGTCTTGCAGCCTGTAGAAGAGAGTAGACTGAAGTCCTCCAAGCATCATCACATAGCATAATCCTAACCGATGATCCTCCCCTCGTCGCCCTGTGAGAGAGCATTCACCGGTTGTATCTGGCACTTAGAAGGGTGTGTTTTATTAAGTATCCGGTTCTAGTTGTCATAAGGTCAAGGTACAACTCCAAGTTGTCCAATTACCGAAGATCACGGCTATTCGAATAGATTAACTTTCCTGCAGGGGTGCACCACATTCCCCAACACGCTTGATCCCATTTTGCCGGACACACTTTTCGGGGTAATGCCCGGCTGCGGAAGATCAACACGTCGCAGCCCCACCTAGGCACAACAGAGCAGTCAGTACGCCGGTCTAAACCTAAGCGCACAGGGGTCTGGGCCCATCGCCCATAGCACACCTGCACGTTGCGAATGCGGCCGGAAGCAGAACTAGCCCCCTTAATACAAGAGCAGGCTTATATTCCAATCCGGCACGCGCCGCTCAGTCGCTGACGTCATGAAGGCTTCGGCTGATACCACGACACCGGGATGCCCACAACTACTCCCGCGTAGATGGTTAGTGCGTATAGACCAAATGGCCAGACTCAGATCAAATACCCAGATGTCATTAAGCGTGTTAAGTATCCGTGCACGCCGACCAGGGCTAGGCCACCTCTCTCCTAGGTGGTCTCAACCTGCCCTGTCGCTCCGCCACAAAGTAACAGTCGGGGGCCATCGGGAACCCAGGCCCACCACTACCTGGATGGAGCCACCTGCCCCTTCAACCCCCATCTCCAAACAGTTTCTCCGGTAACGTAACAGTGTAAAGTATATAGTATATGCCCGTGATCACCTCCCGAGTGATCAAGACCCAGTAGTATAGCATGGAAGACGGACAAGAGTGTAGGGCCACTGATGGAACACTAGCATCCTATACTAAGCAGTAGGATAGCAGGTAATGGTAACAACAGTAGTAGCAAGGACAGACTATGCATCAGGATAGGAATAACGGAAAGCAGTAACATGCTACACTACTCTAATGCAAGCAGTATAGAGAAGAGTAGACGATATCTGGTGATCAAAGGGGGGGCTTGCCTGGTTGCTCTGGCAAGAGAGAGGGCCCGTCAACTCTGTAGTCGTACTGGGTAGCAGCGGCGTCGGTCTCGATGTCTAGCGACAGAAGTGGGGGGAAGAAACAATAAATATAATGCAAACAAAAGCATGATGATGCATGACATGCCAAAGCGTGATGCTAGGTGTGCCCTAACGCGGTACGAGGTGGTATCGGTGAAGGGGGAAAACATCCGGGAGAGTATTCCCCGTGTTTCGCGTTTTCGGACAGATGAACCGGAGGGGAAAGTTGCATGCTCGCTATGCTAGGGATGCGTGGCGGATGAACGGGTTGCGTATCCGGATTCGTCTCGTCGTTCTAAGCAACTTTCATGTACAAAGTATTTTCATCCGAGTTACGGATTATTTCATATTAATCTTTAAAGTTTTAATGCATTTTTAGAATTAACAGAATTAATTTAATTTGAAAATGCAATTATGACGTCAACATGACATCTGTGTGATGTCAGTAGGCCCACAGGTTGACTAGGTCAACCCTGGCAGGTGGGACCCGTTCGTCATTGACCCAAACTAACTAAACATGAGTTAGTTTTATTAGTAGCAGATTGATTAGGTTTAATTACTTAAATAAACATATTGCCTAAGTTAATTAATTATCTAATTAATCGATTGATCTTTATTTTTTATTATATATATATTTTTTGTAATTTTGTTTTTTTATAAAAATGTTCTCGTGTGGGGCCCCCTGTCATTTGCCTGCAGCTAAACTAAATAGCAATTAGCTCCTAAGCTAATTTTGCATGGACCGGCTAGTGGTGGCTGCACATACACGCACACCACACGTATTTGGACATGGCCATGGCCATTAGCAGCGGCAGTAGAAGGGATCAGCAGCGGCAAGTAGGAGGAGCTAGCAGCTAGGGGCGGCGTTTAGGAGCAGCAACAACAGCAAGAGCACCAGTAGTGAGCAGCAGCAAGCGGCGGTAGGCAGAGCAACTAGCAGCGGCAGCAGAACAGCACTGGGAGGCGGCAGCAGAGATGCACGTGAGAGGCAGCGGGCGTGCCGAGCGCGGCCAGCGAGTGCGGCGCACGGCCAGGGCGTGGCCTGGAGAGGCCGGGAGCAGCAGCTGCAGCGCAACAGCAGCGGTAGGTAGCATCGAGCGGGACGGCGACCGGAGCATGGGTCAGGCGCGCATGGAGCTATGAATCGCTTTCGAGCGGCTCAAGAGGCTAGGCAGACTCGCTGGAGCACTATGCGTGCGACGGGAAGCACGACTAGGTGAGGAAAGCTTGGCAGCAAGGGCCTCGACGGCCATGGCGGACGGCGGAGCTCGGTGCTCATGGGCTTTGGTGGTACGTCATGAAATCGACGGGAAAACAAAGGGGAAATTGAGGGGAGCTCACAACGAGCCTGTAGAGGTGCTAAATGGGCTCGGGGAGGGCTCGACAATGTCGAAATCGAAGACAAACACCGGCGGTGGTCCGAGGTAAACGGAGCTCGATCCCGATGATGTAGGGGGTCCCGGCTTGAGCTCGTGGTCGATGAGGATGTAGCGGTCACTGGCGGAGCTTCTGGACGCCTCGGCGGGCATGAGGACAACGGAGAGCGCGTGGGCGACGACGAGGTCCGGCCGCGTCGGGGGGCGTTCCCCTTCCCGATCCAGAACGGGATCGAGAGGTCAGGGAGAGACGTGGGAGAGTGGGGGGGAGTGGGGTCTCGTTGGGTTAGGGTTTCGGGGAGTGGGTCGTATGTGTGGGCCGGGGGTGGGCCGACCGGCTGGGCTAAAGCCCAGTTGGCACGAGGCGGAGTTTCACTTCTTCTATTTAGTCATTTCCTTTTCTTATTTTTCTTTATAGTTCTTGTTTAATTGTTTTCTTTTAGTGTTAATTTGTTTAGTTTATAAAGTATAAAAATAGTTCACAATATAGCACTAATCATTATGCTACTGCCTCATTAACTTTTGGGCAACTAAATGAATAGTTTGTTATTTTACAAAATACAAAAGGCATTTATTTGATTGTTTTACCTACTGTTTTAATTACTTTACTGAATTTAAACCTTGTATAAAAATGTGGTTTCATCACCACAATTACCTATGCATTATATGTCATCTCACGAACATTTGTTTTAATTTTTTTAAAACTTTTGTTGTTTGCATGTATTTTAAATTTGAGTTTGGATCATTTTTGAACCATCGTGAGATTACCAGCAGTAATCGTAGTGACGTGGCATCATTAGTAGAGAATTAATGTAGCTTAATTATCCGGGCGTCACAATTCTCCTCCACTACAAGAAATCTCGTCCCGAGATTTAAGAGGGAGAGTAAAGGGGAAGGGATTTGGATACGAAATTCTAACGAGTCTTCTCAGTCTTAGTTTCTCTTCTCGAAGAGGTAGCTCAATAACGCTGATGTCTTCATACTTCAGCTTGAGGTCATCATGATGACGCCGGCATCCTTTCTTTGGGAACTCCATCGTACTTAAAAAAGGATAAGGAGGTAGCTCTACAACGATAGAATGTTATAAAGAAAATCAACTGGGGGGTATCCCAAGAATGAACACAGGAGTATCTCTCGAGTCAAACAAATGAAACACCTCGAGAGCAAATAAAGAAGGTACCATAAAAAGTTTCAAGCGGATAGACAATCGTCGTTGCCTGAAACATGCGTAAAAGGGGTTCAGAGCAACAAGAATTAGTTTTGAGTCTGATACCAGAATTAACGATTTCTCGGAAGGTGGCTCGTGTATTACCTACGAGGGCACGCGTGAGGAGTATCTTTGGGAACAAGGGGTGTACAGGAGAGTCAGGTTTCGATCCTGTGGAACTGTGGGTTATGGGCCCACCATGTGGTCGAAAGTAGGAAGGGGGGTAATGTCTCGCACGATCATGTAAGCAGACATGTCAGAGGATAACCTGTCAGTTATGTCGGCAACAACAACAGTACCAAGGCCGAGGGACGAAGAGAACCATTTTCCTGCTCGTTGAACGAGGCGGACCAATAGGCAAAGTTCTCGTCCATCGGCGGTTACCGGAATGTTATCAACAATAGTAACAGGGTCTTGCTGACAGAACTGTACACCGAGGGGTTTACATAAGTAGGAGAATATTACTGCTTAGATCATATAGATCACAAGAAAGGTTAAACAGCCCAATGGAAAGGAAAATGTGATCATCATATTAAACAACAATGGAGAGGAGCACATATTTCAGGGGTATAACCTTCCCAAGGACAAGCAGAGCATGACATCCATGACAGTATATAATGTAGAAAACCCTTTAGGTAAGGGGAGAAAAATTTCATGATATTATCCATACAACAGTGTTTGGATAGTTGAGCAAGAAACAATTAGCATTGGGCTTCAAATGTTCCTTTGAAGAACGGAGTACCATAGACGTGCTTCGAGATAGCATTAACATGGTCAACAGGTGAAAATCAGACTTTGGAAACAAAAAGTATCCATCAGGAACAACTTGTAGATTAGGTCTTACCATTTTTCATGGAAGAATAGATAACCTTGCTAAAAAGGAAAACTATAACATTAGGTCCTCCGACCAGGTGGGCTAGGCATGATATCACCTTACTGGGTTATATTGATACCAATGTTATAACTCTTGGAAATATGTCCCAACCATCATATCTGACCGAGATTCAGATCCGTTTGGTGTCAGGATACCTCAGACATTAGGATGCCTGAGAAGAGAAGGTGCAACACAATTCGACGAGATGACACTGTGAGAATCTCGGAAATGATCTATGGAAGCGAGTTCCGAAGAAAGAGTTCTTCATTAAACCAAGGAGAGGATGAGGGGTGGCTGATGAACTAAACGGCAATTCATCGAGATTTCCAAAAGATGGATTTCCATAATCATGTGAACAAAGAGTTAACATTTGTCAGATCAAACAATATAATGAGGTATGCTCGAGGAAAACATACTCAATTAAACATTGGTGGAAAGCTGCACCCAAAATATGGGCTTAGGTAGCCTGATCAATGTTGGAACGGTGATTCGATAACCAATATTCTAAGACTGAAAGGTCGACCATTAACTTCAAAGCAATATGGTTGCTAGAAGTACAGAATCCAAGCAACAGCGTTCACCTGTTGGTATCCCAGTTAGAATCAACACGGGAACCAAGAAAGAATGATGATGGTGAGGAGTATCGCTATACCAAGAATTCTCAAGAGGTGGAGCAATCCTCACAACATACTTGTCATCAAGGACATTGATACTTCAAGGTAGAACATCATAAAAGCTAGATAGCAAGTTGCATCCATAACATGGACAAGTTTGTGTTGGGGGAAGGCAAGAAAGTGGTCGATGATAACACAAATCATCGAGGGCAAGGATGGCACTTCTCATTATGAATTCGATTGATATCCTGGAAGAGCTCAAGATGTTGGTGCTGATCACGACACATTTGTCGAGAGATTTCATGAAGATGTAACCTATCGGCGATGACATCAAGTCAAAGGAATTATGAAGCAAAAGGTTATCGGAACCATGGGTACGACACAAACTCAAAATCAAGCTTGTTGTTCAAGGTGAAAGATATGACGAGAAAGATCGACGTAAGCTTAGCTCATCATCGAAAGTTGTGTTCCGGGAAGGACCAGGTAGCGCAGTTAAAATTTAGCACGATAATGATATAGCCAACCGGGCTAGGAATGACTTGAAGGATTATTAAACTCATAAGCAATAAAAATTACTTATAGTTATTGAATCGGAGTACAGACTCGATTCACAGTCGGTGTCCTTGAGTGTCTAACAACTCAGAACCCGGGGAAATTTTGGAATCAGTGAGAAATAATACTTGAAGAATAACTCATAAGAAGTTATGCAGTTCCGCAATAATCTCGAGATACCAGAGGGGGTAATACTAGATGACGGACCAAAGTAGAGGTTGGACTGGGGTATTGCTCTGCAGAAGACAAGTGCTTAAACTTGCACGAGAAATGGTATTTAAAGGAGAACATGGTCGGAATCCACGAAGGATCGAACCATGGATACAAGATGAACTTATAACAAGGGGTAATTATTTTTACGAGCAGCTTCCATGACAAGTTATACATCGTGTCCCTGGGCATGAACGCAAGGTTCAAGGTCGACTCCCACTTCTTCAATGTATAACCTTCCATTCACTTTTCGCTTTGATAAAGGCCTTAGTGTTGAAAGTTTTACCTGGTGAAATACCAGATGAGTATGACTCGTGAAAACTTCCGAGTTCACACATATAAAGGAAGGCATCGGATCAACCCGTTAGGGTATCGTGGAAACATATACCACAATCTTCAAGAGTAGATATCACCAGCTCGAAAGCAGAGCATGGTTGGCAAAAGGAGAGGATACAATTTACCAAAGGCATTATGTATCGGAGAAAGAACTCACAAGGTGATTAATTATGAAGGACACTGTCGGATAATAATCCAACAGTGGATATGGCGATCCACAATGGAGCTGATGTGAGTATCAATACCCAATCAGAGGAAGAAAGAATGCAAATGCATCGATTTATAGAACATTTGAATAATTCAACATCTAAATAGCAAAGTAATTATGATTTTCAAATCAACGGATCAGGAGCAAAAGCTCTGATCAAGGATGGATAAGTCAACTAGACTTAGGGGTAAGATCGATGGCAATCTGATTGGCCAAGAACCAGCTCATGTTCGAAAGACGTCTGAGCCGGAAGATAATTTATAAGGATCAACTGATGATTGCGTGCATTCACACACATATAGAATCAACGGACTTAAAATGATAGTGACAAAGGATGCCAATAGGATTACTAGACTTATTGGATTAACCAAAATGTAAGCAAGCAAGAATTTCAAGAGAAATAGGCTCCTAAGGATTTTTGGAAGATCGAAAGGTATTTCGAAGTCCTTTGCGGAACACATGAACAACTGGGAATGAGCGGATACTCGATAAGTGCGAGGATTTATCCGTAGAGGTATTCATGTGGGTAATGAATTGCAAGGCAGTAGGCACAAAGTATTCTCGGAGCAATAGAGAGAAATTTTTAGGTATCTTGTAATAACAAGATCAATGGGATTGAAAGGACAAGTGTATGTAGTTATCCATAATAATATAACAGTGGTAGGGAATTTGCAAAGGCGATGGGCACAAGTGTCTTAAGAGAACAACGGAGATTATCTTTGGAATCTTCTGGTGAAGCAGTCGATCATCTGTAATGAAGGGGCTCTCCGGCAGGAAATGGTAACGAGAACCTAGAGTTAGATTTTAGCAAAATCATTTAACCCGAATAGAAGAGAGATCAGAGTCCCAGAGTATAGGTCGAGGAATAAGAGGTCCTAATACCACCCAATGGCGACGTGGACCCGTAAGGCACACAGCCATGTTAGTAAATGTTTTTGAAATGTCTAGACTCAACTTCGGCCAAGGAGTGTGACAGGGGGATTCCTACAGGCAGTCGGCTCTGATACCAACTTGTGACACCCCCGATTTGACCATACACTAATCATACACGCAAACGTGTACGATCAAGATCAGGGACTCACGGGAAGATATCACAACACAACTCTACAAATAAAATAAGTCATACAAGCATCATATTACAAGCCAGGGGCCTCGAGGGCTCGAATACAAGAGCTCGATCATAGACTAGTCAGCGGAAGCAACAATATCCGAGTACAGACATAAGTGAAACAAGTTGCCATAAGATGGCTAGCACAAGTTGGGATACATATCGAAAGAGACGCATGCCTCCTGCCTGGGATCCTCCTAAACTACTCCTGGTCGTCATCAGTGGACAGCACGTAGTAGGCACCTCCCGAGTAGTAGTAGTCGTCGTCGAAGGTGGCGTCTGGCTCCTGGGCTCCAACATCTGGTTGCGACAACCAGGTAGAAGGGATAGGGGGAAAAGAGGGAGAAAGCAACCGTGAGTACTCATCCAAAGTACTCGCAAGCAAGGAGCTACACTACATATGTATGCATTGGTATCAACTGGAATAAGGCTATTATATGTGGACTGAACTGCAGAAAGCCGGGATAAGGGGGGATAGCTAGTCCTTTCGAGAACTACGCTTCTGGCAGCCTCCGTCTTGCAGCGTGTAGAAGAGAGTAGACTGAAGTCCTCCAAGCATCATCACATAGCATAATCCTAACCGATGATCCTCCCCTCGTCGCCCTGTGAGAGAGCGATCACCGGTTGTATCTGGCACTTGGAAGGGTGTGTTTTATTAAGTATCCGGTTCTAGTTGTCATAAGGTCAAGGTACAACTCCAAGTCATCCTATTATCGAAGATCGCGGCTATTCGAATAGCTTAACTTCCCTGCAGGGGTGCACCACATTCCCCAACACGCTTGATCCCATTTGGCCGGACACACTTTTCGGGGGAATGCCCGGCCGCGGAAGATCAACACGTGGCAGCCCCACCTATGCACAACAGAGCAGTCAGCACGCCGGTCTAAACCTAAGTGCACAGGGGTCTGGGCCCATCGCCCATAGCACACATGCACGTTGCGAACACGGCCAGAAGCAGAACTAGCCCCCTTAATACAAGAGCAGGCTTACGTTCCAATCCGGCGCGCGCCGCTCAGTCGCTGACGTCACGAAGGCTTCGGCTAATACCACGACGCCGGGATACCCATAACTACTCCCGCGTAGATGGTTAGTGCGTATAGACCAAATGGCCAGACTCAGATCAAATACCCAGATCTCGTTAAGCGTGTTAAGTATCCGCAAATGCCGACCAGGGCCAGGCCACCTCTCTCCTAGGTGGTCTCAACCTTCCCTGTCGCTCCGGCACAAAGTAACAGTCGGGGGCCGTCGAGAACCCAGGCCCACCACTACCTGGATGGAGCCACCTGCCCCTTCAGCCCCCATCTCCAAATAGTTTCTCCGGTAACGTAACAGTGTAAAGTATATAGTATATGCCCGTGATCACCTCCCGAGTGATCACGACCCAGTAGTATAGAATGGCAGACGGACAAGAGTGTAGGGCCACTGATGGAACACTAGCATCCTATACTAAGCAGTAGGATAGCAGGTAATGGTAACAACAGTAGTAGCAAGGACAGGCTATGCATCAGGATAGGAATAACGGAAAGCAGTAACATGCTACACTACTCTAATGCAAGCAGTATAGAGAAGAGTAGACGATATCTGGTGATCAAAGGGGGGGGGGATTGCCTGGTTGCTCTGGCAAGAGAGAGGGGTCGTCAACTCTGTAGTCTTACTGGGTAGCAGCGGCGTCGATCTCGATGTCTAGCGAGAGAAGTGGGGGGAAGAAACAATAAATATAATGCAAACAAAAGCATGACGATGCATGACATGACAAAGCGTGATGCTAGGTGTGCCCTAACGCGGTACGAGGTGGTACCGGTGAAGGGGGGAAACATCCAGGAGAGTATTCCCCGTGTTTCGCATTTTCGGACAGATGAACTGGAGGGGGAAAGTTGCGTGTTCGCTATGCTAGGGATGCGTGGCGGACGAACGGGTTGCGTATCCGGATTCGTCTCGTCGTTCTAAGCAACTTTCATGTACAAAGTATTTTCATCCGAGTTACGGATTATTTCATATTAATCTTTAAAGTTTTAATGCATTTTTAGAATTAACAGAATTAATTTAATTTGAAAATGCAATTATGATGTCAACATGACATCTATGTGATGTCAGCAGGCCCACAGGTTGACTAGGTTAACACTGGCAGGTGGGACCCGTTCGTCATTGACCCAAACTAACTAAACATGAGTTAGTTTTATTAGTAGCAGATTGATTAGGTTTAATTAGTTAAATAAACATATTGACTAAGTTAATTAATTATCTAATTAATCGATTGATCTTTAGTTTTTGTTATATATTTTTTTTTTGTAATTTTGTTTTTTATAAAAACATTCTCGTTTGGGGGGATCAGCATGGACCGGCTAGTGGTGGCTGCACATACACGCACACCACGCGTATTTGGACATGGCCATGGCCATTAGCAGCGGCAGTAGGAGGGATCAGAAGCGGCAAGTAGGAGGCGCTAGCAGCTAGGGGCGGCGTTTAGGATCAGCAACAACGGCAAGAGCACTAGTAGTGAGCAGTAGCAAGCGGCGGTAGGCAGAGCAAGTAGCAGCGGCAGCAGAAAAGCACTGGGAGGCAGCGGGCGTGCTGAGCGCGGCCGGCGAGTGCGGTGCACGGCCAGGGCGTGGCCTGGAGAGGCCGGGAGCAGCAGCTGCAGCGCAACAGCAGCGGTAGGTAGCATCGAGCGGGACGGCGGCCGGAGCACGGGTCAGGTGGGCAATGAGCTACGAATCGCTTTCTTGCGGGCCAAGAGGCTAGGCGGACTCGCTGGAGCACTATGCGTGCGATGGGGAGCACAACTAGGTGAGAAAAGCTTGGCAGTAAGGGCCTCGACGGCCATGGCGGACGGCGGAGCTCGGTGCTCATGGGCTTTGGTGGTACGGCATGAAATCGACGGGAAAACAAAGGGGAAATTGAGGGGAGCTCACAACGAGCCTGTAGAGGTGCTAAATGGGCTCGGGGAGGGCTCGACGATGCCGGAATCGAAGACGAACACCGGCGGTGGTCCGAGGTAAGCGGAGCTCGATCCCGACGATGTAGGGGGTCCCGGCTTGAGCTCGCGGTCGAGGAGGATGTAGCGGTCACTGGCGGAGCTTCTGGACGCCTCGGCGGGCGTGAGGACAACAGAGAGCGCGTGGGCGACGACGTGGTCCGGCGGCGTCGGGGGGCGTTCCCCTTCCCGATCCAAAACGGGATCGAGAGGTGAGGGAGAGACGTGGGAGAGTGGGGGGGGGGGAAGTGGGGTCTCGTCGGGTTAGGGTTTCGGGGAGTGGGTCGTATGTGTAGGCCGGGGGTGGGCCGACCGGCTGGGCTAAAGCCTAGTTGGGCCGAGGCCGAGTTTCACTTCTTCTATTTAGTCATTTCCTTTTATTATTTTTCTTTATAGTTCTTGTTTAATTGTTTTCTTTTAGTGTTAATTTGTTTTAGTTTATAAAGTATAAAAATAGTTCACAATTTAGCACTAATCATTATGCTACTGCCCCATTAACTTTTGGGCAACTAAATGAATAGTTTGTTATTTTACAAAATACAAAAGGCATTTATTTGATTGTTTTACCTACTGTTTTAATTACTTTACTGCATTTAAACCTTGTATAAAAATGTGGTTTCATCACCACAATTACCTATGCATTATATGTCATCTCACGAACATTTGTTTTAATTTTTTTAAAACTTTTGTTGTTTGCATGTATTTTAAATTTGAGTTTGGATCATTTTTGAACCATCGTGAGATTACCAGCAGTAATCGTAGTGACGTGGCATCATTAGCAGAGAATTAATGTAGCTTAATTATCCGGGCGTCACAAATCAGCAGCTAACATTTTATAGCACTCTTGCATCAACGATTTGGGCATCAAGATGGACTCAAACAAGCATGGCACAATGGAACAAAATGAAGAGCACATCCTGATGAACATTTTGATATATCGTGCATGCAAAATGGATCTACGGGAGAGGAGTTATGGCATGATGAACAGGGCATAAATATATTTGCAGGAAAAGACTTAGAGGAGAAAAACAGTCAACCATTTTAGATCTAGTGTTCCTGCGCGCACTCCGAGGTTCACTGGGATCGGACTCACCGGAGTAGGCAGGGACGGCGGCCAGCGTTCGGATCTGGAGAGGAGGAGAGAGGGGCCAGAGCTCGCCGAGCTCCTCGCCGGAGAGGCGTGGACGGCGTCGCAGAGGTGGCGGCGCGGTCGCCGGAGGCAGTGCCGGGGCGAGGCAGCGGCCGGAGTAGCTGCGCGGGTGGTGGGGCGGCAGGGTACGGGCGATTGGCGAGGTGGCGGTGGGCACGCTCGGGCGTGGCATCCGCGGGCGGCGGCGGCAGGGTACTGTAGGATCGAAAGTATGTCTAGAGGGGGGGGGGGTGATTAGACTACTTGACCAATTAAAAACTTAGCCTTTTCCCAATTTTAGTTCTTGGCAGATTTTAGCTATCTTAGAGCAAGTCAAGCAATCATCACACAATTCAAGCAAGCATGCAAAGAGTTTATTTGCAGCGGAAAGTAAAGCATGCAACTTGCCAGAATGTAAAGGGAAGGGTTTAGAGGATTCAAACGCAATTGGAGACACGGATGTTTTCCCATGGTTCGGATAGGTGGTGCTATCCTACATCCACGTTGATGGAGACTTCAACCCACGGAGGGTAACGGTTGCGTGAGTCCACGGAGGGCTCCACCCACGAAGGGTCCACGAAGAAGCAACCTTGTCTATTCCACCATGGCCATCGCCCATGAAGGACTTGCCTCACTAGCGGTAGATCTTCACGAAGTAGGCGATCTCCTCGCCCTTACAAACTCCTTGGTTCAACTCCACAATCTTGTCGGAGGCTCCCAAGTGACACCTAGCCAATCTAGGAGACACCACTCTCCAAGAAGTAACAAATGGTGTGTTGATGATGAACTCCTTGCTCTTGTGCTTCAAATGATAGTCTCCCCAACACTCAACTCTCTCTCATAGGATTTGGATCTGGTGGAAAGAAGATTTGAGTGGAAAGCAACTTGGGGAAGGCTAGAGATCAAGATTCATATGGTTGGAATGGAATATCTTGGTCTCAACACATGAGTAGGTGGTTCTTTCTCAGAACATATGAGTAGGAATGGAGTGTGTGTTTTGATGGCTCTCTCTTCGAATGAAGAGGTGGTGGAGGGGTATATATAGCCTCCACACAAAATCCAACCGTTACACACAATCTACCAATCTCGGTGGGACCGAATCAGAAAACTCGGTCTGACCGAAATAGTAAACCTAGTGACCGTTAGGAATTTCGGTGGGACTGAGATGCAACTCGGTAGGACCGATTCGGTTAGGGTTTGGGCATAACGTAATCTCGGTGAGACCGATCGCACAAACTCGGTGAGACTGAGTTCGGCAATTAGCTAACCAGAGAGTTTGTCAGGCAAACTCGGTGGGACCGACTTGCTCTTTCGGTGAGACCGAAATGTTACAAGAAGGAAACATGGATTTTACCTTGCATTCTCGGTGGGACCGATTCGCTCTTTCGGTGAGACTGAAAAGTTACGAAAGGGAAATAGAGAGTTTGCAAGCCCATCTCGGTGAGACCGAGAACCTTATCGGTAGGACCGAATTGCTAGGGTTTGGCAGTGGCAAATGACAAGTGAAACTCGGTGGCGCCGGATTGACAGAATCGGTATGACCGAGTTTGGCTTAGGGTTTAGGTCATTTGTGGATATGGAAAGGTGGTTGAGGATTTTGGAGCATATCACTAAGCACATAAAGCAAGAGGCTCATTAAGCAACACCTGATCCCTCCTTGATAGTATTGGCTTTTCCTAAAGACTCAATGTGATCTTGGATCACTAAAATAGAAAATGAGGAGTCTTGAACTTTTGAGCTTGAGCCAATTCTTTGTCCTTAGCATTTGAGGTTTCCACTTTCACATCCATGCCATGCCAATCATTGAGCTTTCCTGAAAAAAACATCTTGGAATAGCATTAGCTCAATGAGCTATATATTGTTATGAATTACCAAAACCACCTAGGGATAGTTGCACTTTCAATCTCCCCCTTTTTGGTAATTGATGACAACATATAGATCAAAGCTTCGACAAATGATAATAAGCATGAAATATATCGTCGCTTTGAGAAGTATGTGACAAATAAGAGCTCCCCCTAAATTTGTGCATATTTAAAATTTGCTTTGGACTGCAAATGCACATGGAGTTAGGATTATGGGTTACTCTTCCATGTCACATTCATCTTGGTGGAGCGCTCAAAAATGATAAGATTGAAATACATGCACTCATCACCAAGAATAGTGAATGATCACAAACGATAGATAGAATGATAATATTTAAGCAAGCATTAAGCAAACATTAAGTGTAGCTTATGATCAAACACTTGATCATCAATGTCTCACAAACATAAGGGCATAGTATCTCACACACAAGCAAACAAAGTTCGAAAAACCACCAAATAAAGCAAGAGAGAAAAGCAACACTCTCTCTCTCGAAGCCTATGATCTATACAGCTTCTCCCCCTTTGGCAACAAGTTACCAAAAGGTTCCTAGAAAATGCATAGTGCTAAGTCGACGCTCAGGCTTGATCTTCAGGTGGTGGTGGAGTCCGGAGCACGCCAAGGACGAAGCCTTCAGTAGAAGTGGTCGGAGTCGAGGCTGAAGTGGATGCTGGAGCTGGTGGAATGGAGGTTGTAGCTGGTGCAGACGTTGTGGCTCTAGTGTCAGCAACTGGCAGTGCAGACGACCTCGAACCTCGTGGCACCCTGGCAAAAGCATCAGTTGTGGTCCTGCCTCTCCTTTCATTCATGTCCTCCTGAAGCTGCTCCACGGTGGTCTGTATTTCTGTCACCTTGATGTCCATGTCATAGAATCTCTGTTCCATGATCCTCTCTAGGCTCACCTGGTTCTGAGTCAGGGTGGCAAGTCCTTGCTCAATACGCAGGGTGGACGCTATCAGGTAACCGAGCTGCTCTTGTTTGGTCTTCAAGAAGTAATCAGATGCCTCTGCTTGAGTAGGCATCCTGGCAGCTTTTTCCTTCCTCGCCTTCTCCTTCTGAGCTTGTGCATGTGCAGATGAGGGTTCATTTTCAGTCATAACCACTTGGTTATCCTCAAAATCTGGACGGATGGGCAGGTGTTCCTTATCCAATAAATACACGCCCGTGCCCATCTTGGAGTTGATGAGCTCCTGAATCTGTGGGGCATACCCACAACTCCTCTTCTGGTCTGCAGCTGTCCTCTTGATTGTTTCCACAATGAGACTCATGACCTTGAATTTCTGAGGCACGTCAAAGACATGAAGCAGGTTGATCGCGTGACCTCTGATCATCTTGTGATCTCCTGATTTGGGCAGAAGGGTGTGCCTAAGGATCCAGTTGATCGTAGGCAATCCTGAGAGCAGATAGTGCACTGAGCCAAACTTGAATGTGTCAAGCGCTTCATTCGGGATCTCCTTGTACATGTTGGACATGGAGTTGTGATCCATCTTTTTCTTGGCATAGATGTCCAAGTCATCAGCTTGCTCCTCTGGGGCATTGATCAACTTCGCCCATTCTTCCACAGTGGATTGGTACCTTGTGCCCTCAGACATCCATGTGATCCTGCCATCCGGATAAAAGTGTGCTGTGGAGTAGAATTGCATGATCAGCTCCTCGTTCCACTTTGTGAGCTTCTGCCCAACAAAGTCTGCAACTCCACAAGCACTAAAGCTGTCAAATACACCGGGGTAGTACTCTTCATTGTCCTTGATGTAGGTCCAGTCGACCCATCTCATGTCACAAACGATTGGCTTCTTGTCAAGCAAAACAGTCTCATAGAAATCTTGCTGCTCCTTGGTATGAAATCTGTAATCCACGGCAGTCGTTCTCCTAGAAGCATACGGGTCTGCTTCTCTCCATTTCCTCAGCCCTGAATCTCTCCTGAGCTTCATATCCTCAGCCACAGGATGAGCATCGTTGTGGTCTGGGATCTTAGGCTTGAGCTTCCTAAGGATACTCTCTTCCTCTTCTTCGATAGCTTCAGGCATTGGGGCCTTGTTCTTTTCTGGAGCTGGGATGCTTCGTGTGTTCCTCTTTGGTGCACTCTTAGGCTTAGATGCAGCCTTAGGTGCATCCTTGGGCTTGGATGCAGCTGTTCCTGACCTTATAGCATCTCCCATGAGTTTGGCTGCCTTGGGTGCTGGTGCAGCAACTTCTTCTTCTTCTTCCTCCTCATCGACCATGATGGAGGCCTTCCCAAGCACTCTGGCTACAGTCTTCTTTACTCTTTCTTTCCTCTTCTTGCCCTCAGCAGCAACGGGCTCAGTGGGAGCAGGCTTCATAGTTGAAGCCCTAGCCTTTGACATGGGCTGCCTGCCTGCTGGCCTTTTGATCTTCAGCCCTAGCTTGGTTCCTTGAGCTGGTTCAGCTCTCTTTGATGTGGCCTCTTCCTCTGCCACATAGTCTTCATCCTCAGAATCAGACGTTCTCTTCTTCCTTTGACGTGTGGCAGCCTTAGGCAGGTTGCTGGGTGTGCTCCTGCTACCATCATCAGAAGAGCTTGAGGGGCTAGTGCCCTCACTCATCACAACTTGCTGCTCAGACACATTCTGGCTATCACTTTGATCAGACATGTTGCAAACTGACTGCTGACCCTATGAATAGATTATGGATAAGATAGAGTGGATGAGCATCACAAAAAGCAGAGATTTTTCCAAAAGATTAATTCAAAAACATAGTTTTAGTTTTCCACAGAAAGCATCTCGGATCTACCGATTTTCAAACTCGGTGACACCGAAGCAGTTTTGGCACCAGAACTGGTGAACTCGGTCAGACCGAGTCACAGTTCGGTGGCACCGAGACTGCTAGGGTTTCACAGAATTCCAAAATCGGTCGCACCGATAAGTTATTCTCGGTCAGACCGAGTTTCACTTGTGCAATGGCAAAAGCTAGATCGGTGGACCGAGTTTTTCAACTCGGTGGGTCCGAGATGGTTTCGGCGGAAACTGAACCCTAAAATTTTCGAATTAAACCTATTCTACGAGATCATTGACTGGATAGGAGTGTTTCAATCGTGGCAAGAATCATAATGATCACAATGTGCTAGGAATCGGAGTGGAGAATAGCACAAAGATCGAGTCCATACCCTAGTTCGGCGGAGACTCGCTACGGCGGCAACGGCGGGGCAGAAATCCGTTGATGGCGGCGGAGACCAGCGACTGGAGGCTGCTGGCGACGAGAAGACGATCCGGAGACCACGAAGGCAGAGCACGCTATCGCGCGGGCGAAGAGGTTTCGGAGAAATTTCCGAAATTTTGCCCGTCACTATATATAGCCCGACCCTGTCGGTGTGACCGAGTGGAACAACTCGGTGGCACCGAGATACAAAACTATGTGCAGTTATTGCAACTCAGTGTGACCGAAAAGTTCAAATCGGTTGCACCGAGATCGAAAACCTAGATCAACTTAATGAACTCGGAAGGACCGAAAATGGAGTACCGGTCAGACCGAGATTCATAAAGAGGTTTTGGAAGTTTAAGTCTATGACGAATCGGGGACTCCGAGCGCTCCTCACACAGAGTGGTTCGAATCTGACTTGATCAAGTTTTGTGATGCAGCATCAATAGAGTTTGAGACGAGAAAAGCATAGATAGCTAGAGGAGGTTCTTAGGCATTCTTGTCCATCCACTTGGCAAAAGAAGAAAGCCAAACAATCAAAACAACAAGTGGATGTCCTCGAGTGAGTAAAATATGCAACCAACATGCTCACATAATAAGATGGCAAATGAAATATGTGGCAAAGCATGCACAACCAATTCTAGCATCTATCAAGCAATTTGCGATGACTAGGTCATCTATATATGAGTATATTGACTTAGGAGTCAAGTGAGAACACTTGATCATAGGTCATACTCATCGTTTAAGCTCAAGTGGGGTTACCACTTTTACATAAAGCATTGTTGTATTCACATCTTTAGAGTTGCTTTAGCTCAAGTCTTAGAGTAAAGCTCCCCCTAGATGTGATATCCCCCCTAAGAAAGATGAACTAACCTTGGGTTTTGTCGATGATGACTTCATGTAGATGTTGAAGATGTGGATGCTCAATGTTGATGTAGATCACTTGGAGCTATCCATTTGAGTGAATTGCACTTTCAATACCTACATGGGTTAGTCCCACAAGGAACAAACACGGATATCCATAGACATAGAGTGATGCACACACAAGATGATGTCCATGAAAACTTTAGGTTACCTTGTCCCTTGTCTTACCAACAAGAGGGTTTGTGACTCCTTGAACTAGTGCAAGATGTGGAAGTTGATTGCACTTGTTCTTGCCAAAATGATAAGAGTGAAGCATGTTGGCGGAGTAATCCTCAAGAACTCCCTAGTTCTTCTTCTTTTGGATCCACACCATCTTGATGGGAATCCTTGGAGTTGTAGTCGTACTTGATGTAGTGGAACTTGAAGTAGTCTTGGGAATCCACTTGACTAAGGTCTTGGGAGCTTCTTCAAATGCATCAATCTCCTCTTGAAGCTTGTCCTTGCCTTTTTGCTTGTAGTCTTGTGGTGGAAGATCATCTTGAGCTTGTGTCCCCTTGAAAGAAGTGTCATACTTCTCTTGTTGAGGAACAAACTTTGTCTTGGGGTGTTGATCTTCTTCCCATTCAACTCCATTGGCATTGAACTTTCGTTCAAAACCAACACCTTGATTCTTCCGGTGCATTCCTTGCTTGCACACAATTTCCTCGAATTGCTTACTTCCGGCAAGGCTCTTGTAAACACCTTTCTCTATAATTCCCTTCAATAAGCTATTTTCTTGCTCAAGTGTAACTTGGCTAAGAGAATCATTAGTGGAATCAAGAGAACTACTAGAAGCAACAATATTGGATTTAGCATGATCATTGTTACTACTAGAGGAAGAATCTTTCTTGTTCTTGTTACTAGTCTTGACTCGAGGCATGTAAGTGGATAATAGTAAACGCTTCGCAATGTAAGAAGAACTATTCTTGCGGAGATCATCATTGATTGCTTTTAAGAACTCATGCTCTTGCTCAAGATTGAGCTTTTCAAAGCATAATTTCTCATGAGCTCTTAAAAGTTCTCGATGATCTTCGAAGATAGTTTCATGAGCTAACTTAAGAGTGTTTAGTTCTTTAGTTAGAGCCTCAATCTTCTCCTTATCATTGTCATTCGTTTTAGCATGATTAATTTATGTTTCATCATAGTACTCATCACTAGAGTTGTCAACAAGCAAATCATCATCACCTAACAAGTCATCTTCATCACTATTAAAATCAACATACTTGGGGTGTGTTACCTTAGGACCTTTGGCCATGAAGCATCTTCCAATTCCTTCATTTGGGGAGTCAAATATGTCGTAGGAGTTGGTTGACACAAGTGCTAGACCGGCAACACCTTCATCTTGAGTATCTTCGGAGTCGGAGTGATAACTTCTCTCGGAGTGGCTATCGGAGTCGGAGCCGGATACCCATTCACCAACATGAGCTTGATGTCTTCGTTTTGTATAGCTCCTTGATGATTTTTCCTTCCTTTCCGAGTCCTTGCTTCTCCGTGAGTATCTTCGTTCATAACGATCATCTCTACTCCTTCTCTCTCTTGGTGGAGATTCTTTGCTTCTTCTTTTTGGAGAATCTTCTCTTCTCTTGTAGGGAGTCGTACACTCATTGGAATAGTGTCCGGGTCTTCCACAATTATAGCAGTTTCGCTCTTGACTAGAAGATCTTTTGTCATTGTAGGACCTTGACTTGAAGCTTCTATCTTTGTTTCTACTCTTGTAGAACTTGTTGAAGTTCTTCACCATTAAGCTCAATTCTTCATTGAAGTTTTGTTTCTCACTTGATGATGCGGGGGCTTCACATGACGCTTTGTAGGCACCACTTGATTTATTGTGAAGTTCCTCTTTATCCTTGAGTGACATCTCATGAGCCACAATCCTTCCAATTACTTCCGTTGGCTTGAGATCTTTGTAGTTGGGCATCATTTGGATTAATGTGCACACAGTATCATATTTCCCATCCAAGGCTCTTAGGATCTTCTTGATGATGAATCTATCGGTCATCTCTTCACTTCCTAAGCCGGCAATCTCATTTGTGATGAGAGCAAGCCTAGAGTACATTTCAGCGACACCTTCACCATCCTTCATCTTGAACTTGTCAAGTTGACTTTGGAGCACATCCAACTTGGATTCCTTGACGGAGTCGGTACCTTCGTGCATATCAATCAAAGTATCCCAAATCTCCTTTGCATTCTCAAGGCGGCTGATTTTGTTGAATTCTTCGGGGCACAATCCGTTGAAGAGAATATCACAAGCTTGAGCATTGTATGGCAACATCTTCAACTCATCCGCGGTAGCTTCACGGTTTGGTTCCCTCCCATCGAAGAAGTCACCTTGCAAACCAACACAAACAATAGCCCATACGGCGGGGTTATGTCCAAGAATATACATTTTCATTTTATGCTTCCAACTAGCAAAATTAGTGCCATCAAAGTAAGGACCTCTACGGTGATAATTTCCCTCGCTAGACGCCATACTCTCTTAGGTTGTGAAACCAAGGCTATGACCAGCAAAAGTTATGGAGATCAAGGCAAATGGAGACCAAGGCTCTGATACCACTTGTAGGATCGAAAGTATGTCTAGAGGGGGGTGATTAGACTACTTGACCAATTAAAAACTTAGCCTTTTCCCAATTTTAGTTCTTGGCAGATTTTAGCTATCTTAGAGCAAGTCAAGCAATCATCACACAATTCAAGCAAGCATGCAAAGAGTTTATTGGAAGCAGAAAGTAAAGCATGCAACTTGCAAGAATGTAAAGGGAAGGGTTTAGAGGATTCAAACGCAATTGGAGACACGGATGTTTTCCCGTGGTTTGGATAGGTGGTGCTATCCTACATCCACGTTGATGGAGACTTCTACCCACGGAGGGTAACGGTTGCGCGAGTCCACGGAGGGCTCCACCCACGAAGGGTCCACGAAGAAGCAACCTTGTCTATTCCACCATGGCCATCGCCCACGAAGGACTTGCCTCACTAGCGATAGATCTTCACGAAGTAGGCGATCTCCTTGCCCTTACAAACTCCTTGGTTCAACTCCACAATCTTGTCGGAGGCTCCCAAGTGACACCTAGCCAATCTAGGAGACACCACTCTGCAAGAAGTAACAAATGGTGTGTTGATGATGAACTCCTTCCTCTTGTGCTTCAAATGATAGTCTCCCCAACACTCAACTCTCTCTCATAGGATTTGGATCTGGTGGAAAGAAGATTTGAGTGGAAAGCAACTTGGGGAAGGCTAGAGATCAAGATTCATATGGTTGGAATGGAATATCTTGGTCTCAACACATGAGTAGGTGGTTCTTTCTCAGAACATATGAGTAGGAATGGAGTGTGTGTTCTGATGGCTCTCTCTTCGAATGAAGAGGTGGTGGAGGGGTATATATAGCCTCCACACAAAATCCAACCGTTACACACAATCTACCAATCTCGGTGGGACCGAATCAGAAAACTCGGTCTGACCGAAATAGTAAACCTAGTGACCGTTAGGAATTTCGGTGGGACTGAGATGCAACTCGGTAGGACCGATTCGGTTAGGGTTTGGGCATAACGTAATCTCGGTGAGACCGATCGCACAAACTCGGTGAGACCGAGTTCGGCAATTAGCTAACCAGAGAGTTGGTCAGGCAAACTCGGTGGGACCGACTTGCTCTTTCGGTGAGACCGAAACGTTACAAGAAGGAAACATGGAGTTTACCTTGCATTCTCGGTGGGACCGATTCGCTCTTTCGGTGAGACCGAAAAGTTACGAAAGGGAAACAGAGAGTTTGCAAGCCCATCTCGGTGAGACCGAGAACCTTATCAGTAGGACCGAATTGCTAGGGTTTGCCAGTGGCAAATGACAAGTGAAACTCAATGGCGCCGGATTGACAGAATCGGTATGACCGAGTCTGGCTTAGGGTTAAGGTCATTTGTGGATATGGAAAGGTGGTTGAGGATTTTGGAGCATATCACTAAGCACATAAAGCAAGAGGCTCATTAAGCAACACCTCATCCCTCCTTGATAGTATTGGCTTTTCCTAAAGACTCAATGTGATCTTGGATCACTAAAATATAAAATGAGGAGTCTTGAACTTTTGAGCTTGAGCCAATTCTTTGTCCTTAGCATTTTGAGGGTTCCACTTTCACATCCATGCCATGCCAATCATTGAGCTTTCCTGAAATAATCATCTTGGAATAGCATTAGCTCAATGAGCTATATGTTGTTATGAATTACCAAAACCACCTAGGGATAGTTGCACTTTCAGGTACGGGCCGCGGGGGCCGGATCTGGGCTCTGCGGGCCAGCGGCTAAGTGGGGTGGTGTGGGACACGTGGCGCGTGGGGATTGGTGCAGAGCGGCGGCGGGATTTGTCCGGTGGCGGCCGGACGTGTCCGGTGGCGCGAGGAAAGGGGAAGCTAGGGTTTGACTATGAATTTGTAGAGGGTATCACATATTTATACATAGAAGGAGGTGGGTGTGTCCAAATGGAGAGCGGTTTTCGGCCACGCGGTCGTGATGGAATGGCCGAGAGGATGGAGGGGTTTTTGATGGGTTATTGGGCCACTTTGGAGGGATGTTGGGCTGCAACACACACGAGGCCTTTACGGTTCCCCAGTTAATCGTTGGAGTATCAAACTGACTCCAAATGGCACGAAACTTGACAGGCGGTCTACCGGTGGTGTATCAAGGCCGCTTGGCAAATCTCGGCCCATTCCGAGAAAGTTTAACACCCGCACACGAAAAGAGGCAAAAGGGGGCGCCAGAGGACGTAGGAGTGCCGGATCGCAAAACGGACAACGGGGAAAATGCTCGGATGCATGAGACGAACACGTATGCAAATGCGATGCACATGATGACATGATATGAAATTTAATACATGAACAAAATGCAAAACGAAGACAAAAACCTAACCACGAAGGAATCTCATAACTTAGAGCCGAAAATGGCAACAGTTGGAATACAAATATGGTAAGTTACATCCGGGGCGTTACAGATGAAGAATCACTTCTATGTTCCTATCTATCGGAGAACACAAGAATAAATAGTTTGTAGTGTAAGAAACCACCTCAAAGCTACTCTTTTCGTTCGATCTATTCAAGAGTTCGTACTAAAATAACACAAAGCTATTCTTTCCGTTCGATCTATCCTAGAGTTCATACTAAAATAACACCATAGAAAATTCATATTCATAATACTCAATCCAACACAAAGAACTTCAATGAGTGACCCAAGATTTCTACCAGAGAAACAAAGACAAGAACGTGCGTCAACCCCTATGCATAGATTACCCCAATGTCACCTCAGGAATCCGCGAGTTGAGTGACAAAACATATATCAAGTAAATCAATACAATACCCCATTGTCACCACGAGTATTCAATTGCAAGACATATATCAAGTGTTCTCAAATCCATAAAAGTATTCAATCCGATAACAACGAAATCTCAAAGGGAAAAACTCAATTCATCACACAAGATAGAGAGGAGAAATTACCATATGATCTGACTACATTAACAAAGCCCACAATACATCAAGATCGTGACATCTTAAGAACACGAGAAAGAGAGATTAAACACATAGCTACTGGAACAAACCCTCAGCCCCGAGGGTGGAGTACTCCCTCCTCATCGTGCTAGCCGCCGGGGTGATGAAGATGGCTACCAGAGATGATTCCCCCCTCTGGCAGGGTGCCCGAACGGGGTCTAGATTGGTTTTCGGTGGCTAGAGAGGCCTACGGCAGTGGAACTTCTGATCTAGGTTAACCCCTAATGGTTTCTCTATTTATAGGATTTTGTGGCATTGGTTTCATGCTAAGATGGGCCTCGAGGTGAGCACAACCCACCGGGGCAAGGGTAAGGGCCCAGGCGTGCCCGGTGTCTTGTGCCCTACTCCTTCACCTTCTGATCCTTCCATGAAGCTTCGGGGGTCTCGTTTTTTCCAAAATAAAATCGTCAGAAAGTTTCAGCTCATTTGGAGAACTTTCTTTTCTGCACAATAAATAACACCACGGTAGTTCTGCTGAAAACAACGTCAGTCCGGGTTAGTGTAGCGACCCGACCTAAGCCAGTCAAGTCTCTATGTTTAAGTGTCATCCCTGGATCGGTATTGCTGAGACACACAGTACTCGAGGATTTACAACAGAGTTCAATCACACACTTATTACATCGAATATCTCAAAAGAGAACTTCTTACAGTAATATGGCTGAATGCCATCTAAATAAGATAACAGCGGAAGCTTCGAAGGTAGAAGAGTCCATCCAACTCCACGACAAAATTGAGTGCACGACAATGACCTAGCTCACCTTACTCTTCGTCTAAAAACTCTGCAAAATAATATGTTGCAACCTGTGTAGGTCAGCACATGGAATATGTTGGCAAGATAACACTATAGAGCAATGAACATATAACAGCTATCACTACATGCATATATGGCTGGTGGAGGCTCTATGGTTATCATTTGCATAAAGCTAGTTTTTCCCTACAAAGGAATATTTTTTATTTAACTACAAAGTTTGTTGATAAACACTGAGAATGGTAACCCCATCTCAATCCCAATTAAAAGTTAACAACCCGACAAAATTAATTAAGTAGAGTGTTGAGATCAACATAATAATTCAAGCACCAGATACTCAAAATTGTCCATAACCGAGGACACGGCTAACCATGATTAGTTTATACACTGTGCATAGGTTTGCGCACTTTTCCCCACAAGACTCGATCTAATCTGTTAAATTTCTCGCACTACATGATGTTTTAGAAACGGATGGCCGAGACACAGTCTTTCAGAAGCATTAACTCTTTACGACGGGTAGACCGTACCACCTACATCCCCTACATCTGCTAGTCTACCACTGAAAGAGGTCACACAACATACTCAGTGCGCATCCAGGCATCAAACATGGTAACGAGGCACTTCCTCATGTCAACGATCAGCCTGTGCATCTTGTAGCATGTGTACATGCTCTTGGCCGCGAACCTGAGGTGAGGTTCATCCAGTTGCCGCATCCAGGCCCCGTGCCAGGATACGAAACTTATTCTCTGGGCATCCTGCTTCATCTTTTCGTAGTAGGGGTCAATGATGACTGAGGCGAGTTCGACTAGGGAGTCCTTCGTGCTGCCCCACACCCTGTAGTGGTCACGGATTTCGACAAGGTTCTTGCAGGCCAAGCCCGTAACACTAAGCGCTTTTACATTGTTGGTGGTATCAACCGTGGCGAACTTGTAGTCAGTGCTGTTGACAAACCTGTTGAAACGGTTGCAAGGCTTTGTGGCCATGCAGTAGTGGTTGATGAGGACATGATGGCGCACACACAAATAGGTGACGCCAACCTTCTGATCTATGCCGGGATGACCGGTGGTGTACTGGAGGTCGATGCCGACCAGCTTGTACTTGTCTCCAGCAAGCAACTGCTCAACGCTGTTGATGTAGTAGTCCACCATGGTCGGGTCGATGGTGTACACCACCAAGAGATTCGTCTCCCTCGCGTGGGTCTCCACTCTATGCTCACTGAACTCCATTGGCGCGCCGCCGGACATCCCCTCTCTATGTGTCATCGTGGGTGTGCTTGTTGTGTTTGGGGTGCGATCAAAAGTTTGAAGAGACTAACGTTATAATGGTCGTGGGAATTAAAGGGGAAGGCTGACGGCCAGGAATATCGGCAGGCCCTGATGGCAGTTTTAATTTTCAGCGCGTAACTCCAATGTGCCGCACGTAACTGCATCATGTGGCAACGTGCGCGGCGCAACCGCATGCATATGGGGCCTCCGACGTGATCGTGCACACGCCCAACCGCTGGCAGAGCGCACGTGGAGGGACGCGAGCAGAGCGCTCCGCAGAGCGCTCCACATATAGAAGTTGAACACGCAAGGAAATGTTGTCCACAAGCCGAGCGCGCCAACGGACGCGAGGAAAGCGTGCTGCGGTGCCTAATAGCGGGATAGACCTTCATTCAAGCCAATAAAAATAAGACTGGAACAGACATATCTGTATTGAGCAAAGGGATCGCACATGTCTGTATTGACAGGAACGAGAATGCAATAGCAAAATAAGAATTAAGGCCATGATGATGCGATCGCAGTGGTGGTTACAGGAGGCAAGAAGAAAGATGCATCCATCAAAGTACGACCTCCTCCTCCTCAACTCAGTGCGCCAGCCGGGCTACCGACCGGTGGCTAAGGAGCGGTGGCTTTTGTGGCGAGGTCAAGGTGCTTCTCAATAAAGACATCCAAGGCTTCCAGCCGGCTGAAGAAGGCCAACGTCGTAGCGTCCTCACTGGCC
Source organism: Triticum monococcum (assembly GCA_034509565.1). Lineage (NCBI taxonomy): Eukaryota > Viridiplantae > Streptophyta > Magnoliopsida > Poales > Poaceae > Triticum > Triticum monococcum. The sequence continues at coordinate 181,049,516 of CM067844.1, forward strand.
TTGTAGATACCGATGTACACGATTCTGTCATACACATGGATATGTAGGTCGATGGTTTCCTGAAGGGCGAGGCGCCTCGCAGCGAGCGCGACCTCCAGGTGGACATTCTTCGTGGCGTCGGCGGGCAGTCGTAGGGCCACCAATGCTTGAAAGAGGTTCCGACCATGGAGGCCTATTAGGGTGGCAGGCAATGACGAGCCTGAGCGCGCGGGCTGGAGGAGTACGGCGATGTCGTCTGCAAGCTTCTTAATGACGGCGAACCTGTTGGTGGTGCGAACGATCATCTGGTCCAACTGAGAGTCGTAGCTGGCGTCGACGGTGGCCATCCATCACCCGGTCGCCAATAAGGATGGCAATTTTTATCCATGTACATGGATATCCATGGATATCCGACCCGAATGGATAGGGTTTGGATATGCTTTTGTGTCCATGGGCGGCGCCCAAGCCCGACCCGATTGTTCATGGGTAGGGCATGGATATAATATTGTACCCATGGATATACCCAAACCCGACCCGATAGTATGACTTAATGGGAAAAAATCTGCCATCCCTGCCCCACGTTCACATGTCCTACGACAATTTTACACTTTTTTTATCTAAAACATGCATAAGAAATCACACAATCCCCATCGTAACTTTTATAAGTTGACAGTCAATCCCCTCTGTAACATACTCCAACACCCCTTCCCTTATTTTTATCTCCTTCTTAAATGACTCGTCATTCTCATCTATTAGAAAAATACTAAATGATCCTAGGTTGTTACTAGATGTTGATTTACCATGAGTGAAGCCTAGCTTGCCACGAGGTGAAGAACGGAAGAGTTTATGTTAATATTGTGTTAAGTTTTATTTATATGTCTCGAGAGGACCCAATGGATATCGAGTGGATATGGATATCCATCGGATTTGGACATGGACACAATTTTTCATCCATGGGTTTTTTCATGGGCAGGCAAAGACTGTCTTCATGGATATGGATATGGATTTGATATTGTTCAACCCGATCCAAACCCAACCCATTGCCATCCTTAGTCGCCAACACCGTATGGAGACGATCCACGGTGCCATGCCGCAGGCCAGCGTCATGGACCATCTGGCACAGCCGCTGGCTGCTCGCACGCATCACCTCCATGGGTCTGGAGTGGTCACTTTTGTGCTTATTAGTGTAGGTGCTTAGGCAAATGCTTAGGTGCGTACGATGTGGTAGATGCATTGGAATGGAGGGGCGCCTTTGTATGAGTGCAAACTGCGTTGCATTCACATTGTGCTACCTCTCTTTTCCCGGTCTTTCCATTAGTTCCCTCATGCATTCACACGATGCTAATTGAAGGAGGATGCATCACTGGCCGTTCAACATTTTGGGAACAGCTACCCTCTTCCTCGTCTGCATTAAAGTTGTATCTGGAACTACGCTGCCCGCTGTCAAATCGAATAGTATTGCACCGCCCGCTGCACGCCTGGCTGAACACGCCTCCTCGCCTCCATCTATGCTTAATTACTGAATTTTAGTTGCAAAAATTAGATAACTGCTAGTGATTTTTAGCTTCTTATTTTGACAAATCGCAGTGTTACAAAGTTGGCAAATGGCAATGTTACTAGATCAACAAATGTCAATCTTTCCAGTTTGACAAATGGCAACATACCCAATATGACAGATGCAAACCGCACCAAATTGTTTGTAAGTGGTTCACACGGGTCATCCAAAAGAACTGTTAGTGTTCAAGAGATGCACAAATCCTGCTCTCACTTTGCATACGGGTGTTCTATCTAAAACCATCATGCTTGTTGTGAGAAGCTTTGTATTGTGAGAAGCATATACCCAAACCTGCCCCAAATGGGACAAAAAAATTACTACGGCATGTTGATGCCACTCCATGATATCATGCCAAGTTTCATGAATTTTAGATGAGTTTTGGATTTACAAGAATATAAAACCAGACATCTCAACGTTTGCGGCCGAGTGACGGTGGCAGGGTGTTTGACATTCATTCCCATTTCTTGCATGGGACCTAAGCATGCACCCAAGGACAAAAGATTTGATTTGTCACCCAATTTATATGCACCAGAGCATGTGCATTGAAAACTCACTTAATGCATAAAAATGTACAAATGAACCCCAAAAAATCACAAAAAATAACACAACACTCCAGTTGTTCTATGTTGACACGAGAAAAAATTTGAAAGCCATAAGAGGCAATGGATATTGTTTCGTCCCCAAAGGTGGGGCGTTCCCTATCGAAACCATCATGCTTGTTGTGAGAAGCTCTGGTTTGTTAGAAGCGTATACCCAAACCTGCCCCCAAATGGGAAAAAATTTTACCACGGCATGTTGATGCCGCTCCATGACAGCATGCCAAGTTTCATGAATTTCAGATCAGTTTTGGATTTACTAGAATTTAAAAACCAGGCATCTCAATGTTTTGCTGGCAATCAGCGGTGCCCTGGTGTTTGAAATTCATTCCCATTTCTTGCATGGGACCTAAGCATGCACCCAAGGACAAAGATTTGATTTTTCAACCAATTTATGTGCATCAGAGCATGTGCATGTAGTTCAAATTTGAATTATGCACATAAATGCATTGAAAACTCAGTTAATGCATAATAATGTCCAAACGAACCCCGAAAAATCACAAAAAATAACACAACACTCCTGTTGTTCTATGTTGACACGAGAAAATTTTTGAAAGCAATAACAGGCAAAGGATATCGTTTTGTCCCCAAAGGTGGGGCGTTCCCTACCGAAACAATCATGCTTGTTGTGAGAAGCTCTGGTTTGTGACAAGCATATACCCAAACCTGCCCCAAATGGGACAAAAAATTTACCACAGCATGTTGATGCCGCTCCATGATAGCATGCCAAGTTTCATGAATTTTAGACAAGTTTTGGATTTACTAGAATTTAAAAACCAGGCATCTCAATGTTTTGCCGGCAATCAATGGTGCCTGGTGTTTGAAATTCATTCGCATTTCTTGCATGGGACCTAAGCATGCACTCAAGGACAAAGATTTGATTTTTTTAACCAATTTATATGCATCGGAGCATGTGCATGTAGTTCAAATTTGAATTATGCACATAAATGCATTGATAACTCAGTTAATGCATAAAAATGTCCAAACAAAGCCCAAAAAATCACAAAAAATAACACAACACTCCTGTTGTTCTATGTTGACACGAGAAAAATTTTGAAAGCAATAAGAGGCAATGGATATCGTTTCGTCCCCAAAGGTGGGGCGTTCCCTACCGAGACCATCATGCTTGTTGTGAGAAGCTCTGGTTTGTGAGAAGCGTATACCCAAACGTGCCCCAAATGTGTCAAAAAAATTACCATGGCATGTTGATGCTGCTCCATGATAGCATGCCAAGTTTCATGAATTTTAGATGAATTTTGGATTTACTAGAATTTAAGAACCATGCATCTCAATGTTTTGCCGGCAATCACCAGTGCCCTGGTGTTTGAAATTCATTCCCATTTCTTGCATGGGACGTAAGCATGCACCCAAGGACAAATATTTGATTTTTCAACGAATTTATATGCACCGGAGCATGTGCATGTAGTTCAAATTTGAATTATGCACATAAATGCATTGAAATCTTAGTTAATCCATAAAAATGTCCAAACGAACCCCGAAAAATCACAAAAAATAACACAACGCTCCTGTTGTGCTATGTTGACATGAGAAAAATTTTGAAAGCACTAAGAGGCAATGGATATCGTTTTGTCCCCTGTAACGCCCTGAGACAGATGTGCCAAGTGCCTTCCAGGATTTCCGGGTTTCGTTGTGTGTTTTGTTTCGTCTATTGCATTCATCTTTGCATCGTGTGCATTGCATCATGTCATCATGCCATCATGTCATTTCTTTTTCTGAACTCAACTAAATAAATTGCATAGATCGTTGATCTATTTAAGCCGAGGGAATTCACACGGTGATTCTCTTTATAACATATCCTCCCGATATTAGGGAGCTATATTAAATATTCCTTTATTTTGGAATTCACCTCAACACACTTGCAAAATAATTCCCCATGCCTTTGTCCCATGCATCATCTCTTTCGCCTTTCCTTCTATTTCCTGTCTTTTGATAGTGCCACTTTCCTATTCTCAATTAATGTTCATTCTGTTCCTATAATTTCTCGACCATGCCTTCAACCTCTCTGTCAAATTTCATCTCGTTTGAAATTGTTTTGGTTAGGGTTAAAAATGGTTCAAGTTTGAATTAAATTCAAACTTGAATTATTTTTACTTCCTTTAAAAATCTCCAAACCAATTTTGTTAAATAGGACATGAATTCATGGTCATGAGGATATTTTTATATTTCTCATACACCTCTCATTTTCCCCTGTGCTTTTCTCTTTATTTTCTCCTTGTAGAAAATTAGAGAAAAGATAGCTGTAACTTTAGGCCAGCCGCAGACCACTTGGGCCTCCCTCCAAACCGGCCCACCTAGGCCATCCTCTCCCACAAGCTGAGCTGCTAGGCCTCTCACCACCGCTCTCCTCCTAGCGCCGCCACCAGAGAGCCTCGTTCGAACCTCCTCATCTCCTTGATCCCAAGCACCGCCAGCTCCTCCTCCACCTCGATCCCCTCCTGCGTCGCCTCGCTCGACCCCAACACCAGCGCCGCCACCCCTCATCCTTCCCAATCCGCCTCGACCTCGCGGCCAGCAGGAGCTCCGGCCCGCCGCCGTGCCAGGACCAGCGCCTCCCCTACGTTAACTCTGCTCGCCAGGAGCCCGTGACCCATGCACCTCCTCCATGGTCTTCCGCCTTGCCGCCATGGGCGCGAGGGTCGAGCTCGCCCGCCCTACCGCGTCGCCAGGGCCGCCGGGCACCACAGCCTGCCGGCTTCTTCCTTGCTTGTGGATCTCCAGCAGTCGCGCATGGCTATGCCTCCGATGCAGCTCTGCCGCTTGGGCTGCTCCTTGCCTGCGTCGCTGCCTTCCCTCGCGCTGCTACTCCTCTGCTTGTCCTCTGCCGCCCGCAGCGCGCGTGGCCGATCTGCCCTGCCTTGTTCGACCACCGGAACCGTGCCAAGTCGTTGCCTCTTTGCATCAAGTACCAGGACACTACGAAACCTGAATCGCCAAGGCCGGACCCGTCAAGTAGCCCTTCAGATTCGTCAAGACCCTCATGTACAACTACACCCGATGATGTGAAAAGTACCCCGACAACGTGTACATCTACGCCGCCAAGACCGGACCGACAAGTACCCCGATGTCGCGTGTACCACTACCGTCACCCCGAAGATGTTGGAGTCGTCTAGTACCTCTCCGAACAAACGTGAATGACTTCTGTCGCAAGAACAGGACCAGAGAGTCCGAAGACCCCAAGTACCACGACACCGATGACATGAACATCTACGGAACGTGTATGACTACTTCCTTCTCCGAAGAACCGGGTAACGGAACCATCAAGTTCGTCTACCGCCTACATGTACAACTACCGTCACCGAGATCACGAGTACCTCTACCGTCTTCATGTACCCCTACTTCCACTACGAACGTTTCGAGAACGACTACTTCCTCTACTTGGCACCGAACGAGAACCATCTCGTTTGCACACTTCAAAGGTATAACCCCATGACGACCGTCCGTGAACGAATGTTTGCGATGTTTGGGATGCTCATGTTTGCACCGTGTCCAAATTTTCACTCGTTTCCTTGTCGCCACCTCATGGGACACCCGGAACCCGGGAGCGCCCCACCATCTTTTGCACGCATCCGCACACTTCCCCTTTGCATCGCTATCTCAATCAAGTACCTGTGACGCCCCTGATTTGACCGTACACTAATCATACACGCAAACGTGTACGATCAAGATCAGGGACTCACGGGAAGATATCACAACACAACTCTACAAATAAAATAAGTCATACAAGCATCATATTACAAGCCAGGGGCCTCGAGGGCTCGAATACAAGAGCTCGATCATAGATGAGTCAGCAGAAGCAACAATATCTGAGTACAGACATGAGTTAAACAAGTTGCCATAAGATGGCTAGCACAAACTGGGATACAGATCGAAAGAGGCGCAGGCCTCCTGCCTGGGATCCTCCTAACTACTCCTGGTCGTCATCAGCGGACAACATGTAGTAGTAGGCACCTTCGGTGTAGTAGGAGTCGTCGTTGATGGTGGCGTCTGGCGCCTGGGCTCCAACATCTGGTTGCGACAACCAGGTAGAAGGGATAGAGGGAAAAGAAGGAGAAAGCAACCGTGAGTACTCATCCAAAGTACTCGCAAGCAAGGAGCTACACTACATATGTATGCATTGGTATCAACTGGGATAAGGCTATTATATGTGGACTGAACTGCAGAAAGCTGGAATAAGAGGGGGATAGCTAGTCCTTTTGAAGACTACGCTTCTGGTAACCTCCATCTTGCAGCAAAAGAAGAGAGTAGATGGTAAGTTCACCAAGTAGCATTGCATAGCATAATCCTAACCGATGATCCTCCCCTCGTCGCCCTGTGAGAGAGCGATCACCGGTTGTATCTGGCACTTGGAAGGGTGTGTTTTATTAGGTATACGGTTCTAGTTGTCATAAGGTCAAGTACAACTCCAAGTCGTCCTGTTACCGAAGATCACGACTATTCGAATAGATTAACTTCCCTGTAGGGGTGCACCACATAACCCAACACGCTCGATCCCATTTGGCCGGACACACTTTCCTGGGTCATGCCCGGCCTCGGAAGATCAACACGTCACAGCCCTACCTAGGCACAACAGAGAGGTCATCACGCCGGTCTAAATCCTATGGCGCAGGGGTCTGGGCCCATCGCCCATTGCACACCTGCACGTTGCGTACGCGGCCGAAAGCAGAACTAGCCCCCTTAATACAAGAGCAGGCTTGCGGTCCAATCCGGTGCGCGCCACTCAGTCGCTGACGTCACGAAGGCTTCGGCTGATACCACAACGTCGAGTGCCCATAACTGTCCCCGCGTAGATGGTTAATGCGTATAGGCCAGTGGCCAGACTCAGATCAAATACCAAGATCTCGTTAAGCGTGTTATTTTGAAATAACCGCGAACCCCGACCAGGGCCAGGTCCACCTCTCTCCTAGGTGGTCTCAACCTGCCCTGTCGCTTCGCCACAAAGATCCACATAGAGGGCCGTTGGGACAAAGGTCCTTTCAGCCCCCAATCCGTGAATCACTCACGGGTGCTCCACAAGCCGACCCGTCTTTAGTCACCACATGTATCTTGTATAAAGTATATAGTATATACTCGTGATCACCTCCCGAGTGATCACGGCCCGATAGTATAGCATGGCAGACAGACAAGAATGTATGGCCACAGATGATAAACTAGCATCCTATATTAAGCATTAGGATTGCAGGTAAAGGTATCAACAGTAGTGGCAAGGACAGGCTATGCATCAGAATAGGATTAACGGAAAGCAGTAACATGCTACACTACTCTAATGCAAGAAGTAGAGAGAAGAGTAGGCGATATCTGGTGATCAAGGGGGGGGGGCTTGCCTGGTTGCTCTGGCAAGAGAGAAGGGTCGTCAACTCCGTAGTCGTACTGGGTAGCAGCGGCATCGGTCTCGGTGTCTAGCGGAAGAAGAGGGGGGAAGAAACAATGAATACAATGCAAACAGATGCATAACGATGCATGACAAGACAAGTAATGGTGCTAGGGGTGCCCTAACGCGGTATGAGGTGATACCGGTGAAGGGGGGAAACATCCGGGAAGGTATCCCCGGTGTTTCGCGTTTTTGGGCAGAGGAGCCGGAGGGGGAAAGTTACGAGTTCGATAGGTTAGGGAGGTGTGGCAGACGAACGGGTTGCGTATCCGGAATCGTCTCGACATTCTGAGCAACTTTCATGTACAAAGTATTTTCATCCGAGCTACGGATTATTTTATATTAATTTATAAAGATTTAATCATTATTTGAATTATCTTATTAATTTAATTAGAAAAGCTATTATGATGTCAGCGTGATGTCATCATGAAGTCAGCAGGGTCAAAGGTGGACTAGGTCAAATTGACGGGTGGGTCCCATTCGTCATAGGCTCACACTAACTAATAAGTGTTAATTAGCTTAATTACTAGATTAGGTTAACCCATTTAATTAGTTTAGTTAAACAGGATTAATGAACTTAATTAATTTAGTTAGTTAATTACTTAATTATTTAACATTTTTATTTACTTATTATTTATTTATTTATATTTATTTTTAACTTTTTTATCGTTCTGGGGCGGGCCCCCCCTTGTCATTGGCCCATAGGGGTCTGATACCACGACGTCGCGTGCGGGCATGCGGGCGCCAATTGGGCGAGCCCGAGCGCAGGCCGATGGGGCACCGCGGGGCGAACGCCGGCAGCGGGCGAGCAAGGGCCGACGGCAGTGAGCGCGCGAGCGCATGGCGGCCGCGGAGTGCGGGCAGGGGAGCCCGGGGGTGCGGCGACGCGGGGCAGGACGCGCCCAGGGTGGCGATGCGCGCTGGGGGGCGAGGCACAGGTCGCGGGTGGCGCAGCATGCAAGTGCGGCGCGATGGCGGCCACGGGATGCAGCGGGCGAGCACGGTGACGGCGGCGCGCGCGCATAGAGGAGGAGAGGGAGCAAGAGGGAGGTAGTGGCTCACATAGGAGCGGGAGGGGTCATGGCAGCGGGCTCAGGGAGGTGGCGGCATGGTCGCCGGCGATGGGGGGGCGACAGAGGGCGGCGCCGTTCGGGGAAGCAGCCGGCATCGGGGTCGAGCGGCACCGGGCTCGGGGCGTTCTAGCTGGGAGGAGGACGAGCAGGTGACGATGACAGTGGGTGGCTCCGGCGAAGCAGTGGCGGGACGAGGCATTGCCGGTGTGCGGCGGCGGCGGCGCCCTGGGCGCGGCCCAGATCCAGTCGGGGAGGTCAAGGTGGAGGACGGGGCGCCAGGGCATCGAGTGACGCCGGTGATGGCGAGGGGCAACAGAGCGCCGCAGGCAGCGATCATTTGTGGTAGAAGATGTTTTTTTCTCCTCCGTTCTTTTGATTCCATTATTACTTTTGTTCCAGAGGCATTGTGATGTTGCTCTATTCAACCCATCATTTTGTTTGTCAAGCTCATATTCTCTACCTTCCATTTCCAACCGGAGTGTTGTCGTAATTGACCTTTATTGTTCCTTGTTCCTCTTTTCTAACAGAGTGTTTTCAACTTTGTTCATCTTCGTTGTATTCTTTCTTTCAATTTGTTCAACCTCGCAAGGGTTCTCTGGTTTCACTAGTTTGTCAAAGAAGCAACTTAGTTTTACCTCTCCACTTCCTTTTCCGCTTCTCTCCGGTGCCATCTCAGATCTCGGGACGAGATCCTCTCGTAGTGGTGGAGTGTTGTAACGCCCCGAGACCGATGTGCCAGGTGCCTTCCAGGGTTTTTGGGTTTCGTTGTGTGTTTTGTTTCGTCTGTTTCATTCATCTTTGCATCGTGTGCATTGCATCATGTCATCATGCCATCATGTCATTTCTTTTTCTGAACTCAACTAAATAAATTGCATAGATCGTTGATCTATTTAAGCCGAGGGAATTCACATGGTGATTCTCTTTATAACATATCCTCCCGATATTAGGGAGCTATATTAAATATTCCTTTATTTTGGAATTCACCTCAACACACTTGCAAAATAATTCCCCATGCCTTTGTCCCATGCATCATCTCTTTCTCCTTTCCTTCTATTTCCTGTCTGTTGATAGTGACACTTTCCCCTTCTCAATTAATGTTCATTCTTTTCCTATAATTTCTCGACCATGCCTTCAACCTCTCTGTCAAATTTCATCTCGTTTGAAATTGTTTTGGTTAGGGTTAAAAATGGTTCAAGTTTGAATTAAATTCAAACTTGAATTATTTTTACTTCCTTTAAAAATCTCCAAACCAATTTTGTTAAATAGGGCATGAATTCATAGTCATGAGGATATTTTTATATTTCTCATACACCTCTCATTTTCCCTGTGCTTTTCTCTTTATTTTCTCCTTGTAGAAAATTAGAGAAAAGATAGCTGTAAGTTTAGGCCAGCCGCAGCCCACTTGGGCCTCCCTCCAAACCGGCCCACCTAGGCCATCCTCTCCCACAAGCTGAGCTGCTAGGCCTCTCACCACCCCCTCTCTTCTGGGCCGGCCTCTAAGGTCCAGCCGCGTCGCGCGGTAACCCTAGCCCGCACCTGGCTCTCCTCCTAGCGCCGCCACTAGAGAGCCTCGTTCGAACCTCCTCATCTCCTCGATCCCCAAGCACCGCCAGCTCCTCCTCCACCTCGATCCCCTCCCGCGTCACCTCACTCGACCCCAACACTAGCGCCGCCACCCCTCGTCCTTCCCAATCTGCCTCGACCTCGCGGCCAGCAGGAGCTCCGGCCCGCCGCCGCGCCAAGACCAGTGCCTCCCCTTCGTTAACTCTGCCCGCTAGGAGCCCGCGACCCATGCACCTCCTCCATGGTCTTGCTCCTTGCCGCCATGGGTGTGAGGGTCGAGCTCGCCCGCCCTACCGCGTCGCCAGGGCCGCCAGGCACCACAGCCTACCGGCTTCTTCCCTGCTTGAGGATCTCCAGCAGCCGCGCATGGCTATGCCTCCCATGGAGCTCCGCCGCTGGGGCTGCTCCTTGCCCGTGTCGCTGCCTTCCCACGTGCTGCTACTCCTCTGCTTGTCCTCTGCCGCCCGCAGCGTGCGTGGCCGAGCTGCCCTGCCTTGTTCGACCACCGGAACTGTGCCAAGTCGTTGCCTCTTTGCATCAAGTACCAGGACACTACGAAACCTGAATCGCCAAGGCCGGACCCGTCAAGTACCACTTCGGATTCGTCAAGCCCCTCATGTACAACTACACCCGACGATGTGACAACTACCCCGACAACGTGTACATCTACGCCGCCAAGACCGGACCGACAAGTACCCCGACGTCGCGTGTACCGCTACCATCACCCCGAAGACGTTGGAGTCGTCTAGTACCTCTCCGAACAAATGTGAATGACTTCCGTCGCAAGAATGGGACCGGAGAGTCCGAAGACCCCAAGTACCACGACACCGATGACATGAACATCTACAGAACGTGTACGACTACTTCCGTCTCCGAAGAACAGGGTAACGGAACCATCAAGTTCGTCTACCGCCTACATGTACAACTACCGTCGCCGAGATCACGAGTACCTCTACCGTCATCATGTACCCCTACTTCCACTACGAACGTCTCGAGAACGACTACTTCCTCTACTTGGCACCGAACGAGAACCATCCCGTTTGCACACTTCAAAGGTATAACCCCGAGACGACCATTCGTGAACGAATGTTTGCGATGTTTGGGATGCTCATGTTTGCACCATGTCCAAATTGTCACTCGTTTCCTTGTCGCCACCTCGTGGGACACCCGGAACCCGGGAGCGCCCCACCATCTTTTGCACGTATCCGCACACTTCCCCTTTGCATCGGTATCTCAATCAAGTATCGGAACCGGAACGCTGTCGTGGCACCATTTTCGTTATCGTTGCCGTGGCACCCCTTTCCTTTCCGCCACGATGACAACTGCCTCATAATATGCTCTTATTAACATTTTCTTAAAACTTGCATAACTTGTTCATGTCATCCACATCATGATAACAACAATTAAAATGTTTAAATTGTTGTTGCATTAAATTGCTAAATGCACATGAGGAGTTTACAGAATTGTTGTTCATTGATTCCGGCCTCATTTAAACTTGCCTAGCTTAGATAGTTTCATCATGCTTCACCTCTTGCCATGCTAACAACATTTAATATTGTTGGGTGCATAAACGAGAGAGAACTAAATAAGTCATGTGGTGTTTTCTTCAATATGCAACTCAGTTGCATAATGAGCTCCACTTAATTTGTAGGATTGTTTGTGCACTTTGCCATGCCATGCTTCATTAAACCAGACATGCATCATACTCGATTATGCATCATGCCATGTTGATGTGTTGGTTGTTTACTATGTTGTTTGCTTCTTTCCGGTGTTGCTTCTTCGGGTTAGTTCCGATTACGTCGCGTTTGTGAGGATTCGTTCGACTACGTCCGTTTGTCTTCTTCATGGACTCTTCTTCTTCCTTGCGGGATCTCAGGCAAGATGACCATATCCTCGAAATCACTTCTATCTTTGCTTGCTAGTTGCTCGCTCTTTTGCTATACCTTTGCTGCGATACCTACCACTTGCTTCATGCCTCCTATATTGTTGAACCAAGCCTCTAACCCACCTTGTCCTAGCAAACCGTTGTTTGGCTATGTTACCGCTTTGCTCAGCCCCTCTTATAGCGTTGTTCATTGCAGGTGAAGATTCAAGTTTGTTCCTTGTCGGAACATGGAGATGTTGTTCCTTGTTGGAACATATTTACTTGTTGGGATATCACAATATCTCTTATATAATTAATGCATCTATACACTTGTTAAAGGGTGGAAGGCTCGGCCATTTGCCTGGTGTTTTGTTCCACTCTTGCCGCCCTAGTTTCCGTTATATCGGTGTTATGTTCTCGGATTTGCGTTCCTTACGTGGTTGGGTATAATGGGAACCCCTTGACAATTCGCCTTGAATAAAACTCCTCCAGCAAGGCCCAACATTGGTTTTACCATTTTCCACCTAACCTTTTTCCCCTGGGTAGGCCTGCCCAAGGGTCATCTTTATTTAAACCCCCGGGCCAATGCTCCTCTGAGTGTTGGTTCAACTTGTCAGCCGCCGGTGGCCACCAGGGCCAACTCTGGGCTGGCCTACCGGAAGTTTGGACAATCCGGTGTGCCCTGAGAACGAGATATGTGCAGCTCCTATCGGGATTTGTCCGCACATTCGGGTGGCTTTGCTGGTCTTGTTTTACCATTGTCGAGGATGTCTTGTAGAACCGGGATACCGAGTCTGATCGGAATGTCTCGGGAGGAGGTCTATTCCTTCGTTGACCGTGAGAGCTTGTGATGGGCTAAGTTGGGACACCCCTGCAGGGATTTGAACTTTCGAAAGCCGTGCCCGCGGTTATGGGCAGATGGGAATTTGTTAACGTCTGGTTGTAGAAAACTAAAAGTTGACCTTAATTAAAACACATCAACCGCGTATGTAACCGTGATGGTCTCTTTCCGGCGGAGTCCGGGAAGTGAACATGGTGTTGGAGTTATGCTTGACGTAGGTTGTACTAGGATCACTTCTTGATCATAGTTTTATCGATCGTGCCTTCCCTTCTCTTCTCGCTCTCTTTTGCGTATGTTAGCCACCATATATGCTAGTCGCTTGCTGCAGCTCCACCTCATACCTTTTACCTTACCTATGAGCTTAAATAGTCTTGATCGTGAGGGTGTGAGATTGCTGAGTCCCGGTGACTCACAGATACTTCCAAAACCAGCTTGTAGGTGCCGATGAGTCCATGCAGATGACGCAACCAAGCTCAGGAGGAGCTCGATGAAGATCTTGTCCTTTGTGTTGTTTCGTTCTAGTTGATCAGTAGTGGAGCCTAGTTGGGGCCGATCGGGGACCTTGTCGCATTTGGGGTTTCTTCTTTTATTTTGGTTCCGTAGTCAGACCTTGAGTGTATTTGGATGATGTAATGCTTTACTCATGTAATTGTGTGAAGTGGCGATTGTAAGCCAACTATGTATCTCTTTCCCTTATGTATTACATGGGTTGTGTGAAGATTACCTCACTTGCGACATTGCTTTCAATGCGGTTATGCCTCTAAGTCGTGCTTCGACACGTAGGAGATATAGCCGCATCGAGGGCGTTACATCCCCAAAGGTGGGGCATTCCCTACCGAAACCATCATGCTTGTTGTGAGAAGCTCTGGTTTGTGAGAAGCATATACCCAAACCTGCCCAAAATGGGACAAAAAATTTACCACGGCATGTTGATGCCGCTCCATGATAGCATGCCAAGTTTTATGAATTTCAGACGAGTTTTGGATTTACTAGAATTTAGAAACCAGGCATATCAATGTTTTGCCGGCAATCAACGGTGCGCTAGTGTTTGAAATTCATTCCCATTTCTTGCATGGGGCCTAAGCATGCACCCAAGGACAAAGATTTGATTTTTCAACCAATTTATATGCACCGGAGCATGTGCATGTAGTTCAAATTTGAATTATGCACATAAATCCATTGAAAACTCACTTAATGCATAAAAATGTCCAAACGAACCATGAATAATTCCAATTCTTTTATGACACACATATAGTTGCATGGTCACTTCAGATAAAGGTCTAGCCATTCATACACCATCCATGGCCACTGTGACCCCATTATGTAATTCAAATCAAGACAAAAAATCAAGTTGATCCTACACAGTTTATTATAAGCAACCGTGTGAGATGCAGCACAAAATATCTTTGGACCGTGTCTGAATAAGGGACCGCATCTGATGACACTTTGCGCGCCAGTTTTTTGGCTGAATAGATTCCAAATTTTTGACTTCCATGGAAATATCTACCTCCCCCTCTTACCAAAAGCCACATTTCCTCTGTTTCGTCCTTCTTTTCCAAGTTGAAACCTTCACTCCTTGCTTGCAGCGCCACTGCCTCCTCACCGACGACCCTCCGTCACGCTACTTGGCCTCGCCTATCCAGGTAGGTAATCCACACCCGACCCCCATCCTCCTCCTCCTTCCACATCCCACATGCCCCGTCCGCCGGCGCGAGCGCGACACATTCCACCCAAATCCCTGACTCCTCCACCAAATAAGCGCCAACCTAAACCATGGTGCACGCAGTATAGCCAGGACCTCAAGGAGCATTTGGCAGCGGAGAAGCAAATTGCAGCCGCACGCGCGGATGAGGTCACGATGGCTGCCATTCGTGCCGACCCCCAGATCTTCGAGGAGCACCTCGCCATCGAGGCCACCATTGACGCCTCGCGCGCCGATGCTGCGACGTGGTTGGCTGCTTTAAACGACAGTTCGCGGTGTTTTCTCGAGGCCACCGTCGGTGCCTTCGATGAAGACTATGAGGTGTTTTCTCAGCGTGCACGTGCTTACCTCATCTCGAGAGCCAATAGGTTGTTGCACGGAGTGTCTCAGGAAACTCGCCACTACAATGAGGGCACCTACGATGCGGAGGCCTCGCCCTCTCCATGTCCAAGGAGCCAATCATGATCGATATCTCCGACAATGAGGAGTAGCTTGTCTTATGAGCTCACTATAAGGACCCATGGTCAGTTTTCTAGCTACTGCCTTTCCTTAACAAATTCTAGTGAATGGTGCTATCTACTTTTACCATGCAAACTTCTGCTCTAGTGTATATGTTCTACATGTCATGCAATGTGCTGTTCAATTAACTGCTTGGTTCAATTCTGCAAATGTGATGTTCAATTCTTTAGGGTGCAATATTTCCAAGTTGTTAAGCATGCTTGCTTTGGTTAACTGCCTGATCTTCTATTAGGAGTATGTTATATTGTTCAATTGGTGTTTAGTTAACTGCTTGGTGCATTTGTTGTGTATTGGTTCACTTGTTGTGGTGTTTAGTTAACTTCTTGGTTCAATTCTGCAATGTGATGTTCAATTGTTGTGGCTGCATTCTGTTATTGTATACCATGTGAGGAATAAATCGAATTTGATTGTACTAAATACATGAGAAACAAATACAATTGCTATATTTCCAAGTTGTTAAGCATGCTTGGTTTGGTTAACTGTCTGATCTTCTATTAGGAGTATCGTTATATTGTGCAATGTTGTGCTCAGTTAACGTTTGGTTCATTTGTTGTGGTGTTTAGTTAACTGCTTGGTTCAATTCTGCAATGTGATGTTCAATTGTTGTGGCTGCATTCTGTTATTGTATACCATGTGAGGAATAAATCGAATTTGGCTGTACTAAATACATGAGAAACAAATACAATTTCTACATTTCCAAGTTGCTAAGCATGCTTGGTTTGGTTAACTGTCTGATCTTCTGTTAGGAGTATGTTATATTGTGCAATGTGGTGCTCAGTTAATGTTTGATTCACTTGTTGTGGTGTTTAGTTAACTGCTTGGTTCAATTCTTCAATGTGATGTTCAATTGATGTGGCTGCATTCTGTTATTGTATACCATGTGAGGAATAAATCGTATTTGGCTGCACTTAATACATGAGAAACATATACAAGTGCTATATTTCCTAGTTCTTAATCATGCTTGGTTTGGATAAATGGGTTTTCCATATGGCTTGAATTAATCTGATGAATCTGCAATGTGCTTATTTTTCATCAACATATTTTACTCATAGCATGCGAACCCTTACTTAACCTGATGACTAACTACCTTATATGTGTTGTAGGGAAACAATGGGAAGCACTAAGGTTTACAAGATGATACTAACTATTACACCTTGCAATTTTTATTCCTTTGCCCCATTTCCAATATAGAGAAGATATTTATGCACATCCTTGTTTTTAGTGTTCACTAATGATTACCTCTCAAACCACCTCTGTGGTCAGGAGGCGAGGAAAGTTTTGATACAACACCCGTGGTTCAATATTGAAGTGTTCTTGAAGAGGTCGAAGGATGGACGGTTAATCATCCACAGGCACTGGCCTAAAGTTGCAAAGACCTTCAACATGAATGAAGACTCAATATTCGCCTTCCGCTTCAGAAGTTTTCCAGATGAGATGCATCTCTCTTTGTACCGTCTATGATGCTAATTTCAAAAGGTTCTAGATGTTGCATGTGAAACTTGCTGCTAGTGCAGTTGGGTAATGGGGTAGCTGAGTGCTGAAGCTATGTCATGTTGTACTCTGATGTATTTTAATTATGAAATCCTGCTTCCTTAATATGGAAATGGAATATATTATGTGCTTAATATGAACGTCAATTAGATTAGTAAATGGTTTATTAATAATAAGGCAATTAGCCCACTAATTGGCCAATTAGCTTGCTCATTCGGTTTTCCTATTGCAAACAGTTAATGAGAAAACACTGTGGGCGATGTCCTCAGGCAACACACATAGTTTCTAGGAATAAACCATGTTGGATCAATGAACAATCACACACGACATTCTTTTTAAAACTGTTTGCGTTACGCCACCTTGCGCAAACATTTTCTTTGTAGCAACTATGTGGGATGTATATGTGAACGGAAACGTTTAGTAGGGATTGACTGTGTGGGATGTACTTGCGACTGGAAACAATTTTGCCGTATAATTGAATTTTTTAGCACTACTGTACATATTTCCGTATTTGAGCACTCGCCGGTCGCACACGACCTCATTTTGCCGAGTGTGTGTGCCAGGAGGGCATATCCCCAACGGTTTCTGGGTCGTGTGGCAAGGACCCTGTAGCGACCCGACCTCAGACGGTCAAGTCTCTGTGCTTAAGTGTCATCCCTGGATCGGTATGCTGACACACACAGTACTCGAAGGATTTATAACAGAGGTAAATCACATGTATAAAGTAACATAAATACTATTACCTCAATCCATATAGCGGAAATAACAAGGTTGTGGATTCCCATCAACACCAACGGCAAAGTTGAGTGTAGAAATCGTAACCCTAACGTATCACTTACTCGTCGTAAGATAATCCTGCAACATGAGACATTGCAGCCACAAAGGGTCAGTACATTGAATGTACTGGCAAATTCACACCATAGAGAATGATGAATAAAGGCTATCACTACATGCATATTTGGCTGGTGGAAAAGCTCTATGGTTATAAGGTTTTTGCGAAAAGCCAAATTTTCCCTACTGCAAAGGAATAAATTTTATTTAACTATCATGGTGGTTGTTAAACATTGAGAATGGTTGACAGCATTCTCAATCCCAATTTAAAATAGTCATCAATGACCCAACAATATTAATTTAGAAGTAACATGATGAGATCAACAGGATAATCCAAGAACTAGATACTCAAGACGTCCATAACCGGGGACACGGCTAATCATGATTAGTTTATACACTCTGCAGAGGTTTGCGCACTTTTCCCCACAAGACTCGATCGCCCCCGTTGGATTTCTCGCACTGCATGATGTTTGAGAAACGGATGACCGAGACACAGTTTTACAGAAGCGCTAGCACCTTACGTTGGATAGACCGGTACACCTACTTTCCCCTACATCTGCTAGTCTACCCTGTAAGAGTTCGCACGACTTAATCAACTATGCCAGAGCCCATAATGGCTTGTGGCTACACACAGAAGTTTCTAGTATGAATAGTCTCATGATCCCTTCGAGCCTGGGTGGCGGTCCAAAAAAATAGGCAATCCTGGTCTACCCCGGTGCCTAGACAGGCAATCCGAGAATAACCAGGTGCCTCAATCCACCCAGATGTGTGTTTAAGTTGCCACCTTAAGTAAACCATTAATTAACAATCTCACATCTGTCATGAATACTCTCAAAACCCAGTCCACGTCTACGAGCATAGCATGGCACTAAGAGCATAACGTAATAGTAACTCCCAAGGTTTTGAATGCAGGGCAATAGGTTCCTACCTCAGTAACTACTTCCCAATACCCACATGTTATCAATCCTACTCATGAAATGTTTGAGGGTTGAAGCTAATGCATAAAACTAGGTACGAAAGGGATATGATCAAAGTGTGAACTTGCCTGCAATGCTAATGAAGATGATTCGCACTCAAAACTCTTGATAGATCTACTCGTCTCACTCTGGTCAATCTATCGTAAGCAAGCAATAGTAACCACACATAAGCAATCACTCAAAAGATCAAAAAGAACGAAGAAGACGATTCGGAAAACATCAAAACCAAGCAAATAGCTCTTGCAACATAAAACAATTTCTAACAGTACCAAAATTATGTGAATTTGGCCTTATCGGAAAATTTAGGTCAAGAGCTTCGATTTGCAAAAAGAATCAACTCAAACGGAGTTACGGATAAAAAGATATGATCAAAAGAATTTTGAATTCAAATCTGATCTAATTCAAATTTTAAGATTTTTAAAAACATGTTTGAGTTGGATTACTGGATAGAGGAGATCATAGCGAAGAAGTGGGCGTTGGTTTCGTTGGATTTGGGCAAACGAGTAAAAAGTTATGGCTATTTGAAAAATCAGGGCCAAGCTGTTTTACGGAAGAAAAAATAGCTACGGGCTAGTGTCTAATGTATAAATACGTAGACTAATTGATAATCTAATTATTTTATCATATTAGTCTAAAAATAATATACTACGGAGGTATAAGAAGAAAAAAACAAAGAAAGATATCTTTATAAGGCAGAGAAAAGACGACTTTGGAGAGAGGAGACAACTTCCAGAAGTCGCGCCGGAGAAAAAAAATATATTTTTCTAAAATAAATCCAGTCAAACCAAAATATTGATTTAACCCGAATTGGATGATTTTTGTAGGCTCTATGGGTCTACATTTATTGGTGGAAAAGAGGCTTAGGGGTCAAAGGCTAGGCAAAGTGGGACTAAACGTAGACGAAAATATACGAAACAGAGAAGAAAAGAGGCGATGGGCCTAAAGGCCTTCGGCCGCGCGCACGCTGCAGTTTTTTTTACAGAATGCGATAAATTGAAAAACGAAAAATAAAATAAAACTTTATATAGGCATATTATATATCAAAATTTTCAGAAAAAGATACTCTACGACATGAACATTTTTCCAACATTAAATAAAATACACACAAATTCTAATAATTCAAAGAGTGCTGCTAGTCTATTAAAATCCAACAAAAATCATTTTAAAAATACCACAATGATTTCAAATTATTTTTTCACCAATTTTCTGTTGTAGGGAATCATGTTACCCTAATTTCCATATATTTTATTTTTGGAGAAAAATAATTTGAATAAAACTCAAATAACTCCAAATTGAAATTAAATTCAAAAGGGCTTTGAATTTGATTCTTCAAAACTCCCAACTCATATTTCATATATTTTGAAGAAGTCATTTTATCTTCTCTCATGAAAATCATTGAGTTACATAAAGTTTAGAAGTGGAAATATTTTCCAAATGAAATTCAAATATTTTCAACACCCCGTTTTCATTTAAATAAATGGAAGAAGTCATGTCATCTTCTCTCCAGGGTTTTGTGATGGAAAGTATTTGAATTCAAGAAGATCATAAATGAAAAATGAAAGTTTGGGAAAGTCCTTTTATTCCCTCTCATTTAACTATCAAAAAGGTTTCGAATTTCACTCAATTTCACACAATCAATCAAACAATCAATCAAATCTATCTATTTATTATGACATTCCAAAATTTAGAATTTTGGGATGTTACAGACCCCCCCTATCGCCCACACTCACTTGGCGACGGTTCCGAATGCCGTCGCGGAAAGGGGTTAAAAACCGTTTGTTTAGGACCGACGCATACCAGTGTATGCCAGAGCCCATAATGGCTTGTAGCTGCACATAGAAGTTTCCAGCATGAATAACATTATGATCCCTTTCAGCCTGGGTGGCAAACCATAGGAAAATCACACGGATACCCCGGGATCTCCTTTGGACAACACTGGATTCCCTAGGTGCCCACAAACCAATCCACCCAGATGTGTATTAAAGTAGCCACCTTAAGTTACACCTTATTTAACAATAATCTCACATCTTACATGAATTCTCTAAAACCAAACCACGTCTACGAGCATAGCATAGCAGTACAAGCATACGTACTAACACCCAGGGTTTAATTGCAAGACAATAGGTTCTACCTCATCAACTACTTCCCAGTACCCACATGTTATCAAGCCCTAACCATGCAGTGTTTGAGGATTCAAACTAATGCATAAAAACTGGGTAATAAGGGATATGATCGAAGTGTTACTTGCCTTGCTGATGATCTGAAAATCTTAGAGATTCGTAGTAGCCAGCCTCGCACTCCGGAAACTCTATCGTGAACAACCAATAGAATACATAAGCACTCAAGCATAAAATGCAAAGGTAAAACTCAAATGAAAAGATCCAAACTGAAAGTTCAAGTGAAGAGCCTCAATTTACAAAAAGAATCAAATGAATCGGACCTACGGAACTCAAACTATGATCAAAAGAAGTTCAAATTCAAATCTGCTTGAAACCAAATTTTAAATTATCAAAACCATGTTCAAGTTGATTATATGGGCAGAGGGGAACAAGATGAAGACTTTGGCATTGGTTTCACTGGATTTGGATAAACGAGTAAAAAGTAGCGAGGGTTTGAAGTTCAGGGACTAATCTGTGATAAAAGTATTCGCAGATAGGTCCCTAGCCGAAAATAAAACTAAAAGGAAAAATCTAACGAATGATCGTTCATAAACAGAAAATAATGAATGAACATGCTCGCTATAAGAATCTAACAGGTGAACGTTCGCTAGTTAACCTAAACCTAAAAAAACTGATCTAAACAAAACCAAAAACCCTAAATAAGAACCGGCGAACCAGACGGTTTTTACCGGTTAAATGGCTTCGGCCAGCGGCGGTCAACGGCGAGCGGTGCGGTGGCTCCGGCGAGCGGGGCGGGCGGCGGGGCAGCGGGCGGCGGCGCAGGTTGCGGCGGCGGCGACTGGCGGCGGTGCGCTCAGTCGTGGGTGGCAGGGTGAGGAGAGGGGCCGGGGGGTCGGCTTTTAAAGCGTAGGGGGAAGCTGCGGCTAGGGGAGGGGGTCACGACGCGGCGGCGAGTCCGACTCGGACTCCTCTGGAATCCGGTAGCGGGACGGCGAGGGAAGGCGGCGGCGCTAGCTCGGCCAAGGCCCGGCTCGGCTGGGCCGGCCCAGGAAAGTTTTTTTTCAAAATAATAAATTTCGCCGTGAATAAAAATTCTAATAAAATATAAAAAAATTATAAAAAACACCAGAAACAATTTTCACCGTCCAAACCTAATATTTAATACAATATGAACATTTTTCTGGCCTAAAAATGCAATTTTCAAAAATGCAAGTTTTTCTCTAATTCAAATAAAATACGAATAAAATAACAACTTAATTTTAAAATTTCTTCTCCAATATTTCTCTCTTGTTGAAGAAGTCATTTTATCTTCTCTCATTTATTTTTATTATTCGAAATGATTGGAGAGAAATTATAAAATCAAATCGATCCTATTTCCAAATTTGAAAATAAATTCAAATAGGAAAATTTGTGAAACCTCCAACTCTCCCCTTGGGTCCTTGAGTTGCTTAAGATTTCTAGGATCACAACCAAATGCAAATAAAAAAATTATATGCACATGACGACCTATGTATAACATCCAAATTGAAAATTGGGATGTTACAAACCTACCCCCCTAAAGATGAATCTCGCCCTCGAGATTCGGGTTGGCTAGAAAATAGGTGTGGGTGGTCTTTCAGTAGGTATTCTTCTCGCTCCCAGGTGGCTTCCTCCTCAGTGTGGTGGCTCCACTGAACTTTGCAAAACTTGATAACCTTGCTACGTGTAACTCGGCTGGTAAACTCGAGAATCTTGATAGGTTTCTCCTCATAGGTTAGGTCACTCTGCAACTGAATTGCTTCCAAGGGCACTATGTCTCTCAAAGGAATATCGGCCATCTCTGCATGGTACTTCTTCAACTGGGAAACGTGAAACACATCATGAACTCCTGACAAACCTTCGGGTAACTCCAACTTGTAGGCCACTTCTCCCATACGTTCCAAAACTCGGTATGGTCCTACAAATCTCAAGGCTAACTTTCCTTTAACTCCGAATCGTTTAACTCCTCGCAGTGGTGACACACGAAGATATGCTCTATCTCCAATTTCATAGACTACCTCCTTGCATTTAGTATCGGCATAACTCTTTTGCCTGCACTTCGCTACCTTCAGTCTATCACGAATCAACTTAACCTTCTCTTCAAACTCCTTAATAAAATCTGGTTCAAACTGACGGTCTCCTACTTCATCCCACATCAATGGTGTCCTGCACCTCCTTCCATACAAAGCTTCAAAACGGGCCATTTTCAAATTAGCCTGATAATTGTTGTTGCATGAGAACTCTGCATAAGGCAAATTATCATCCAAACTAGATCGATAATACAGCGCACAAGCTCTCAACATGTCCTCCAGAATCTGATTGACTCTTTCAGTCTGTCCATCTGTTTGCGGATGAAAGGCTGTACTGAATTCTAACCTGGTACCCAAAGTCTGGTGCAGCTGATTCCAAAACTTCAAAGTAAACTGTTGTCGTCTATCTGATATGATGGTCCTTGGAACTCCATGTAGACATACGATCCTGGTCATATATATCTTGGCAAACTTCGCACTCGTATAAGTGGTTTTCACAGGGATAAAGTGAGCCACTTTGGTTAAGCGATCTACTACTACCCAGATGGAAACATAACCTGATCTTGTCCTGGGTAATCCGGTGATAAAGTCCATGCCAAGTTTATCCCACTTCCATTCAGGTATCGGCATATGCTGTAATAATCCGGCTGGCTTCTGGTGTTCTGCCTTAACTCTTTGACATACGTCACATACGGCTACATACTCGGCAATATCCTTCTTCATACCAGTCCACCAGAAACATTCCTTCAAATCCAAATACATCTTAGTGTTTCCGTGGTGAATCGAGTATGGCGAGTCATGAGCCTCCTGAAGTATTAACTTCCTGATCTCCGCATCATTGGGAACATATACGATCCTCAAACCATAAAGTTTCGTGCTCATCCTCAAGAAACCCTTTGGCTTTTCCTTTGCTCATCTTCTCCTACATCTCAGCGATTTCCTTATCATCCTTCTAAGCTTCTCGAATCCTTCCCAATAACGTAGACTGAACCTCCATTGCTACAACAAAACCTCTTGGAACTATCTCCAAACGAAGTTCCTTGACATCATCGGCTAACTCCTGAAGTAACCCTCCGCTTACGAGGGTATTGACATAAACTCTTGCGGCTCAAAGTGTCTGCTACGACATTGGCCTTTCCTGGATGATAATGTAGTTTCATATCATATTCCTTTATTAGCTCCAACCATCTTCTCTGCCTAAGATTCAACTCCTTCTGTGTGAAAATATACTTAAAACTCTTATGATCCATGTATACATCACAACGGTTTCCAATAAGAAAATGTCTCCAGGTCTTGAGCGCATGCACTACGGCTGCTAACTCCAAATCATGCATGGCATAATTCAATTCATGCGGCCGAAGCTGTCGTGAGGCATATGAAACAACTCTTTCGTCTTGCATAAGTACACCTCCAAGTCCCAACCGAGAAGCATCGCAGTACAGTTGAAAGTCCTTGCGTATATCCGGAAGAATCAACACTGGGGCTGCAACCAAACATTTCTTCAATTCCTGAAAACTGGCCTCACATTCCTTGGTCCATTTGAATTTGGTGTCCTTCTTCAACAACTCTGTCACAGGCTTCACAATCTTGGAAAAATTCTAACCTCCGGTAATATCCTGCGAGTCCAAGAAAACTGCGTATCTCTCCAACTGAGGTGGGTGCCAACCACTCAGTGATAGACTGAACCTTGGAAGGGCCTACTGCTATACCTTCTCCAGATATAACATGTCCAAGAAATCCAACTTCCTTCAACCAAAACTCACATTTGCTGAACTTGGCATATAGCTGATGTTCTCTGAGTTCTCGAGAACTAAGCGCAAGTGTTCCTTGTGTTCCTCTTCATTCTTCGAGTACACCAATATATCATCAATGAACACCACAACAAACTTATCCAAGAACTCCATGAAAACCTTATTCATCATACTCATAAAATAGGTAGGTGCGTCGGTCAATCCAAAAGACATGACCGTGTACTCATATAGCCCATATCTTGTGGTAAAAGCTGTCTTAGGTATATCCTGTTCTCGGATCTTCAATTAGTGATATCCCGATCGAAGATCGATCTTGGAGAATACTTTGGCTCCATGTAGCTGGTCAAACAAATCATTGATCATCGGTAGTGGGTACTTGTTCTTGATCGTCACTTCACTCAATGCATGATAATCAACAACCATTCTCAAAGATCCATCCTTCTTCTCAACTAAGAGCACTGGGGCTCCCCACGGTGATGGACTTGGTTGAATATAACCTTTCTTCAATAATTCCTTAATCTGCTTCTTAATTTCCTCCAGATCCTTTGTGGGCATTCGATATGGTCTCTTTGATATAGGTCCGGTGCCTGGCAACAACTCTATCAAAAATTCTATATCTCGATCTGGTGGCATGCCTGGTAATTCTTCTGGAAATACATCCGAGTAATCCTTCACAACTGGCACTTCCTCCTGAACAACTCCCGAGAGGGAATTCACTTGGGTCCTCCTTGGTGCATGCCTATATACATACTTGATCCTCTTTCCCTCAGGGGTGGTGAGTAGTATCGACTTACTAGCATAGTCGATGTTTCCTCCATACTTTGATACCCAATCCATGCCTAGTATTATATTCAATCCTTGTGACTCCAAAATTACTAGATAAGAGGAAAAAAGGTGGCTACCAATGGTTAATGGTAACCGACCACACCATCAGCTGGCCATATAGTCTGCTCCTGGCGAGCTTACTAACATGGGTGACCTAAGGGCTAGGGTTGGCAATTTAAACTTGTCCACAAACCCATGATATGTATGAATGCAATGCAGTGGTGTCAAAAAGAATGAGAGCGGTAAATGACTTAATAAAAAACTTACCAATCACTGCATTAGGCTGCTCTTCAACTTCCTGCACGTTGATATGGTTCACCTGTCCTCTGGTGAATGGGTTGGGCTTCTTTCCAGAGTTTCCATTTCCATTCTTCAACTCAGAACAATCATTGGCACAGTGTCCAGTCTTCCACACTTGTAACAGGTGACATGGCTCAAGTCCTTAGCGGGTGTTGCTGGGTTGGAATGGTTCTGGCTGCTGCTTCCTCCATTCCCATTTCCATTCTTAGCGCCACTGTGGTTATGAAGATTTCCTCCATTGTGAGTATGGCCTCCATGGTTATGATGGGTATGTCCTCCCGAATTTAGGGTAAAACGAGGCTTCTGCTGAGCTCCAGAGTTTACTTCCCCTGTCCATACTTCCTTTTGTGGCTCTCTATCTGCTGCTGCTTGCCTTCAATCATAAGATCCCTGTCTACCAACTCCTGGTAGTTGGCAAATGTTGCCCACCATCAACTGCATACTCAGCTTGTCATTTAGCCCTTCCATAAACTTCTCCTGGTTTGCGGCATCTGTGGCCACATCATCTAGGGCATAGCGAGCTAACTTACTGAACTCATCCACATATTGCCCCATAGTACAATTTCCCTGGCATAAGTTGCAAAACTCACGCTTCTTCATACTCATAGCTCCAATTGAGACGTGTGCAGTGCAGAATGCTTGCTGGAACAGATCCCAAGTGACATTGGCTATGGGGAAAGTGGCTGTGTAATTCTCCCACCATGAGGCTGCTGGTCCATCTCGTTGATGTGTGCCAAAGCGCACCTTCTCACCACCTATGCAACCTGTGGTAGTTAGCTCCCTTCCAATCCTGCGGAGCCAGTCATTAGCAACTATCGGCTCGATGCTACTAGAGAACACCGGCAGATTCAACCTCAGAAAACGGGCTAAGTTGTCAACTAGAGGTGGTGGCGGTGGGTTGTTATTGTTGTTGTTGTTGCCTTGATTCTGGACTAGCAACTACATCAAGGCATTCTGCTATTGGATCAACTGAGTGAGCTCTAGTGGGAAGACAAATCCGGGGTCACGTCTCGGAGGCATCTGATAGGTTTAGAGGGGTGAGAATAGAATGGAGTGAGGTCTAGAGAGAAATCACTACCCATATGCACATGAGGCAAACACAATCATTTCACACCACTCAATTCAAACAAGGTCATACAATCGATCTAAACTACCGTTACAAAATGCTCAAACTATAACTATATATATGGGGGAAATACTACTGGTAATATGGTAGTCATCTACAAATCTTGATCAATGGAAGACTCCATGATATCCTCTCCAGCTTCGTCTTAATAATCATCATCACTATCGGTGTCGGAGTCGGTGTCGTTGATTATGATGTAGTCTTTAGGGTGGTTGTCCTCCTCAGGTGCGGGATCTCCATGAATATTTCTAGCTTCTTCTTCAGGTCTTCATTCTTCTCCAGTAGTACTGCAATTTCTTCTTCATATCCATCGCATGTAGACTTGAGTTCCTCTTATAGCTCCATGTTCCTGGTCATCACTTTCTTCATGTCTAACATGCTAGCGCACATCTGGTTCTCCCGACGACGAATGTGCTTGTTAAACTCCTGGATGTAGGCTGCAATGGATTTATCCCTCCTGGTGCAAATCATTTCCCATTGCTCATCTCGGTGTCCAAATATCTGGTAGATGGTGTCCTTAAGACCTTGTGGTATACCTCGCCGATGCGTCCCATGGTGACGTGGGCTACCATGCTCTTTCCTAGACTCCAGGTTGGTGCATCAAAGGAAAACTCTATGGGCTCAGTAACTGGGGCGAACGTCCTTCCTGGAACATGAAATTGAATCACCCAGCACTCTTCTTTAGGTAGAGTGGCGATGTAGGTCCTGGTGAAGCTTGGTATTTGTCAGCGTTCTAGGAACGGAGGTCCCCAGACTTGCCTGCCTACGGCCCACAACGTGGCTTTGCTAGCAGGCCTATACGGCCCATCTTCATCAACAAGGCATTCAAGACCTTTGCGAGGGGCCAAGCCTCGCGGGGCGGACGACACAAGACCTCCTCAGGAGCGGCCTCACCAGGCAGGCTCGCGAGGGGCAGAGAGTTCAAGGCCAGGCAAACCTCGTGAGGTTCTCGTGACGTGAGCCATGACGATCGAGACCAGGCGGGTGCCAGTGCATGCAGTGTCCTTCTTTCCTCTTTGGTGCTAAGGGGGCAAGCGCCGGCGCGGAGTACCGAGGCATCAAGCAAAGGTTTCCATATCGGTGCAATGAGACCAAGACCAGCAGGACGGCAAGACGGAGGTCACCATGGAGCCCAAGGCGGCGTCACCACCAGAGCCTCTTACAGGCGAAGACCACTTTTATCAGGATAAGCTGTATTAGCTGTCCCCTTTCAAATTGGCCGTTTTGGCTCCCTTCCCGCTCAATATTTGGGAAGAGGACCAGGGCCTCTATAAATAGGACTAGCCACCACCATCAGGGGAGGGTGAATCAGATCCTCACACACACACAAGTTCACCAAGCACAAGAACACCTCAACCTCAGGAGGCTGTTCTTCCCCTTGTACTGTTCATCATCAACCCTAGCGGCAATCCACCACCACCACACTGGAGTAGGGTATTACACCACAACGGTGGCCCGAACCAGTACAAATCTTGTGTCCTTTGTGTTGCGAGTTCGTCGAGTTAGTTCATAAGATCTCAGCTGAGTTAGGACGTGGATCGGTAGGGGGGGAATCTTGCGCACACCCCAGTGTTTGAACCTTAAGGGTTTTGCCAGAACCCGTGATCCGACATTTCACGCGCTAGGTAGGGGTGCGCCGAAGCTTCCCTTATGTCGCTCCGTGTCACGCCGCTTCATCATCTCCATGGCGGACACACGCCGCGCCCGCGCCGAGCACCGGGCTTCCCTCGCCACCCGCGTTGCTTAGACGGCCCCTGTCGGTGGGCCACCCTATCTCTCTCCTTCGCCTGCCGCCAATGCCGCCACCGGCCCAGCGGGGAATGAGCAGGAAGCATCCTCGCCGCACCCTTCGGTGCGACAGGACGGACGCACCGCCACCCCATCACTGACTCCCGCTGGTTCGTCGTCTCACGCTCGTCGCGTTCCCACGGACGCACGGGCCGCGCTCCTCATGGCGCACGAGCTCCTGCGCTACCGCCCAGTCGACGACCTCTACGAGGACTGGTGAAAGTGCGTTATATCGACTAGAGCGGGGGTGAATAGGCGATTTTTATGAAAGTCTTCAAAACGTGGAAGTTATGAAGACAAACAGAATAAACAAGCCTATCACTATGCAGCGGAAGTTAGATTGCACAAGGCAAGCCATGGTCAAGTATTCAATATAGTGAAAGCACAGTGACAAACAGCTTTAGTGTAATAAGGATCAGGTAGGAAGAAGTTATGAAGCCAAACAACTCATACAGTTACGTTGTGAAGACAGAAGATAAAGCAAGCATGCAATGGCTTCACAATATGTAACGGTAAGTAAAAGGAGGTGAAGATGAAACCAGTGACACACTGAAGACAATGATTTGTTGGACCAGTTCTAGTTGCTGTGACAACTGTACGTATGGTTGGAGCGGCTAGGTATTTAAACCAAAGGACACACAGTCCCGGACACCCAGTCCTGAACACGCAGCTCAGGACACCTAGTCCTCACCGTTTTCTCCTTGAGCCAAGGTCACACAGACCTCGCCCAATCACTCTGGTAAGTCTTCAAGGTAGACTCCCAAACCTTCACAGACTTCGTTCACCGGCAATCCACAATTTCTCTTGGATGCTCAGAACGCGACGCCTAACCGGCTGGAGGATGCACAGTCCTCAGGTGTAATAAGTCTTCAAATCACTCAGACAAGAAGACTTAAGTGATGCCCAATTTACTCTGGCTCTGGGTGGTTAGGGCTTTTCTCCTCGCTAGGAATTTTCTCTCAAAGGCTTCGAGGTGGGTTGCTCTCAAACGACCAAAGCCGTGCACTGAAATCTGAGCAGCCAGCCATTTATGGTTGTAGGGGTGGACTATTTATAGCCACTTGGCAACCCGACCCGATTTGTCCGAAATGACCCTGGGTCACTAAGGAACTCACACGTGTACCAACGGTTGGATTTCGAACTCACACGGCAACTTTACTTGGTCTACAAGTAAAGCTGACTTGTTCGACTCTGGACAAGATTTTCTCTCATAGTCTTCGCTCGAAGACATAGGATTTGAATTAGGCATCACTTCAATCATTCTGACTGGTTTTCTTGGACCCCACTTAATAGTACGGTGGTTCCTATGACACAACATAAATGAAGTAAAACTACGAAGGATCTAAGTCTTCGAGTTTCATAAGCTTCATAGGGAGTCTTCACATGTCATTGTCTTCAATATGAATATCCTCATAAACCACCATTGTCTTCAATGTCTTCGTACATTTTTAGGGGTCATCTCTGGTAGTGAAACCGAATCAATGAGGGACTTCTACCTGTGTTATCCTGCAATTCTCACAAACACATTAGTCCCTCAACTAGGTTTGTCGTCAATACTCCAAAACCAACTAGGGGTGGCACTAGATGCACTTACAATCTCCCTCTTTTTGGTGATTGATGACAAACTAGTTGAAGTTTTCAACGGGGAATATAATTTGTGAAATTTTAAAGGAATTGTCTTCATAAGCTGCAAGGGCTCCCCCTGAAGATGTGCATATAAGTAATTTGCTTCTTGAATGCAAATGCACATGGCAGGTTGTACTTGTGGAGATCCACTTCAACTTATGATGACAATCCACCATGCATGTGAAAGTATATGAAGAGAATGACATGCATAATGAAAAATGGACGTCTGCGAAATGATATAAGTGCGGAAATTATCGTCGTACATGCGGAATTTATCTTCGCAAAAACATAGTGGCAAACAAGTAGCAGACGACCATCAAGTTTAAGTGTTACAACTCAAACAACCAAATATAGCAAAACGATAGTTGGAAGCACGAAGCAAAATGTAGCAAAATATAAAGCACCCGCCCATATTGACCCGCTTGAAGACTATAAACATCATATGCTTCTCCCCCTTTTGTCAGTGATGACCAAAAAGGTTTGAAGACATAGAGTTTTCTACGCGTTCCCAGGCGCAGCCGGGTCGGTGGAGGCATTTGATGGTGCTGAAGAGCTTGGTGCAGGGTCGACGCGCGCTGAAGAAGGTGGTGGTGATGTAGCGTCGTCTTCTTCCTCAATGATTCTTCCAGTCACGATGGCAGCAGAGGAAGAGAACTCTGAATCTTCAAGGGACGGAGTTCCACGCAGCACAGCTCTTCTGGGGGTGTGGAGTCAAACTTGAATCTCTCTCTGAAGCCATCCTCTTGAAGTTCACCTTCAGTGCACATCATGGTGAGGCCTTTCCAAGTGCGGCGACAGGTTTCATGTGCGACGAATGCATTCTTGGTGGCCAGATTTCTGATGCAATTGACGTCTTGCATGATACTTCTCATCTGCCTCTTGAGCCAGTCGTGATGCCTATCTTGCTTTTGGTGAAGAGCCACAAGAAGTTCTCGGTCATTGAGTGCACGAGCGCGTTTCTTGGGTCTCTATGCAGATGTGCTGTCAGTGGCTTCAGTTGATGCAGGGGCACGTGTGGTGCCAGCCATTGGATTGACTCTTGAGATGGCTTCAACACCTTCATCATTCTGAGTGAAGCTCTGGCGTTCTGCATTCTGAAGACTTAATGGTTGCTTGGTAGGCTCAGGATATATTGCTTCAGCAGAGGTGTCCACATCGGGTAAGAAGATCCTATGGTTGCGGGCTGAGGGCTGATAGGAGATAGCAGAGTGAAGCTTGATCAGCCTCATAACCCAAGGAGCATAAAACTTCAAACCAAAGAGATCTGAGCCAGACGCTGCAAGTTGGCGTATAAAGAGATCCTGTGCGTTGAAGCATTTGCCATGCAGGATACAGAAGATGAGAGTCTTCTTTTTCCCTTCAACATTGGCATATGGAGAGTGCCCCTTAATGGGCCATAGAGTCTGCTTGACGATGTGATATATAGTTCTTGGCAGATACTCTAAGTCTTCAACGAAGAACTCAGTTGGATAAGGTGCAGCATGAGGCAAGGGCTTCATCATTGAGAGCATCTGACTCATATTTGGCTCAGGTCGCTGGAATATGCTCTCAATTGCTTCAGCATGGAGTTGGCAGCCTTCTTCGAAGAGTTCGCCAGGAGTGGGTACGCCGGTAAGCTCAATGATATCGAATGCATTGGCTTCATGAAGGACATTGCCGGTCATCCACTCCAGGACCCAAGTCTTCGGATCTCTGTTATAGCCTTTGATATGCAGGGTGGCATAGAACTGGAGCAGAAGCTCTTCATTCCAGTGCTCTTCATCGGTGATAAACGGCAGCAGTCCCACTTGCTTGAAGCAATCCAGTGCTTCTTCCAGACCAGGCAGACCAGCAACAGCTTCAACCTCAAGGCGCTGGTGAGGAAAGATGCGACCTTGGTTGTATAGGATGCATGAATAGTAGCTGCGCTGTGGGTAGCTCCAGAACCTATCTGATACAATCCGTTCCCTTGAATAAGGGTTCTTGGAGCTGTTGAAGAACGTGTTGTCTGCCCTGAAGCTATTGACATTAAAGGAGCCAGGAGCTGATGCAGGACCTGGGAACCATGGCAGTCGTGGGATCGGCTTCTGGACCTAGGGCCTGTGCGCAACATGATAGTTGAATTGTGGACCGGCAGCAGACTCAGGCCCAGAAGGTTCAGGTGCAGTAGCTTCAGTGTCTCTTGAAGCTGTTGGTGGGAAGGGCTCCACAATTGCTTCAGTGTTAGTTGTGGCAGCCTCAACGTTTTCAGCCTCAACACGTGTAGTGAGATGGACGGTTTCAGGTATGTTCTCCTGGAAAATTGCTTCTTGTTGGTGCGGGGGAGATGGAGCTTGAGGTTCTTCTTCATGCTCTTCGACTGATGCAGCCGGAATGTCGTCACCAGCCTGAGCCCTTGGCCCTTTGTGAAGCCTACGGAATGTAGGCGACGCCGGTGGAGTTGCAGTGGGCTGGGGCTCATTATCTTCCTCCTGTGGGCGATCTTCCCACGATGCATCTTGTGTGATTGGTGTCAGTGAACGACCAATGCTGATCATTTCGCTTGTCTCAAGCTGAGGAAGGGCTGCATCACCTTGTACATTTTCTTGGAGACCAATGTCTTCAGCAGCGTTGGGGTCGGCTGCTGGAATGTCTTCAGCGTGCGGAGCCTCTGTGAAAGCAGGCTCATGCACTGTCAACTGACGATCTTTGTCAGGATAGCGGACGGAGAGGGGTTCGACTATCAAGGGCTCTGTGGGAGCAGCCCAAGATTTCTTGGTCTTGCGCTTCTTGATGGTGGGGTCAGAAGGAGAGGCTTCAGGGTGTTTCCTCTTCCTTGCTTCAGCTTCGGCTGTCCGTGTCTTCTTGAGCTCAAAACTGGTTGACTGGTGCTTTGGCTTCGAGCCAGTCTTAGCAGTGGGGAAGACAATCGGAACAGCTTCTTGCCTTGGTGCCTCTTGTTCAGCCATAGCAGGCTTCTTCTTTTTCTTCGCGGCCATCCTGGGGTCGATCGCCCAAGTGCCTTGCGCTTCTCGGCCTCATTGTAGGCCTGCACACAATGATCAGCCAGAGTCTTCATTCGCTCCCGCGAACCCTGGGCTTCTGCACGTTTCTTCAGAAAGTTTTCCTTTAACTCGTGCAACATGATCTTGAAGTCCTTGACTTCTTGGACGCTGAGCTTGGCCATATTCTGCTTGAACTGAGCCTTTTCAAAGTCAATTTTTTGCTCCAGTTCAACAATGCGCTGGGCAATTGCAAGTTCTGAAGCAATAGCGCCTTGGAAGGCGACGCTGAGGCCAATGGGCAGCTGCAGATCATTGAAGCTGATATTGGGTGTATCAAACCACTCATCGATGAAGTTGTGGATGATTGCTGCATCAAACAGAGGCAGATTGTTGAAGATTTCAGCCTCCTCCTTGCTCTTGATGAGCTGCTCAAGAGCGTCATCTCCAAGATCTTCGTCACTGGACAGATCAATGGTCTCGCTGCGCAGAATGGCAGCAGCTGTGAGCTCTTTGCCTGTGTGTGGCTGAGGCTTCTTGGCTTCTTGGGGCTTGGAGACTCGTGATAAGTCCTCAGACTGCACACTGGCTTCAGGAGGTGCAGTTGCCAATGGCTTCGCTCTAGAGATTTTGGGAGAAGCGGCTGGCTTTGAAGCTTTTGGCTTCTTCGTCTGCTCCGGCTTCGGTGCAGCAGGAGCGTCATCAGACTCAGTGTCTGTTGGAGGGTCCTTCACGGCAGTCCCTTGGACTAGAATGCGAGTGATGAGGCCTTCGAGATTGGCATACGGCCCGATGATATTGGGATTTGCGTCGCGTGTGCCATCTGCCCTTGGTTTAGAGGGACCAGGGTTGAAGTCCAACCCCAGCTCCTTCTTGTTTTGCATCGCAGAGTTCTGAGCAAATTGGAAGTTGCGCTTGAGCAGAGTGTCATCGCGACACCAGAGAAGTGATGACGGATGTGCTTCAGCTGGCTGTGGTCCTCTGACCACGCATGGATAGAAGCCTTGAGCAATGGCTTCATCTCTGGACTGGGGTACGAGATTTTTGTACAATACGTCTCCCCATGGTCTCTTGATGGCACACTTTTCTGCATATTCCTTGGTGACGAAGCGGTATTGGAACCACTGCTCTGCCCAATATCTTCGAATCCATTGGATTCATGTCTTGCGCTGACCATAGCTCTCTTCAGGATCAGTTTTGTACATTTCTGCCAAGTCATCAGGCAGATCTTCAGACGTTTCACCACGTCTCTGTCTGCCTCCCTTCCTTGCTGGTTTTTCTGCTGCCATGAAGCTTAACTTGGAAGGCTTCAAAGCGTTCAAAGGCTTCAAAGGTTTTCTTTTGCTGGACCAACAGGAACTGGCTTCAGGAGAATTGATGTGACGCTGTAAGAACTCTGCAAATGAATGCAGACTATGAGAACCAAAAGATTCTCCCACAGACATGTACCTGTGACAGCATTAAGGTGCGAGGGAAGGGGAAGAGGTCATATGCATTCTCAGAAGATTTTGAAGAGAAATCAGTTTAGAAGATATTGACCTCATCATGCGAAGACATTCACTTATTGAAAAGAAGTTGGTTCCAGATTTGTACGAACCCATAGATCAGTACAAGTGAGGAATCTAACTACTTCATGAAGCACAAGTGAGTATGCTAGGCAAGTTATGAGATGCAGATTGAGAGAGATGTAACTTGTGTGAATAGAAACTTCTTATGGCAGAAAGTGACCGAACTATAGGATCAAAAGAGGCTGTAAAAATAGGTTTTATTTACCACACTTGGAACTGCTAGACGAAGTGGGAGTTGAGGCCGAGCAGTTCGATCCTTCGTGCCCTAACTTGGTGACGGAAGACACCTACGGCAACGGCGGAGAGACCGATGTCCGCAGTCGGCGTGAAAACGGCGTCGGAGAGGTTGCGGCAGTGAAGCACTTCGTCGCCGGCGTCGTTGAGAGCTAGCGGTGGCGCTAGGGTTCGTGCGAGGGTGGAAGAAGAGATAATGACCGCAGTGAATCGTGTATTTATAGGGATAGGGGCGGCACTTCGCTATTACTCAGGTGCCCCTGGCGATTCGCATCTGATCAGCACGTGGCCATCATGCGGTATTGTGGGGGCAATTCCACATCCCACGCACGCCTTGTTTGTCGGGTGTCATTCCTACTTCTCTGGATTTCTTTTTGATGGAAAAGTATTGAAAATGGTTTCAAAGTTTGTCTCTGTGTCTTCAGCTGACAAGGATGCAGTGAAGACATTCGACAGTTTCAATAGAATGCATTCAACTTGGAGAGATAGAGTTTGAGGTAGGAAGCATGGAGAGGTTAGCGTCCGATCACATTCACTTAGTCCAAAAGATTCAACCAAGAAGACATAGCTATAAGTGAATGCTGTAGAGGACAGAACACCAGTACATATATATAATCAACATAGTGAAGATAATCATGAAGACATGTTGAGATTGAAGCCAAGCCAAATGTGAAGACATAGCAAATGTAACGCCATGAGTGAAACACTTCAAACAGAAAATTTGATGGTGGCGTTACCCACCATATAGGAAGTATTAGACCCAGACACGGCGCACAATTATCGTGGCGCTCCGAAGTCAAATTCCATGTTAATGTATTCACACTCAGAATGTATGTCTTCATTGATTGAAGATATACGTTACTTCGTGTGTTGCACATCTAAGTCATCAACATGCATAAGTGTTAGGATGTGTGCCTGATTACAGGACATTTGAGGATTCCAAGATATTTAGCTCACGCCGTAACTTGCAAAATCTCTTCTCATCCAAGGGCTTGGTGAAGATATCTGCCAATTGCTCTTCAGTGTTGACGTGTATGATATCAATATCTTCCGTTGCAACATGATCTCTGAGAAAATGATGACGAATTTCAATGTGCTTTGTCTTCGAGTGCTGAACTGGGTTGTTGGCGATCTTGATGGTGCTTTCGTTGTCGCAGTAAAGTGGCACTTGCTTCAGATGAATGCCATAATCCTTGAGGGTTTGCTTCATCCATAGAAGCTGAGCACAGCAGGATCCAGCAGCAATGTATTCAGATTCAGCAGTGGAGAGAGATACACAGTTCTGCTTCTTTGAAGACCAACATACAAGTGATCGGCCCAGAAAGTGACATGTGCCTGATGTGGACTTCCGATCAACCTTGTCACCAGCGTAATCAGCATCCGAGAATCCAACCAGATCAAACTCTGAGCCCTTTGGATACCATAACCCTAGAGTTGGGGTGTGAGCCAAATATCGAAGAATTCGCTTCACTGCTAAGTGATGCGACTCCTTTGGTGCCGCATGGAATCGAGCACACATGCAAACACTAAGCATAATATCTGTCCTAGATGCACATAAATAAAGCAAAGAACCAATCATGGAGCGGTATACCTTTTGATCGAACTCTTTACCATTGTCGTCAGGACCCAGATGATGTTTGGCTGGCATTGGTGTTGTGAAACCTTTGCAGTCTTGCATACCGAACTTCTTCGGGCAATCTTTGAGATACTTCTCTTGAGAATATGAAGATGCCATTGCGTTGTTGCCGTATCTGAAGACCGAGGAAGAATTTCAGCTCCCCCATCATAGACATCTGATATTGCTCTTGCATCATATATCCGAACTCCTCACTGTACTTCTGATTGGTGCAGCCGAAGATAATGTCATCCACATATATTTGGCACACAAACAGTTCACCATCATATGTCTTCGTGAAGAGAGTGGGATCTAGGGAACCAGGTATGAAGCCTTTGCTCTTCAGGAAGTATTTGAGTGTATCATACCAGGCCCGAGGGGCTTGTTTGAGGCCATACAGTGCCTTATTGAGCTTGTAAACCATGTCAGGATGTTTTGGATCTTCAAACCCAGGTGGTTGTGCAACATACACTTCTTCTTCAATTTTGCCATTGAGAAAGGCACTCTTCACATCCATTTGATACAGAATTATGTTGTGATGATTTGCATAGGCCAGCAGTATACGGATGGCTTCAAGTCTGGCCACATGAGCAAATGTTTCATCGATGTCAATGCCTTCCACTTGAGTATATCCTTGAGCAACGAGGCGAGCTTTGTTTCTGACGACTTGACCATGCTCATCTTGCTTGTTGCGGTATATCCATTTGGTGCCTATTATGTTATGCTTCCGTGGATCAGGACGCTTAACCAATTCCCATACATTGTTCAGCTCAAACTGATGAAGCTCTTCTTGCATTGCTTGAATCCACTCAGGTTCCATAAAAGCTTCTTCAACTTT
Organism: Triticum monococcum; assembly: GCA_034509565.1. NCBI lineage: Eukaryota > Viridiplantae > Streptophyta > Magnoliopsida > Poales > Poaceae > Triticum > Triticum monococcum. The sequence goes on from CM067844.1 coordinate 181,086,695, forward strand.
CTTGGGTTCTGTGATTGAAACGAATGCGAAGTGTCCGCAGAGATTTGCCAGTTGAGTTGCCCTTGAACGAGTCAGTGGACCAGGTGCATTGATGCTGTCAATTATTTTGTCAATCTGCACTTCATTGGCAACACGAGGATGTATGGGTCGAAGACTTTGCTCTGGCTGATCTATGTTGTCATGGGGAGGAATGTCTTCAGGCTAAGCATTGTCTTCATGTGGATCAGGTGCTGAGATGATAAGTTCTTCTTCAGGATGAGCTTCAGAAGGTATGATTTCTCCAGTTCCCATTAGCTTGATTGATTCACTGGCTGGAACTTCATCTAGCACATCTAGCAGTTGCTCTCTTTGTGAACCATTGGTCTCATCGAACCGCACATCCACTGTTTCAACCACTTTGTAGTGATAGGGATTGAAGACTCTGTAGGAGTGCGAATCCTTTCCATATCCAAGCATAAATCCCTCATGTGCTTTTGGTGCAAACTTTGAGGTGTGGTGTGGGTCCTTGATCCAGCATCTTGAGCCAAATACTCTGAAGTAACTGACATTTGGCTTCTTGCCAGTTAGAAGTTCATAAGATGTCTTGTTCAGAAGCTTGTGAAGATAGACACGGTTGATTGTATGGCATGCAGTGTCAATGGCTTCAGTCCAGAATTTTCTTGGAGTCTTGTACTCATCTAGCATTGTTCTGGCCATCTCAATGAGTGTTCTGTTCTTGCGTTCGACAACGCCATTCTGCTGTGGCGTGTAAGGAGCTGAGAATTCATGAGTGATGCCCAATGTATCAAGATATGTGTCAAGGCCAGTGTTCTTGAATTCAGTGCCATTGTCACTTCTGATGTGCTTTATCTTGGCGCCATAATTGTTCATAGCCCGATTTGCGAAGCGTCTGAAGACATCCCACACTTCAGTCTTGTAAAGGATTATGTGCACCCAAGTATATCTAGAGTAATCATCAACAATGACAAAGCCATAGAGGCAAGCAGTAGTGGAAAAAGTTGAGTAGTGAGTGGGACCAAAGAGATCCATGTGAAGCAGTTCGAAGGGTCGAGCAGTGGTCATGATTGTCTTCGAAGGATGTTTTGCCCTTGTCATCTTCCCTGCTTCACAGGCACCGCATAAGTGATCTTTCTTGAACTTGACGCCCTCGATGCCTATGACATGCTTCTTCTTCGCAAGGGTGTGGAGGTTCCTCATGCCAGCATGCCCAAGCCTCCGATGCCAAAGCCAGCATTCTGAAGCCTTTGCCAGAAGACATACTGCAAGCTGTGGTCCTGCTGAGAAATCTACCACGTACAAATCATCTTTCCGATACCCTTCAAGCACTAGAGACTTGTCAGATTCCATTAGTACCAGGCAATGATATTTTCCAAAAATTACAATCATGTTCAAATCACAAAGCATTGAGACAGACATTAAGTTGAAGCCAAGGGATTCAACAAACATGACTTTATCCATGTGTTGATCCTTTGAGATTGCAACTCTACCTAGACCCAATACCTTACTTTTACCAGTGTTAGCAAATGTGATGTGGCTCTTGTCGGATGGACGTAAGGTTGAGTCCATAAAAAGACTTCTTTTGCCAGTCATGTGATTTGTACACCCACTGTTAATAATCCATTCTGAAGACTCTGAAGTCGCTGGTGTCGTACCCTACAGTGCAGTTAGGGGGATAGGCTTCACGAAGAGTATTGTGAAGCAAAAACATTTACGAACCAGTGGGTTATGAAAACTTAGATCCAGGTTAGGACTAATAGGGAGAGTAGCATGCGATTCAGGTACGAAATACATAGTGATGCCATTCGGGCATTTGATCTTGCGCCCCACAAGATTTTTAAGGTCCCCAGCAATAGCGTCAGAAGATTTTGGTTTTCTGCTGGAGACCTTTCCCTGCAAAAGAGAGTTAAGCTTTCTTAACCACCCACATCTTCAAGGGTGGCTTAGAAGCAATAAGTCTAAGTGCAGCATCTGAGAATTTTGGCGTTGGAGCCCTAGCAAACAGTCTAGTAGGCGGGCAATAGTACTCATAAGAATAGGCAGAATAGTTCTTGGTCATATGAGCATGACGGTTTGAAGAACTGCTCTCATATGCCTGAGCATGGTTGCCCTGCAAAACATTTGCGTTAGTGCGACTCAGGTGAGTCCTCTATCTGTATGAAGCCTTTGGACCATATGAAGCCTTTGGTCTGAGGTTTGTCTTCTTCATGTGAGGTGTCATGAGGACATTCATAGGAAGATTCTCCAGACACGTTTTTGGAACCCAAATCTTCTTCATAGGCGGTCCATTCCTGCAGTTAGTACCAATGTACCTGGCAAATACTTCACCATTCTGATTTTTAAACAGTTTATAGTTTGCATCAAAGGATTCATCAATGATAATAGGATCAGCACAAGTGAAGCCAGATAGATTGGATGGATCTGCTGAGGATTCCTTTGCAGCAACCCATGTGGTTTTGGAGTACTGCTCAGGTTTCCAGTAAGAGCCATCTGCATTAATTTTCCTCACGAACCCAACACCCTCTTTCCTAGGGTTTCGGTTCAGAATCTGCTTCTTGAGGACATCACATAATGTCTGATGTCCTTTGAGACTTTTGTACATCCCTGTTTCAAGCAATGTCTTCAACCTAGCATTCTCATCAGCAATAGCAGTGGTATCCTCAGCAGAGGGGTCAGTTACCACTTCAACAGTTGAAGATATTGCAACAGCAGTAGCAGTGGAACATTCAGCAACAGAGGTAGCATTATCACGCTCAATGCATTTAAGGCATGGTGGTTCAAATCCTTCCTGAGCGGAACTGATCTGTTCAGCTCGAAGTGACTCGTTTTCCTTTTGAAGATCTTCATGATTCGCTCTCAACTTCTCAAGATCTTGCTTCTTTTGAAGATAATCATAGGAAAGCTTTTCATGAGTAGTTGAGAGAGTCTCAAGACGATCTTCGAGTTCCTGATACTTAACATGAAGATTTTTTATGTCTTCAATTAAGGATTCAGAACGAGTCATTTCAGTACCCAACAGATCATCGCTTCTGTCTAACAGTTTTTGAATATGTTCCATGGCCTTTTGTTGTTCAGTTGCAATTTTAGCAAGTGTTTTGTAGCTGGGTTTTGAATCACAATCAGAGTCATCGTCACTGGATGTTTGATAGTGAGTAGTGCGTGTGTTTACCTTGGCACCGCGTGCCATGAAGCAGTAGGTAGGAGTAGAGTGGTCCTTGTCATTTGCATCGGTGTTGGTGATGAAGTCAGTGTCTTCAGTGTTGAAGATGGACTTGGCGACGTAGGCTGTAGCCAGACTCGCAATGCCAGAATCAGACTCCTCCTCAGACTCCACCTCTTCCTCCTCGGAAGCGGACTCCTCCTCTGAATCCATTTCCTTGCCAACAAACGCACGAGCCTTGCCAGTTGAGCTCTTCTTGTGTGATGAAGACTTTGAGGAAGACGTGGAAGAAGACTTTGAGTATTTCTTCTTCTTGTCGTCAGAGTCATATTCCTTGCTCTTCTTCTTCTTTCTGCTCTCATTGTCCCACTGTGGACACTCAGAGATGAAGTATCCAGTTTTCTTGCACTTGTGGCATGTTTTCTTCTTGTAGTCATGAGCAGAAGCTTCATCATTCCTTGAGCTTGATCGTGAAGACTTTCTGAAGCCTTTCTTCTTGGTGAATTTCTGGAACTTCTTCACTAGCATTGCAAGTTCCCGTCCAATGTCTTCAGGATCATCAGAACAGCTATCAGATTCTTCTTCGGATGAGGACACAGCTTTTGCCTTCAAGGCACGAGTTCGCCCATAGTTTGGACCGTAGATATCTCTTTTCTCATAAAGCTGAAACTCATGTGTGTTGAGCCTCTCAAGTATGTCAGACGGATCGTGTGTCTTCAAATCTGGACATTCTTGAATCATCAGGGCTAGGATGTCAAACGAACTGTCAAGTGATCTCAGCAGCGTCTTGACGATTTCATGTTTGGTGATCTCAGTGGCGCCGAGGGCTTGAAGCTCATTTGTGATGTCAGTGAGCTGGTCAAATGTGTGCTGGACATTCTCATTGTCATTTCGCTTGAAGCGGTTGAAGAGATTGCGTAGAACACTGATTCTCTGATCTCTCTGGGTTGAGATGCCTTCATTGACCTTGGAGAGCCAGTCCCAGACCAGCTTGGATGTCTTCAAGGCACTTACACGGCCGTACTATCCCTTGGTCAGATGACCACAGATGATATTCTTGGCAGTAGAGTCCAGTTGAGTGAACTTCTTGACATCAGCAGCAGTGACACCTTCTCCAGCCTTGGGAACGCCGTTTTCGACGACATACCATAGGTCGACGTCAATGTCTTCAAGATGCATGCGCATCTTATTCTTCCAGTAGGGATATTCAGTTCCATCGAAGACGGGGCACGCAGCGGAGACTTTAATTATCCCTGCAGTCGACATAGCTAAAACTCCAGGTGGTTAAACCGAATCACACAGAACAAGGGAGCACCTTGCTCTGATACCAATTGAAAGTGCGTTATATCGACTAGAGGGGGGTGAATAGGCGATTTTTATGAAAGTCTTCAAAACGTGGAAGTTATGAAGACAAACAGAATAAACAAGCCTATCACTATGCAGCGGAAGTTAGATTACACAAGGCAAGCCATGGTCAAGTATTCAATATAGTGAAAGCATAGTGACAAACAGCTTCAGTGTAATAAGGATCAGGTAGGAAGAAGTTATAAAGCCAAACAACTCATACAGTTACGTTGTGAAGACAGAAGATAAAGCAAGCATGCAATGGCTTCACAATATGTAACAGTAAGTAAAAGGAGGTGAAGATGAAACCAGTGACACGTTGAATACAATGATTTGTTGGACCAGTTCCAGTTACTGTGACAACTGTACGTCTAGTTGGAGCGGCTAGGTATTTAAACCAAAGGACACACAGTCCCGGAAACCCAGTCCGGAACACACAGCTCAGGACACCCAGTCCTCACTGTTTCCTCCTTGAGCCGAGGTCACACAGACCTCGCCCAATCACTCTGGTAAGTCTTCAAGGTAGACTCCCAAACCTTCACAGACTTCGTTCACCGGCAATCCACAATTTCTCTTGGATGCTCAGAGCGCGACGCCTAACCGGCTGGAGGATGCACAGTCCTCAGGTGTAATAAGTCTTCAGATCACTCAGACAAGAAGACTTATGTGATGCCCAATTTACTCTGGCTCTGGGTGGTTAGGGCTTTTCTCCTCGCTAGGAATTTTCTCTCAAAGGCTTCGAGGTGGGTTGCTCTCAAACGACCAAAGCCGTGCACTGAAATCTGAGCAACCAGCCATTTATGGTTGTAGGGGTGGACTATTTATAGCCACTTGGCAACCCGACCCGATTTGTCCGAAATGACCCTGGGTCACTAAGGAACTGACACGTGTACCAACGGTTGGATTTCGAACTCACACGTCAACTTTACTTGGTCTACAAGTAAAGCTGACTTGTTCGACTCTGGACAAGATTTTCTCTCATAGTCTTCGCTCGAAGACATAGGATCTGAATTAGGCATCACTTCAATCATTCTGACTGGTTTTCTTGGACCCCACTTAACAGTACGGTGGTTCCTATGACACAACATAAATGAAGTAAAACTACGAAGGATCTAAGTCTTCGAGTTTCATAAGCTTCATAGGGAGTCTTCACATGTCATTGTCTTCAATATGAATATCCTCATAAACCACCATTGTCTTCAATGTCTTCGTACATTTTTAGGGGTCATCTCTGGTAGTGAAACCGAATCAATGAGGGACTTCTACCTGTGTTATCCTGCAATTCTCACAAACACATTAGTCCCTCAACTAGGTTTGTCGTCAATACTCCAAAACCAACTAGGGGTGGCACTAGATGCACTTACAACTGGCTTGACCGTATTGCCGAGGTTGTCCGCGCCGCAGGGGGCTCCCCTTTGCCGTCCCACTCTCTGCCTCGCCCTCCGCTAGCCACGGGCGGCGCAGCTCACGAAGCACCTCTGCCACCTCTGCACCAAGACGGCACCTTAGCGCCAAGGCACGCGGCTCCACGGCGCGACACACCGCGTCCGGCGCCTGCGCGTGAAGAAAGAAGCTGTCAAGAAGTCCCTCGACCGCAAGTGAACACTTCGCCACTCCTCGCACCGCCGCGCTAGGATCGTTTGCTGCGGCAAGGCCCCGCGCCCCATGCCGTAGCGGCGCGCGGGTGCCAAAACCAAGTTCCACCTCCAAGGTGGGCCCCGGTGACCACGGCCGGCTGTCACGCCTTCACCCCCGACCTGCGTAGCGTCACCTGGCCAGACAAGTTCAAGCCAGATCTGCCTCCTAACTACGACGGCACACCTGACCTCGTGGAGTTCCTGCAGCTCTACGAACTGAGCATCGAGGCGGCCAACGGCGACGAGAAAGTCATGGCGAACTGGTTGCCCATTGCCCTCAAGGATGGCCCCCGCTCCTGGCTCCTGAACCTGCCTCTAGGCTCGATTTCCTCCTGGGAGGAGATGTGCAACCACTTCATAGCCAACTTCCAGGGCACTCGTGACCGCCCCCCGGTCGTGGGTGACCTGCACCGCATTAAGCAACAACCAGGAGAGACCCTGCAGAAGTACATCCAGTGCTTCAATAGCGCACGAATTAAGATCCCCAAGGTGATCGACGAGGCCATCATCTCAGCGTTCTCCGACGGCGTCCGCAACATCAAGATGAAGGAGGAGCTCGCCATCCATGAGGAGCTGTGCATGACCTCGGAGTTGTTCAACATCGCGACCAAGTGTGCAAGAGCTGAGGAGGGGCGCCTCTCCCTCCTCGAGCTCCCTACTACGGACCCGGAGGAGAAGAAGACCAACGCTAAGGGCGTGAAGCGCAAGGGAGCAGCCGTGCTCGCGGCGGAACCAGACACCAAGTCTGGCAGAGACCAGCCCGAGTCATCCAAGAGCAGCCGACCGTTCTGCGCCTTCCATAACCTGCATACCCACAACACCAACGACTATCAAGAGCTCAGAGCCATTCGAGAAGGACGCTTTGGTCGATGCCCCGAGCGTAGCGACCGGGGCTACGGCCGAGGAGGACGACATGGTGGCGGACACTGGGACGACCATGGCCCGCGCCAGGAGTGGTGCGACCGGCGTAGTGAGGACTGCTGGCAAGATCAGCCTCGCGAGGGCGCCTGGAGGGACCAGCCTCGTGAGGATCGTCCTCAAGGCAACGCTGGCCTTCCTACACTACCGCCACCACCCAGAAGGAATGACGACCACCATCAAGACGAGGGGTCTGGGGGCTTCCAGGAGCCGCGCGCTATCGCCTGCATCTTGGGTGGAGCTCAAGCCCCAGCCTCATAGCGTATCTTCAAACAATTTGCTCGCAAAGCGAATGCAGTTCTCCCCAAGTTCGAGGCCACACGCCCGCTCAGATGGTCCAGGTGCCCCATCATGTTCAGTTCGGGAGATCAGCTCAAGTGCGCAGCTACTGCAGCGTCCTCCCAATGCTTTATTCACTAGTCATCAGGAACATGCAAGTTACCAAAACCCTCATCGACGGCGGTGCAGGGCTCAATGTCCTATCCGTCGACACGTTCGACAGCCTCCAAGTGCCATACGACCAGCTTCAGCCTACCAAGGCTTTCTCAGGAGTGGTCGACGACTCTACTACCCCGATCGGGTAGGTCCGCCTCCCCGTTATCTTCGGAGAACGCAACAACTACCGCACCGAACTCATCGACTTCGACGTCGCCTACATCCGCTTGCCATACAACGCCATCCTCGGGTACCCGGCCCTGGCCAAGTTCATGGCAGTGACCCATCACGGCTACGATGTCCTCAAGATGCCGAGAAGCTGCGGAATCATCATAGTCCCGTGCGAGGAAAGAGACGCGGTGTGCTCCCTCGAGCGTGCCTTCCAAGCTGCAGCAATCGACGACCCTGACAGCCAGGGCGAGCGCCCTCCTGAGGCCACCCCCAAGAAGAAGAAGTAGTTGCGCCACGCAGGGCCTCAGGAAAGCGGCGCCTCATCAGGATCGACGCTCGCGCCTGGGGCGCCTCCCTCCATTGCATATGAAAGCACGCCCGACGCTCTCTCGAGCAGGGCTTGGGGGATCTCTTCTGGAAGGCCTCAGACTTTGCCAACATCACGAGGGAGGCGCTTGGGCACCACTTGGAGGCGTGCTTCACGGCATGTTTCCCTTAGGAGAACACAGGGCAAGGAGTGCCCACCGTTCAGGAGTTCATCACAGAGACCACTCAGGAACTGCAAGACACAAGGGCCATGCACGGCGGCCGCTGCTCACCAGGCGCAGCTCCCCCTCCAGGCAAGGATGCCGGGCTACGCGTCTGCATCGACGTCCCAGGGCTCAACCGGGCCGCCTCTCAGGAGCTTTTCTGGCCTTCGCGCGTGGGACGTTGTGAGGGCCCACCTCACGGCTATGTTTGCATGCCTTTTGGCCTGCCGAGCATGGCGACCGCCTATCAGCACAACCTGCGGAGCGTCCTGGCAGCTCAGGAGGCCAGGCACCACGCTGTGCTCATGGAGATGAAGACGGTCCTCAAGGAACCCCCTGGACATCCAGAGCCTCCCGAGGCTCAGGGCCCCGGTGGCTCATGAGGAGCAGCCCCTTCGCTGCATATGTTCAGCTGCCCCAACTCTCCTTCATCAACAGAACTAGGTGACATTTTCCAAGTTCATTCAGCTAGGAGCGCCCCCAGGGCTGCATCATTCCCAGGTCGCGTGGGTCCGTCCCTGTGGCATGTATCTTTCCTTTTATGTCTTTAGCTTACCTTGTTGGGGGCGCCCCTCGGGCTGCATCATCCCCAAGCCGCTCGGGCAAGACCCAGTGGCGCGTATCGATGCATTTATCTGAGCTAGGTTGCCTTTCATGCTTAATCTATCTATGACTATCACCTGCTTGATCGCCACCCACCATGGGAGCCGCGCACCGGCCGTCTTTCTTCAGGACCCTTCGCGTTGTCTAACCATCTTGCTGGACCAAGACAGTGAACAAGAACCAAGACCAGGTGCAACCCGCATTGAGGTAGGGCCTCGCAAGTCCTGCGCTGGCTCACGAGTGTCCAGACACACCTCGTCTAGCCATGTCGTGCAAGCCACGTGTCAAGGCGGGGCTGTACACGCCTCGGGGGCTCTCTGTTGTAGGGAGTCCCCTCTCACGCGCCATAAGCAAACCAGCAATCACCACGGCAAGCGGTGCCCTTCCTTGCGCCAACTTGCAGGAACTTCCTGAGGGCCGCAGCAGGCGGTACCGCGGACTCTCCCTCTTCTCTCATGTGATTCGCTTGCGCATTAAAAGGGGGGCTCCTGAGCATCGCGCCTTAGGAGCTCTTACTGGCTCTCCAGCCCTCACCCCCTGGCCTTGACCATGGCACGCGACCTGGCATACCAGCGGTGGCTGAGCTCGCTCGAGGGTCGGGACCTAAGGACGCACAGCACCAAGAAGAACATGGAGGGGAGGGGAGACCCGCACGGGCCTGACTTAGCTACACTACAGTGACCGACGTGCGAGTCTGGCACGACTCGAGGAGCCAACCCTGGACAACCAAGATAAGTTCTCGCTCTGGATCCACCAGTCGCTATGACATGAGACCCTCGCTCACTCCCTTCGCTGCCCTGCTACAGCAATGTTTTCTTCCTTTCCCATCCTAAGAAAGCTGTTTGCATGCTAAAGGGGACCTCTTGAGCATCACGCCTTAGGAGCTCTTACTGGACCTCAGGCCGCTCACCTCCTGGCTTTGACCACGGCACATGACCTGGCATACCAGCGACGGCTGCAGCCTGCCTGGGGATCGAGACCTGTCAGCATAGAGCACCAAGCTGTCACAGGATTGGAAAGGGGAGGTCGAGCCTCGGTAAGATATGCGCACGCAAATCATCATAATGAGGGCTATATTGACAAAAGGCATTACATACGCTTTACACGCCCCCATGGGGTTCATTTCTTGATTCCTCGCAGGGAACAAAATGAAGGAATTCCTAGGATCTCTATCTACACGCACCAGATGTCACTGACGCCATCATCAACAGTGGGCCACGTGAGGCCGGCGCCAACCCCATCCAGATCAGCGGCCACGGCGGCTGGACGCCGAAGCCCTGCTCCAGGCTCGGCGGGAGCTCGGGGTCACATAACTGTCATTGCTTGTCTCCGGAGACTCCGCGGGCTCAGGAGAGTCGCTGGACCACCAGGAGTTGCCGCTGCCGCTGGAGGAGCTGCAGGCGAGACCTGTGGCGGACCCAGCGCACGTTGCACAGTCATCCTGGCGACCTCCTTCAGGGAAGCACTCCAGGCGGCGGCCTTCTGCTACCTCTTGAGCATTGCGTTGGTTTTCCCTTGAAGAGGAAAGGGTGATGCAGAAAAGTAGCGTAAGTATTTCCCTCAGTTTTTGAGAACCAAGGTATCAATCCAGTAGGAGGCTACGCGTGAGTCCCTCGCACCTGCACAAAACAAATAAATCCTCGCAACCAACGCGATAAGGGGTTGTCAATCCCTACACGGAAACTCACAAGAGTGAGATCTGATAGATATGGTAAGATAATATTTTTGGTACATTATGATAAAGATGCAAAGTAAAATAAAAGGCAATGAAAATAACTACGTGTTGGGCGATTAATATGATGAAGATAGACCCGGGGGCCACATGTTTCACTAGTGGCTTCTCTCAAGAGCATAAGTATTTTACGGTGGGTGAACAAATTACTGCTGAGCAATTGACAGAATTGGGCATAGTTATGAGAATATCTAGGTATGATCATGTATATAGGCATCACGTCCGAGACAAGTAGACCGACTCTTGCCTGCATCTACTACTATTACTCAACACATCGACCGCTATCCAGCATGCATCTAGAGTATTAAGTTCATAAGAACAGAGTAACGCCTTAAGCAAGATGACATGATGTAGTGGGATAAATTCATGCAATATGATAAAAAACCATCTTGTTATCCTCGATGGAAACAATACAATACGTGCCTTGCTGCCCCTACTGTCACTGGGAAAGGACACCGCAAGATTGAACCCGAAGCTAAGCACTTCTCCCATTGCAAGAAAGATCAATCTAGTAGGCCAAGTCAAACTGATAATTCGAAGAGACTTGCAAAGATAACCAATCATATGTAAAAGAATTCAGAGAAGATTCAAATATTGTTCATAGATAAACTTGATCATAAACCCACAATTCATCGATCTCAACAAACACACCGCAAAAGAAGATTACATCGAATAGATCTCCACAAGAGAGGGGAGAAGTGTATTGAGATCCAAAAAGAGAGAAGAAGCCATCTAGCTAATAACTATGGACCCACAGGTCTGAGGTAAACTACTCACACTTCATTGGAAGGGCTATGGTGTTGATGTAGAAGTCCTCCGTGTTTGATGCCCCCTCCGGCGGAGCTGCGGAACAGGCCCCAAGATGGGATCTCGTGGATACAGAAATTTACGGCGGTGGAATTAGGGTTTTGGTTCCGTGTTTGATCGTTTGGGGGTACGTAGGTATATATAGGAGGAAGAAGTACGTCGGTGGAGCAATAGGGGGGCCATGAGGGTGGAGGGCGCGCCCCTACCTCGTGGCCTCCCTATTGGTTGCTTGACGTAGGGTCCAAGTCTCCTGGATCTTGTTCGTTCCAAAAATCACGTTCCCGAAGGTTTCATTTTGTTTGGACTCCGTTTGATATTTCTGTTCTTCGAAACCCAAAAATAGGCAAAAGCAGCAATTCTGGGATGGGCCTCCGGTTAATAGGTTAGTCCCAAAAATAATATAAAAGTGTATAATAAAGCCCAATAATGTACAAAACAGTAGATAATATAGCATGGAGCAATCAAAAATTATAGATATGTTGGAGACGTACCACCTTCCTCGTCGAAGACCTTGAAAAACAGCACGGAGGCGTCATCGTATCGAAGTGGATCGCGAGGGCGCCTTCCACACGACAGACTCGGGCAATCTCACCCCAACCTCGGGTCATGAGGATCTTCCCGGAGGCAACGGTTCCAATCTCCGCTCCAGTCGCGCGGGCGTCGCAATCGGCGTGTTGCAGCCAAAGCTCGCGGAGGGCCCTCGGTGGCATCTCGGCGGCGAAGAACTGCGGGAGGCGTATCCAGGTGCTCGGGGGCATCACCACCCACAGCACGAACTCGCGCGAAGAGTCCATAGCATGGACCCCTGGGGCGACGGCGTGCACCTCCGTGGCACGGCGACCACGGCCGTGGCGCGGGCAGCGCCGCTCACTGCTCGTCCCTCCGGAATCATCGGCATGAGCGTACAAGGGCAACGGGTACCCAGGAGGCGGCCTCTCATACCAAGGCTGCGACACCACTAGCCTCATGACCATCTTGCGGTGATGAGACCTCCTCTTCTTTGGCGGGAGCAGCTCGGGCTCGTTGAGGGGAGCCTTGCCCTTCTCTGCAGCCGAAAACCTCTGGATCGGCACCATGTCTGCACAAGCAAGGAGTGGAGCAGGGAAGGAGAAGAAGCGGGAGAGGCAGAGGAAAGACGGGCGACGGGGGCTCCGCCCCCCACCCATTTATACCAGGAGAAGGCCAACCAGCGGCCCCCACGATCACTGGTAATGATGGTTTTCCTTGCATGTCATTGGGACTTGTCAAGTCGGGCAGTTGCCGAGGCAGCATGGGGAAGCGGAGACGCCCAAGACCAATCAACGGCCGCGCATCGACCAAAGCCGCAGGCTATTGGGGCCCATGGCGCTCCACACTTGACCCTTGGCTTTGCCTCGAAGCCAAGCCCGAGCGCGCCTTGGGCCCGGGGGCTACTGTCGGCTTTCTAGGAACGGGGGTCCCAGACTTGCCTACCTGCGGCCCATGGCGTGGCTTTGCTAGTAGGCCAGTATGGCCCGTCTTCATCAACAAGGCATTTAAGACCTTAGCGAGGGGCCGAGCCTCGCGAGGCGGACGACTCAAGACCTCCTCAGGAGCGGCCTTGCCAGGCAGGCTCACGAGGGGCGGAGAGTTCAAGGCCAGGCAAACCTTGCGAAGTTCTCGTGTTGTGAGCCATGACGATCGAGTCTAGGCGGGCGCCGGCGCACGCAGCGTCCTTGTTTCCTCTTTGGTGCTAAGGGGGCAAGCGCAGGTGCGGAGTACCAAGGCATCAAGCAAAGGTTTCCATATTGGTGCAACGATACCAAGACTAGCAGGACAGCAAGACGGAGGTCACCATGGAGCCCAAGGCGGCGTCACCACCAGAGCCTTTTGCACGCGAAGACCACTTTTGTCAGGATAAGCTGTACTAGCTGTCCCCTTTCAAATTGGCCATTGTTGGCTCCCTTCCCGCTCAATATTTGGGAAGAGGACTAGGGCCTCTATAAATAGGACTAGCCACCACCATCGGGGGAGGGTGAATCAGATCCTCACACACACAAGTTCACCAAGCACAAGAACACCTCAACCTCAGGAGGCTGTTCTTCCCCTTGTACTGTTCATCATCAGCCCCAGAGGCAATCCACCACCACCACACTTGAGTAGGGTATTACACCACAATGGTGGCCCGAACCAGTATAAATTTTGTGTCCTTTGTGTTGCGAGTTCGTCGAGTTAGTTCGTAAGATCTCAGCTGAGTTAGGACGTGGATCAGTGGGGGGAATCTTCGCGCGCACCCCAGTGTTCGAACCTTAAGGGTTTTGTCGGAACCCGTGATCCGACAGAATTCTGATGCTCAGGTACCTAGCGGCTTCCTTCATGTCTCATCCGAAGGGGGTGTCGTCATCCGGTTGAGCAAACTTTTTCCTTGGATCCACCATCTATAGAGTAGAAAATGGAGAAGAGTCAGAAATGAGAAGAGAAGAGTATCATGTGGCTTATCCTAGTGGCCGCATCCTATAGTTAGTGTGTGCTCTGATACCATCTTGTAGCGACCTGACCTCAGACGGTCAAGTCTCTATGTTTAAGTGTCATCCCTGGATCGGTACTGCTGACACACACAATACTCGAGGATTTACAGCATAGTTCAATCACACAGTTATCGCACCGAATGTCTCCAAAGGGAACTTATTACAATAATATGGCTGAAGGCCATATAAATAAGATAACAATAGAAGCTTCAAAGGTAGAATAGTCCATCCAACTCCACAGCAAAATTGAGTGCACGACAACAACCTAGCGCACCTTACTCTTCGTCTGAAAACTCTACAACATAATACGTTGCAGCCTGTGTAGGTCAGCACATGGAATATGCTGGCAAGATAACACTATACATCAATGAACATATAACAGCTATCACTACATGCATATATGGCTGGTGGAGGCTCTATGGTTATCATTTGCATAAAGTTGGTTTTTACCTACAACAAAGGAATATATTTTATTTAACTACAAAGTTTGTTGATAAACACTGAGAATGGTAACCCCATCTCAATCCCAATTAAAAGTTAACAACCCGACAAAATTAATTAAATAGAGTGTTGAGATCAACATAATAATACAAGCACCAGATACTCAATTGTCCTTAATCGGGGACACGGCTAACCATGATTAGTTTATACACTCCACAGAGGTTTGCACACTTTTCCCCACAAGACTCGATCTCCTTCGTTAAACTTCTTGCAGTACATGATGTTTGAGAAATGGATGACCGAGACACGGTCTTTCAGAAGCATTAACTCTTTACGACGGGTAGACCGCACCACCTACATCCCCTACATCTGCTAGTCTACCACTGAAAGAGGTCACACCACATAATCAACTATGCCAGAGGTCATAATGGATTGTGGCTGCAGACCGAAGTTTCAGCATGAATAACATTATGGTCCCTTTGAGCCTGGGTGGCAAACCATAGGAAAATCACACGGATACCCTGGGATCTCCTTTGGGCAACACTGGATTCCCCAGGTGCCCACAAACCAATCCACCCAGATGTGCATTAAAGTAGCCACCTTAAGTTACACCTTAGTTAACAATAATCTCACATCTTACATGAATTCTCCCAAACCAAACCACGTCTACGAGCATAGCATAGCAGTATAAGCATACATAGTAACACCCAGGGTTTAATTGGAAGACAATAGGTTCTACCTCATCAACTACTTCCCAGTACCCACATATTATCAAGCCCTAACCATGCAGGGTTTGAGGATTGAAACTAATGCATAAAAGCTGGGTAATAAGGGATATGATCAAAGTGTTACTTGACTTGCTGACGATCTGAAAATCCTAGAGATTCATAGTAGCAAGCCTCGCACTCGGGAAACTCTATCGTGAACAAACAATAGCATACATAGGCACTCAAGCATAAAATGCAAAGGTAAAACTCAAATCAAAAGATCCAAACTGAAATTTCAAGTGAAGAGATTCAATTTACAAAAAGAATCAAATGAATCAGAGCTACGAAACTCAAACTACGATCAAAATAAGTTCAAATTCAAATCTGCTTGAAACCCAATTTTAAATTATCGAAACCATGTTCAATTTGATTATCTGGACAGAGGGGAACAAGACGAAGATTTTGGCATTGGTTTCACTGTATTTGGATAAACGAGTAAAAAGTAGCGAGGGTTTGAAGTTCAGGGACTAATCTATGATAAAGGTATTCATGAATAGGTCCCTGGCCGAAAATAAAACTAAAAGCAAAAATCTAACAAACGAACGTTCGTAATCAGAGACTAACGAACGAACATGCTCGCTATAAGAATCTAACGGGTGAACGTTCGCTAGTTAACCTAAACCTAAAAACCGATCTAAACTAAACTGAAAAACCGAAATAAGAATCGGCGAACCGGACGGCTTTTACCGGTTAAACGGCTTCGGCCGGTTGCGGTCAACGGCAAGCGGCGCGGCGGCTCCGGCGAGCGGGACAGGCGGCGGCGCAGGTTGCGGCGGAGGTGGCTGGCGGCGGCGAGCGGCGGCGGCGCGCTCGGCCGTGGGTGGCGGGGTGAGGAGAGGGGTCGGGGGGTCGGCTTTTATAGCCTAGGGGGGAGCGACGGCTTGGGGAGGGGGTCACGGCGAGGCGGCGAGTCCGGTGGCGGGATGGCGAGGGAAGGCGGCGGCGCTAGCTAGGCCAAGGCGAACAAAAATTCTAATAAAATATTAAAAAAAATCTAAAAATACCAGAAACAATTTTCACCGTCCAAACCTAATATTTAGGACAAGATGAACATTTTTGTGACCTAAAAATGCAATTTTCGAAAATGCAAGTTTTTCTCTAATTCAAATAAAATAGCGAATAAAATACGAATAAAATAATAATTTGATTTTAAAATTTCTTGGACATTCTGACTTTTCTAGGGAATGTTTGCAACATCGTTAAACTTTCTATTTTGAAACGGCAACATCTAGACTTGCAAAATAAGCATGGCAAAGGCTCTTCTGTTTGAGCCTGTAGTAATCTGTACTCCAACCATACTTCTGCTACTTCAAAAATTCTGAAAAATAGGAACACCTGGGTAATTTGTCTATTAATATTCTAAAAAAATATTCAGCATTTTATCAAGCTTCTGTTAAAAATGAGAATTGTTTTCCTGTGCACAAAAGTTTCTATTTTTCAGCAAGATCAAATCAACTATCACCGTAAGCCATCCCAAAGGTCTTATGTGAGGCCCGGATAATCAAGCTACAGTAAACCTCTGCTAATGTTGCCACGTCACCACGATTACTGTTGATAATCTCGCGATGATTCAAAAATGATTCAAATTTAAAATATAAAATATAGGCAAACAATAAGTATTTAAGTTTTCAAAAATTAAAACTAAATGTTCGGGTGGATTCAAATAAATCATGAATAATTATGATGGAGAAACCACACTTATATAAAAATTTTAAATACTCTAGAATGAATAAAACAGTAGTCAAAACAATTATCGAAATGCCTTTTATAATTAATAAAATGTTAAACTATTCTATTTAGGTGTTAAACTTTTTATTGCAGTGGGTTTTAGTGGTAGTACTAAGTTAGGGACCATTCTTGTACTTTAACAAACTAAAATACTTAAAAGGGAATTAAAACAGAAAAGGGAATAAAGAAAATAAAATAAACAGAACTAAATAAAAAAAAGAGAAGGAAACAAACCCCCCGGGCTTCGGCCCAGCAGGCCACCAGCCCAACTGGGCAAGAGCCCAGCCGGCGCCCCCATATCCCCCCACTCCCGTGTGACCTAGATCGGTCAACCCCACTTCCCCCACGATCCTCCCCCCCCCACGACCGCCCCCACTCCCTCTCCCTCGCCCCCCGATCTGGATCGGGGGAAATGACGACCCCGCCGCCCGGATCGACCCACCGCGCCGCCTCGACCACCCGTCACTGGACCTCCTTCTCGCCCCTCCTTCTCCCTCGCGCATCACCCGCCCGAAGGCCCCGTCATCGCCGCCCGGAACGACTTCGCCCCTGCCACCTCGTCGTCGACCGCGTCGCCTCCTCGCCATCCTCTCCGCAAACGTCGTCCCCGTCGTCCTCCCCGACCTCCACCGAGCCCGCTGCTTTGACCCTACAAAGTCCGGTGAGGCCACGGCCTCCGCCCTCCTCCTTTCCCTGTCCCCGCGCCCCTCCTCTCTCTCCGTTCGCCGGTCGCGCAGCTCGGCTTTGCCCGCGTGCCGGAGCTCACGCTCGGGGCCGCACGCCGCTCACGCACGCGCGCGCACGCGCGCGCTCGCCGCACCCTGCCCCGCTAACCCCCGCGTGCGCCCTGCTCTGCAGCCCCTCGCCGCGGCCCCGCACTCGCTCTTGCGTCCGCCCGCGCCGGCCATCGCTCGCTGGGCCTCGCCCCTCGCCCCGTGTCGCCATCTCCGGCCTGCCCCGCGGCCACCACCGGGCACTCGCCGCCGCGCGCGCCCATGGCCACCGCCGCTCGCCACCTTGCTGCGGACCTGCTCCGCCCCAGCAGCCGCTCGCCGTTGCTGCCCCCCTGCAGCACCGCCTTCCCCTACCTCGCCGGCTCCGGCTAGCCGCGCCGCCAGCGCTGCCCCTTGCCGCGGCATGCTGCTCCGGCCGGCCGGCCTTGCCCCCTCGTGCTGGGCGCTGGGTACGCCCCGCTCGGAGCCCGCAACCCCGCTAACGCCAGCGCCCGTTAGGCCCCCTCTGGGCCACTACCAAACGGGGCCCACGCCCCCCTAGAGTAAAAAAAAAGAAGGAATTTAAAAAATATATATATATAATAATAAAAATAATAATTAATTAATTAATTAATTAAGGAATTAATTAAGTTAATTAATTATAATTAGACTAACCTAATCACTAATTAACCTAATTAACAGTTAGTTAATTAAAACAGAGTATGACGAACGGGACCCACACGTCAATTGACCAAGTCAACTGCTGACGTCATGCAGACGTCCTGATGACGTCAATAGACACTATTCTGGATAATGTTGATTAAATTAATTAAATAAATCCTAAAAATGATTTAAATCTTTTAAAATTAATATAAAATAAACCGTAGCTCGGATGAAAAAACTTTGTACATGAAAGTTTGTCAGAACGATGAGACGAACCCGGATACGCAGCCCGTTCGTCCGTCACGCATCCCTAGCATAGCAAACTCGCAACTTTCCCCCTCTGGTTCCTCTGCCCGAAAACGCGAAACACCGGGGATACTTTCCCGGATGTCATCCCCCTTCACCGGTATCACCTACTACCGCGTTAGGGCACCTCTAACGCCGTTACTTGTCATATCATGCATCACTATGCATATGCTTGCATTATATTTATTGTTTCTTCCCCCTCTTCTCTCGCTAGACACCGAGACCGACGCCGCTACTACCCAGTACAACTACGGTGTTGACGACCCCTCTCTCTTGCCAGAGCAACCAGGCAAGCCCCCCCTTTGATCACCAGATATCGCCTACTCTTCTCTATATTGCTTGCATTAGAGTAGTGTAGCATGTTACTGCTTTCCGTTATACCTATCCTGATGCATAGCCTGTCCTAGCTACTACTGTTGTTACCTTTACCTGCAAACCTAATGCTTAGTATAGGATGCTAGCTTATCATCAGTGGCCCTACATTCTTGTCCGTCTGCCATGCTATACTATCGGGCCGTGATAACTCGGGAGGTGATCACGGGTATATACTATATACTTTATACATGATACATGTGGTGACTAAAGATGGGTAGGCTCGTAGGAGCACCCGCGAGTGGATCTTTGAGGCGGAGCGACAGGGCAGGTTCCGACCACCTAGGAGAGAGGTGGGCCTGGCCCTGGTCGGTGTTCGCGGATACTTAACACGCTTAACGAGATCTGGGTATTTGATCTGAGTCTGGCCATTTGGTCTATACGCACTAACCATCTACGTGGGAGCAGTTATGGGTATCCCGGCGTCGTGGTATCAGCCGAAGCCTTCGTGACGTCAGCGACTGAGTGGCGCGCGCCGGATTGGACTGGAAAGCCACTAGGCTAGGTCGGCTTCCGGCCTCGTACGCAACGTGTAGGTGTGCAAAGGGCGATGGGCCCAGACCCCTGCGCCATAGGATTTAGAACGGCGTGCTGACCTCTCTGTTGTGCCTATGTAGGGCTGCGACGTGTTGATCTTCCGAGGTCGGGCATGACCCAGGAAAGTGTGTAAGGCCAAATGGGATCGAGCGTGTTGGGGTATGTGGTGCACCCCTGCAGGGAAGTTTATCTATTCGAATAGCCGTGTCCCTCGGTAAAAGGACGACCCGGAGTTGTACTTTGACCTTATGACAACTAGAACCGGATAATTAATAAAACACACCCTTCCAAGTGCCAGATACAACCGGTGATCGCTCTCTCACAGGGCGACGAGGGGAGGATCATCGGTTAGGATTATGCTATGCGATGCTACTTGGAGGACTTCAGTCTACTCTCTTCTACATGCTGCAAGACGGAGGCTGCCAGAAGTGTAGTCTTCGAAAGGACTAGCTATCCCCCTCTTATTCCGGCTTTCTGCAGTTCAGTCCACATATAATAGCCTTATCCCAGTTGATACCAATGCATACATATGTAGTGTAGCTCCTTGCTTGCGAGTACTTTGGATGAGTACTCACGGTTGCTTTCTCCCTCTTTTCCCTCTATCCCTTCTACCTGGTTGACGCAATCCAGATGATGGAGCCCAGGAGCCAGACGCCACCGTCGACGACGACTCCTACTACACCGGAGGTGCCTACTACTACATGCTGCCCGCTGACGACGACCAGGAGTAGTTTAGGAGGATCCCAGGCAGGAGGCCTGCGCCTCTTTCGATCTGTATCCCAGTTTGTGCTAGCCATCTTATGGCAACTTGTTTAACTTATGTCTGTACTCAGATATTGTTGCTTCCGCTAACTCGTCTATGATCGAGCTCTTGTATTCGAGCCCTCGAGGCCCCTGGCTTGTAATATGATGCTTGTATGACTTATTTTATTTGTAGAGTTGTGTTGTGATATCTTCCCATGAGTCCCTGATCTTGATCGTACACGTTTGCGTGTATGATCGAATCGGGGGCGTCACAAGTTGGTATCAGAGCCGACTGCCTGTAGGAATCCCCCTTCCACACTCCTTGGCCGAAGTCAAGTCTAGACATTGCAAAAACTTTTACTAACACGGCTGTGTGTCTTACGGGCCCACGTCGCCATTTGGGTGGTATTAGGATCTTTTACTCCTCGATCATTACTCTGGGGCTCTGATCTCTCTTCTATTCGGGTTAAAATGAATTTACTAACTCTGACTCTAGGATCTCGTAACTACTTTCTCCTGGAGAGCCCCTTCATTCCAGATGATGGCCTGCTTCACCAGAAGATTCCGAAGATACTCTTTGCTATTCCTCTCGAGACTTTGTGCCCATCACTTTCGCTATTTCCGACCACCGATAGATCCTTATGGATAACTACTTACACTTGCCATTCATACGATCATCCCCCATTGATCTTGTCATTACAAGATACCCCGAAGTCTTCTCTATTGTTCCGAGAATACTTTGTGCCTACTGCCTAGCAGTTCCTTGCCACCTGAATACCCCTTCAATTAAATCCTCACACTTGTCGAGTATCCACTCATCCCCAGTTGTTCATGTGTTTCACAATGGTCTTCGAAATACTATTCGATCCTCCAAAAATCCTTAGTAGCTTATTGATCTGCAATACTTGCCTGCTTGCATTATGGATGCTTTCCACATGTCTGGCAATATTCGTTAGTATCCTTAGGCATCGTCTTTTTGATCCTATTGAATCAACTTGAGTGCGAATGCACGCAATCATCAGTTGATCCTTTTAAATTATCTTTCCGGCTCAGACGTTATTTTAAAACACGAGCTGGATCTCGACCAATCAAATTGCTGTCGATTGTACCCTTAAGGATATTCAACTTATCCATCCCTGATCAGAGCATTGCTTCTGATCCCTTGTCTTGGAATTGATAATTCCTTTACATTTGAGCCTTGAATTAGTCAGTTGTTTCTAAAGTCTGATCTCCTTGCATTGTTTCTCCCTCTGGTTGAGTACCGATGCTCACACCAGATCCCTTGAGGACCACCATATCATTTGTCGGATTTTATCCGACAGCGTCCTTCATATTCAATAAGTCTGTGAGCCTTTCCTCGGATACATAATACCTTTGGTAAGTTGTATCCTCTGCTTTCTCAAACATGCTCTACTATCGAGCTGGTGTTATTTATTCTTGAAACTTGTGGTATATGTTTCTAAGAAGCCCCTATGGGTTGAACATATGCCTTCTCTAAACTGTGTGAACTCGAAAGCTTTCACGAGTCATACACCTCTGGTATTTTGCCAGATAAAATTTCAAACACTACAACTTCTTCGAAAGTGAGAAGTGAATGAAAGGTTATGCATTGGAGAAGTGGGAGTCGACCTTGAACTTGTGTTCATGCCCATGGACACGATGTAGATCTTATCGTTAAAGCTTCTCTTAAATTAAATTATTCCTTTGGCATAAGTTCATCTTATATTTGGGATCTGACCTTTTGCAATCGTGGTTCCGACCATGTTCTCCTTTAAATACCATTTCACGTGCAAGTTTAAGCGCTTGTCTTTTGTAGAGCAATACCACTGGCCAACCTCTACTTTGACCTATCATCGAGTATTACCCCCCTCTGGTATCTCGAGATTATCACGGAACTGCATAACTTCTCATGAGTTCTTCTTCGGGTATTATTTGACTTTCGCTGCATCACCATTTGACTTGATGTCATTGCCAACCGATTACATCTTCATGAAATTTCTCGACAAATGTGTCGTGGTCATCATCAACATCCTGAGCTCTTCTAAGATATATATCAAATTCTTGATGAGAAATACCATCCTCGCCCCTCAATGGTTTGTATTATCACCGACCACTTTATTGCCTTCCGTTCAACACAAACTTATTCGTGTTTTGTGTTATACCTTGAGATCCTTGCTATCCAGCATTTGTTCTTCTTTACCTTGGAATGTTACCACCTTTTATGTCAAGAATGTCGTGGTAATTTTACCACCTCTTGAGGATTCTTGATATAGTAATACCTCTCGCCTTTTGCGTTCATTTCTTGGTCTCCGTATTGTTTCTAACCGGAATACTGACTAATGGTCTGTGTTATGCAAATTCTAAACTTCTAGCAACCCTATTGCTTGAAGTTATTGGTCTACAGTTTCATTCTAAGTCTATTGATTATTGAATCATCATTCAAAGATTGATCGTGCTACCTAGTCCAGATTCCTGGTTGCACCCTTCTATCATTGTTCAGTTGTGTATGTTTCCCTCGAGCATACATCATTATGACATTTGATCCGACAAATGATATTTCCTTATTCACATAATTGTGGAAATCAATCCTTTGGAAATCGCGATGATTTGTTGCTGAGCCTATCAGCCACCTCCTCATCCTCTCCTTGGTTTACTGATGAACTCTTGTTTCGGAACTTGCTTCCATAGTTCATTTCCCGAGAATCTTACAATGTCATCTCGTCAAATTGTGCCACACCTTTTCTTCTCAGGCATCCTAAGTCTGAGGTATCGTGACACCAATCAGATCTGAATCTCGGTCAGATATGATGGTTGGAACTTATTTCCAAGAGTTATAATGTTGGTCTTTATATATGACCCGGTAAGGTTATGTCAGGCCTAGCACACCTGGCCGGAGGACCTATTGTTGTAGTATCCTTTTTAGCAAGTTTAGCCATTCTTCCGTGACGAAATTGTAAGACTTATTTCACAAGTTATTCCTGATGGATCCTTTGTGTTTCCAAAATCTGACCTTTGCTTGAATACCATGTCAATGCTTCTTGAAGCATGTTTGTGATACTCCGATTTTCAATAAGAGCATTGAAAGCGCAATGCTAAGTTTTCTTTAACCATTATCCAAACACCGTTGTATGGGTACTGTCATGAAATTTCTCTCCCCTTACTTAAAGGGTTTTCTACATGATATCCTGCCACGGATATCATGCTCTGGTTGTCCTTGGGAAGGATATACCCCTGAAATATGTGTTTAAACACATTTTCCTTTCCATTCTTCTGTTAAATCTGATAATCATATTTTCCTTTCCATTGTTCTGTTTAAACCTTCTTGAGGTTTATATGATCTAAGCAGTAATACGTCACTGCTTTTATAAGCACCTCAGCGTACAACTCTGTCAGTAAGACCCTGTTACTATTGTTGTTGACATTTCGGTAACCACCGATAAACAAGAACTTTGCCTATTGGTCCGCCTCGTTTTGACGGGCAGGAAAATGGTTCTCTTCGTTCCTCGCCCTTGGTACCGATGTTGTTGCCGACATAATCGACAGGCTACCCCCTGACATGCCTTGCTTGCATGATCACGCAAGACGTCTCCGCCCTTCCTACTTTTAACCCACATGGTGGGCCCATAACCCACAGTTTCACAGGATCGAAACCTGACCCTCCTATACACCCCCGGCTTCCAAATTTATTTCCTCGCACTTGGCCTCGTTTGTGATTCACGAGCCACCTTCCGAGAAATCATCAATTCTGGTATCGGACACAATACTTATTCCCATTGCTTTGGACCCCATTTCACGCCCTGTTTCAGGCATCAAGCGATTGCATGCCCGCTCGAAACTTCTATTGTGCACCTTCTTACTTTGCTCCTGATATTTTCGTAAATTTCAATTCGAGAGTTACTTTTCGCCATGTTCCCTAATGATTATCTACCGGATAAGCAACCATGCAGAAATTCTATTCTTCCGGTATACCCATCCTTTACTCCTCTGTAAGTACGATGGGGTTCCCAAAGGAAGGACGACAGCTTCCTCATGATGCATTGATGTAGAGAAATGAAGACATCAACGCTATGGATCAACCTCTTCAAGAAGGGCAACCAAGACCGAGAAGAGACGTTAGAATTTCGTAACCAGAACTTCCCCCTACTCCCCTCTTAAATCTCGGGACGAGATTTCTTGTAGTGCAGGAGAATTGTGACGCCCGGATAATCAAGCTACAGTAAACCTCTGCTAATGTTGCCACGTCACCACGATTACTGTTGATAATCTCGCGATGATTCAAAAACGATTCAAATTTAAAATATAAAATATAGGCAAACAATAAGTATTTAAGTTTTCAAAAATTAAAACTAAATGTTCGGGTGGATTCAAATAAATCATGAATAATTATGATGGAGAAACCACACTTATATAAAAAATTTAAATACTCTAGAATGAATAAAACAGTAGTCAAAACAATTATTGAAATGCCTTTTATAATTAATAAAATGTTAAACTATTCTATTTAGGTGTTAAACTTATTATTGCAGTGGGTTTTAGTGGTAGTACTAAGTTAGGGACCATTCTTGTACTTTAACAAACTAAAATACTTAAAAGGGAATTAAAACAGAAAAAAGGGAATAAAGAAAATAAAATAAACAGAACTAAATAAAAAAAAGAGAAGGAAACAAACCCCCCCGGGCTTCGGCCCAGCAGGCCACCAGCCCAACTGGGCAAGAGCCCAGCCGGCGCCCCCATATCCCCCCACTCCCGTGTGACCTAGATCGGTCAACCCCACTTCCCCCACGATCCTCCCCCCCCCACGACCGCCCCCACTCCCTCTCCCTCGGCCCCCGATCTGGATCGGGGGAAATGACGACCCCGCCGCCCGGATCGACCCACCGCGCCGCCTCGACCACCCGTCACTGGACCTCCTCCTTGCCCCTCCTTCTCCCTCGCGCATCGCCCGCCCGAAGGCCCCGTCATCGCCGCCCGGAACGACTTCGCCCCTGCCACCTCGTCGTCGACCGCGTCGCCTCCTCGCCGTCCTCTCCGCAGACGTCGTCCCCGTTGTCCTCCCCGACCTCCACCGAGCCCGCTGCTTTGACCCTACAAAGTCCAGTGAGGCCACGGCTTCCACCCTCCTCCTTTCCCTGTCCCCGTGCCCCTCCTCTCTCTCCGTTTGTCGGTCGCGCAGCTCGGCTTTGCCCGCGTGCCGGAGCTCACACTCCGGGCCGCACGCTGCTCACGCACGCACGCGCACGCGCGCGCTCGCCGCACCCTGCCCCGCTAACCGCCCGCGTGCGCCCTCCTCTGCAGCCCCTCGCCGCGGCCCCGCACTCGCTCTTGCGTCCGCCCGCGCCGGCCATCGCTCGCTGGGCCTCGCCCCCTCGCCCCGCGTCGCCATCTCCGGCCTGCCCCGCAGCCACCACCGGGCACTCGCCGCCGCGCGCGCCCATGGCCACCGCCGCTCGCCACCTTGCTGCGGACCTGCTCCGCCCCAGCAGCCGCTCGCCGTTGCTGCCCCCCTGCAGCACCGCCTCCCCCTGCCTCGCCGGCTCCGGCTAGCCGCGCCGCCAGCGCTGCCCCTTGCCGCGGCATGCTGCTCCGGCTGGCGGGCCTTGCCCCCTCGTGCTGGGCGCTGGGTACGCCCCGCTCGGAGCCCGCAACCCCGCTAACGCCAGCGCCCGTTAGGCCCCCTCTGGGCCACTGCCAAACGGGGCCCACGCCCCCCTAGAGTAAAAAAAGAAGGAATTTTTAAAAATATATATATATATATATAATAATAAAATTAATTAATTAATTAATTAATTAAGTTAATTAATTATAATTAGACTAACCTAATCACTAATTAACCTAATTAACAGTTAGTTAATTAAAACAGAGTATGACGAACGGGACCCACACGTCAATTGACCAAGTCAACTGCTGACGTCATGCAGACGTCCTGATGACGTCAATAGACACTATTCTGGATAATGTTGATTAAATTAATTAAATAAATCCTAAAAATGATTTAAATCTTTTAAAATTAATATAAAATAAACCGTAGCTCGGATGAAAAAACTTTGTACATGAAAGTTCCTCAGAACGACGAGACGAACCCGGATACGCAGCCCGTTCGTCCGTCATGCATCCCTAGCATAGCAAACTCGCAACTTTCCCCCTCCGGTTCCTTTGCCCGAAAACGCGAAACACCAGGGATACTTTCCCGGATGTCACCCCCCTTCACCGGTATCACCTACTACCGCGTTAGGGCACCTCTAACGCCGTTACTTGTCATATCATGCATCACTATGCATATGCTTGCATTATATTTATTGTTTCTTCCCCCTCTTCTCTCGCTAGACACCGAGACCGACGCCGCTACTACCCAGTACGACTACGGTGTTGACGACCCCTCTCTCTTGCCAGAGCAACTAGGCAAGCCCCCCCTTTGATCACCAGATATGGCCTACTCTTCTCTATACTGCTTGCATTAGAGTAGTGTAGCATGTTACTGATTTCCGTTATACCTATCCTGATGCATAGCCTGTCCTTGCTACTACTGTTGTTACCTTTACCTGCAAACCTAATGCTTAGTATAGGATGCTAGCTTATCATCAGTGGCCCTACATTCTTGTCCGTCTGCCATGCTATACTATTGGGCCGTGATCACTCGGGAGGTGATCACGGGTATATACTATATACTTTATACATGATACATGTGGTGACTAAAGACGGGTAGGCTCGTAGGAGCACCCGCGAGTGGATCTTTGAGGCGGAGTGATAGGGCAGGTTCCGACCACCTAGGAGAGAGGTGGGCCTGGCCCTGGTCGGTGTTCGCGGATACTTAACCCGCTTAACGAGATCTGGATATTTGATCTGAGTCTGGCCATTTGGTCTATACGCACTAACCATCTACGTGGGAGCAGTTATGGGTATCCCGGCGTCGTGGTATCAGCCGAAGCCTTCGTGACGTCAGCGACTGAGTGGCGCGCGCCGGATTGGACTGGAAAGCCACTAGGCTAGGTCTGCTTCCGGCCGCGTACGCAACGTGCAGGTGTGCAAAGGGCGATGGGCCCAGACCCCTGCGCCATAGGATTTAGACCGGCGTGCTGACCTCTCTGTTGCGCCTAGGTAGGGCTGTGACGTGTTGATCTTCCGAGGCCGGGCATGACCCAGGAAAGTGTGTCCGGCCAAATGGGATCGAGCGTGTTGGGGTATGTGGTGCACCCCTGCAGGGAAGTTTATCTATTCGAATAGCCGTGTCCCTCGGTAAAAGGACGACCCGGAGTTGTACTTTGACCTTATGACAACTAGAACCGGATACTTAATAAAACACACCCTTCCAAGTGCCAGATACAACCGGTGATCGCTCTCTCACAGGGTGACGAGGGGAGGATCATCGGTTAGGATTATGCTATGCGATGCTACTTGGAGGACTTCAGTCTACTCTCTTCTACATGCTGCAAGACGGAGGCTGCCAGAAGCGTAGTCTTCGAAAGGACTAGCTATCCCCCTCTTATTCCGGCTTTCTGCAGTTCAGTCCACATATAATAGCCTTATCCCAGTTGATACCAATGCATACATATGTAGTGTAGCTCCTTGCTTGCGAGTACTTTGGATGAGTACTCACGGTTGCTTTCTCCCTCTTTTCCCTCTATCCCTTCTACCTGGTTGACGTAATCCAGATGTTGGAGCCCAGGAGCCAGACGCCACCGTCGACGACGACTCCTACTACACCGGAGGTGCCTACTACTACGTGCTGCCCGCTGATGACGACCAGGAGTAGTTTAGGAGGATCCCAGGCAGGAGGCCTGCGCCTCTTTCGATCTGTATCCCAGTTTGTGCTAGCCATCTTATGGCAACTTGTTTAACTTATGTCTATACTCAGATATTGTTGCTTCCGCTGACTCGTCTATGATCGAGCTCTTGTATTCGAGCCCTCGAGGCCCCTGGCTTGTAATATGATGCTTGTATGACTTATTTTATTTGTAGAGTTGTGTTGTGATATCTTCCCGTGAGTCCCTGATCTTGATCGTACACGTTTGCGTGTATGATTAGTGTACGATCGAATCGGGGGCGTCACATCTTACTTGGCACTTTATTGAAACAAAAGCACTAAAACATGATTACTACAGTAGCCGAATCATGTTAACACACAAAAAGAGTAGGTAAAAGTGTTTGGTTGTCTCCCAACAAGCGCTTTTCTTTAATGCCTTTTAGCTAGGCATGATGATTTCAAAGATGCTCGCAGAAAAGATAAGAATTGAAACATAAAGAGAGCATCGTGAATCACATGGCAATCACATTTAAGCCTAACCCACCTCATATGCATAGGGATTTTATGATCAAAAAATTTATGGGAACAAGAATCAACTAGCATACAAAGGCAAAACAAGCACAACTTCAAGATTTTCAACACATAGAGAGGAAACTTGATATTGTTGCAATATGTAGAAGCATATGTTCCTCTCTCATATTAATTTTCATCATGAATTAATTCAACAATACAACTATCACATAAAGCACTCTTTTCATGATGCATAAGCATAGAAATTTTCTTACTCTCCACATAAGCAAATTTATTCTCATGAATAGTAGTGGGAGCAAACTCAACAAAATAACTATCATGGGATTGAAAATTAAAATCATGATGACAAGTTTCATGGTTATCATTATTCTTTATAGCATACATGTCATCGCCATAATCATCATAGATAGCAACTTCGTACTCATAGTCAATTGAAGCCTCATCCAAAATAGTGGATTCATCACTAAATAAAGTCATGACCTCTCCAAATCCAATTTAATCAATATAATCATCATAAATAGGAGGCATGCAATCATCATAATAAATTTTCTCATCAAAACTTGGGGGACTAAAAATATCATATTCATCAAATATAGCGTCCCCAAGCTTATGGCTTTGCATATCATTCGCATCATGGATATTCAAAGAATTCATACTAACAACATTGCAATAATTCTCATCATTCAAATATTTTGTGCCAAACATTTTATTGACTTGTTCTTCTAACAATTGAGCACAATTTTCCGAACCATCATTTTCAAGAAAGATATTATAAAGATGATCAATAATATGATGCAACCTCAATTCCATTTTTATGTAGTTTTCTTTTATAAACCAAACTAGTGATAAAAGAGGAAACTAAAAGATTCAATTGCAAGATCTAAAGATATACCTTCATGCAATCACCTCCCTGGCAAAGGCGCCAGAAAAGAGCATCGTTTGTAGGGTACGAAACCACCTCGAAGCTATTCTTT